>CM021732.1:138131793-138142571 GCA_011075105.1 Heteronetta atricapilla | reverse complement strand
GCCCTGAAATGTAGGGATGCATGTTATTTAATTCATTGCTCTGTCTCAGGGAATAATTAACTCTATCTATCTTTCTGCTGGGGCAGAAATTGCATTTGGCAAATCAAAAAAGGAAACCTACCTATTCGTCTAATAAATGTAGAAACAACTTTTTCAACCTTAATGATTCTAGCTTGTACCAAAATGATTCATACATACTGCCAATTTTATTTCCTGTCTGCAGGACTGGAAGGCTTCCTATAGGAGGAACACATCTGCTTTTCTCCATAGAAAATGTCTGTAAATTCTGGCGCATAGAATGAACCTATAATCAGTTCCCCACTTTATTCAGTGTCTGACAGCTTACTGAAATAGATATACATGTTAAGCTTTTAGCATTTGTGCTTATTCAAATGCATGGTATAAAATAGAGAATCATAAAATCATGGAACAGTTTGGGTTGGAAGGGACCTTAAAGCGCATCCAGTCCCACCCCCCTGCCATGGGCAGGGACACCTCCCAGCAGCCCAGGCTGCCCAAAGCCCCATCCAGCCTGGCCTTGAGCACCTCCAGGGATGGGGCATCCACAATCTCTCTGGGCAAGCATTTTTAAATTTTAGACGTATTAAACGAGTATTACGAGGATGGAAGAATCAGGTAACCAGAGTCAGAAAAGGTCGAGTTGAGACTTCATTTCCTTGACTAAAGGAGTAGCTGCCTTACCTGGCAGGAAACAGTAGGCCGTGATACTCTGGTTGAATAAGCAGAGGAATAAATGTAAAACGCATTCATACGGCAGGCAATATATGCAGTAGATGCCGCACCTTGCAGAATGCATGGTTTCGAGTAGTGTATTTCAACCAATTTAACCTTCACCTGACTCACAATCAATTGCTATTTCTTTGCACCTCATTACAGTACATGAATCCTGCTTTATGCCTCATTTGCAGTTCTGGATGGTTCACCAATGAGATGTGTCTCACTAGGCATGAGGTGCTGGCCTAGAACAGAGATGTGATTGATTTTTGAAACAACGCCTATACATTGATATCTTCATCTGCTCCAAAAAAAAAATCTGTTCGTCATTTTCACGCGAAGTCAGAATTTTTCACCACTCAGAAAAAACAAAGGTGATCTAAAATACTGCTAAAAAGTATCATGCATGATTAGGAATGTAAAATATTAAAAACAGAAGCCAAAATGCATGCACTAGGAATTTTCAGATGTTTTTCTTTTCTCTTCATATCAGGATGAGTGATTCAAGGTGAGCGCTGATTTCCACAGTGCTCACAGACAGATACTGCTTACATCCCTTCTACTCTGAATTAGAGTGGTTTACAAGAGGACACGATTAGCACAATGCAGACAGCAAAAATTAAATCCTCCAACAGCACGCTGATGATTCCCAACAAGGTAAAGGCACGCAGCACAGTAACGAGTTCAGTATACATATTCGGGTAAAGAGAAGGAAAGCCAGCAGGAATAATATTTTCTTTGTGAAATAAAAAGCTATCATACTCTTTGGATGAGATCTATACACAAGCACCTCCTTGACTGACCAAGGTGATCATAAAGCTCCTTACAATGAAAAGAAAACAACTACATTTATCTGGAAGCCCATGGTGTGGTCGTGTTGTGGAAATGTATGTATGCCAGCTCTCATTTCATGTGATTTGGAGTTTGATTTTATAAATTCCCTTTAATCATCTGGACAATATCTTACAGAATTTATCGCAGTACTCCTACTTTCCGATGACTGATCTGGACCCTTAAAGGCCTCCAAACTTGTATCGTGTGTCAAAGTGTCCAGGTGATCTGTGATGGAAACAAATATGCGCATACTAGAAAACAGGTCATTCTACAAACGACAAAGATTAGCCTTTTTGTTTTATGAAACGGGAGCTAAGAGAACACATGTATGCACTGGATTGGTCATTAATTTCTGCTGTAATTCAATACACTGGATAAAAGTTGGAGCCCTCCATATCTTGGGAACCAGTTCAAAGAGACTAATTTATCTTGCTTTCATGTCATTATAAGATTTATGCTGTCCTGGGTTGCTCCTATCTTCAGCTGGCTGGAATACCAGAAGAATATTATCCTAATGAGGACACACCTCTGGAATTCATTTCCTTTGAGTGTCATACAGCCCAAATTTTATAAGCATTAAGGAATAGCATAAATATTTTAATTTGGAGAGACTTCATTTTAATGCTGGGTTTTTGTGTTAGTGGAGTAATGGCAGTGCTGGCCATTACGTTAAAAGCTTTGGGGACGGGTGTAAACTAATTTTGTAACTGATTGTTTTCATAAAGGTTAGGCTTCCTGATACTTGGTGATCACCACGATATAAATTTCCAAATAGATTTCATTTTCATAGAGGAAGAAATGCTTCCAAGAGAAGAACCCGTACGTCACAATGAGCATGAAATCTGAAATGCTTGTCTTGAGGGAAATCTTTTGGTTTACTCAGCTTCACCAAGATTAACTCTGAAAATAACGAACAGCTTCTGTGAATTACTATAAATGTGACACAGGTTTTTCACTCTTAAATGTTCATTTGAAGGAGGAGTAAGAAGTACCTAAGAATGAACGGTCCTAATATGTGCCAGTGCATCAGTCACCACTGCAAAGTATCCAAAACAACTTTTTTGAGAAGAAAAAGTTGAGACACTGCTAATACTGGCCTTAATATCCAAAACCCCAGAGTTTGTTTTAAGAGGCTCATCTAGCAAACACTTTTACCCGTTCTTTAACCAGCATATTTTCCTCTCTTTCTTCTCACTCTGATTCTGAGTATCTACAATTAATGTTCTCATTTAGGGAAGAATCCCTGCATCAAAGACAAACAAACAAATAAACAAAAAACAAAACACCCAACCTGCTGAGTAATTGAAAAGTAATTGAATTATTTTTCTTTCAACTTTCCTTTATTCAAAGATCCAACTTCTTGCTTCAAATCTGCATACATATTTTCTAAATGAAAATAAATTCTCCAATCATCGTATTTACCTGAGCTACAAGACATGGGAAGCACCCAAAATATTTATTTTAGGAACTCTAAAACTCAAGTTAAATTGGTTTTGTTTCAAGAAATCTTTTTCATCCTATTTCCTGCTAAGGAATGTTACAGGAAGATGAATCATTACATGTCCATTTCAGAAAGAAAATCCAATTATGTCAGCATCATGAGGAGGTGAAATGGATGAACTAACTGTTGAGTTGTTGACTTGTTAAAATTCAAGAGGTGAGATTGTTAAATTAATTGTGATTCCTCTTCTAGCTTAGAGTGTTCCTCACAGTTCTAACTGGAGCATAAAGATCCAGCTGAGGAAGGCCCATTTTTGTCAGCCCAGGACCTGATGTCAGAGTCAACAAGGTTTAATTAAAATTAATCTACCTCTGGAAGAAAAATAGGTTTTGTGCACTGATTTGATAAGTTAGAATCCAATGACCCTCTGAGGCTTTGGACTTTATTTGGCACTACAAAGAAAATCAGATGCTTTCCAGTTTAATCTCCTCTGCCACAGTTTAATCTCCTCTGCCACAGTGGTAGTTTTCTGTTTGTTTTACTGAGCATCACGGATGTCTATCATTTAAAGCTCAGACAAAGATTTTCAGAAAGTCATTACAGAATAAAACAACCTGCAGCTAAAATGCAATGCTTTCCATCAAGACATTACCATAAGGCCTGTTGGCCTTGCTGTTTTCCTTCTGCCAAAGAAAATGTGTTTCTGCACAAAGTTCATGCTTTATCTTATTGCAAACCACGTAATAAAAACTTCTTTGGTAGGTATACTACATCTAGGGACCCATCCAAGCATGTAGTATCAGCTGAGCAAACACTGAACCAGAAATTGGGAGAACTATCTGGAGCAGCTTAAACCTTCAGTTATTCTCTGAACACGACGCACTTCCCGAGGTCCCCAGTCCATCTCCCGGGAGCCCAGCGCTCAGAAACGGGCGCTTTCTGCTGCCGCTTTCCGGAACGCCAGGGCACGGCTGCAGGGCACAAAGCTGCACAGCGCAGAGATGTCAGAGCAAGCTGCGAGTATTAGGTTGCACAAACACAACCCGCTGCGTATCGTACCCAGATATGACCTTGGATTTTGCAACGTCACTTTACAGTTAAAGGTTACTGACCTCAGAAAATCTGTATTTTTGCCTTAATGTGAAATGACACCTGCACTAGTTTGCTGGTTTATTCCTTTAAGCAGGAATAGTTCCTTCTGGTTAGTAGACAACACAGAGGGGCCCGTTCTCACTCAAAGGCACAAAATTAAGATTTGTCAGAGCCTGGGAGAGAAGCACTCACATTACTACAAATCTGGAAGGAGACTTATGAACGGTTGAAGCATTGCTGGAAATCAAGAGGGAGGTGACCTAGAGCAAGGGGAATGAAAAACAAACGGATTAGAGAAGAACAAGTTTGTCTTTAAGTGAAGGAAATACCACGAGTGTACTTTTGAAAACACTTCTAATGTCTAGCCAGAGTTTGGTCAAGAACTCAGATCAGTAAAAAATAGATGATGGTGCACAAAAGAAAGAAAATTAGCAAATAGTAACAAAAAAAGACACTCCAGAGTGGACAAAGAGACAAACACGGATTTGGCTTGAAGAAGGGGAAGAAAGAGAAACAAAATAGGTATGCCAAAGACAAAGCAGAAAACAAAACTGTACCTTGTAATAGCGTAATATTTAAAAATGAAGACATGGCCATCCTGGTTGCATTATGTTACATTCCCTTTTCATTTATTTTTTTCCTTGAATGTGACTTAATAAAATAGGTTTACATTTACTAGAACTATTAATCTTGCCGTCTGGTTGTCATTTATCTTTTACATTGCATTACAGAACTGATTGCTTTATTATTTGTGTCTTCCAGAGGCACAGAGGAAGAGCCAAGGAATTATTCATTCTCATTTTTTATTTGCAGCCCACATGGCCATGGTAAAAGCAGGAACACAAAAAACCATTCATCGAACCACCTCCTGTAGGTTCCAGACCCACTCTGCTGCCAGAGACTGCAAACTTGAGTTTGCAGAGTCCGTTATTAAATGTTAGCCCATTCACCCAGCTGCACCCCGCAGACGCCTCTCGTTCACCTTTACACACCAGTTTTTTAAATATGGAATTCAAACAAAATCTGTTATTTACACTGCACGAGAAATTAGGCTCCAAAGGAAAAAGCACAGCACTACTAAGGATTATGTACACGCAGTGAGCTCTAACATTCATGTTTCTGCAAGGTCAGCAAAACAGCAATTGGAGAAGATATGCTCAACCCAGAAAGGTACCGGCCTCGTTAATTAAAAATAAAAATACAACTACCCTCATTTTTTTTTTTCTGATGTTACTTTCTTTCAGGGTCAATTTAGCTAAAACCAAAACTGCACTTAATTCCATAAACGTTAGCTGATGCCAGTGGTTAATAAACGTGTTCGATATTCTGATGCAGCTGAGATCTGTTTATAAATTTAGATTATGAATGGTCTTTTGGCACAGTTAAAGATACAGCTGCGACATCCAGAAGCGTGACCCCGCAGTGGAAGGCCGTGCTCCACACACTCCATTTCAAAGCTACCAAGTAGCAGCAGCGATTATCAGGACTTCTCTAAGCTCATTCTTCTAAGAGCGAGGAAGGTCAAACAGTAAGGACTAGTTGCACTGCAATGTAACAAATACACATAATGAAGAAAAAAAAATCAAGTAATCAATACCAAAAGCAAAATATTATGTGTTTAATTAAAGCACTCTGTAATGTTTGAAAATGAAAGCAGCAGTTTTAGTCTGTGCATTAAGGTAGGGTAGTTCTGCTGCAGCTGGGGCATTTTCCTCGTTCTTTTCTCTCTTCCCAAACAGATTGGCTTTCTCTGAGGGAAGGGCACCAAACTGTATCTACTGGTGGTAAGAGGCCCATGAGGGTTTTTGCTACTCAGTACAGATTCTACAGCTAGAGAAAGAAGGCCAGCTTAAAAATAAATAATTAAATATTTTTTTTTTTAAATAAAGCAACCTAAGAAACATTTTCAGACAACTCACTTGTCCTGTTACTTTGCAGAACAGAAGAGCACAGGATGGGAGGGGAGGGAAAAAAAAAAAAAGAGAGGAGGAAGGAGAGAGAGAAGGAATTGAAGTCTCAAAAAACCACGCTGCAGTCACAGAGCTGCTGCGTGGGCCCTGACTGAAACCATTCATGGCTTATGTGAGTGGGAGACCCACAAAGCCAAGGTTAGGAGAGAAAGAATTGTACAGATTTGCTTCTCGGATGGCAGTTCTGCAAAGGTAACGGTGAGAGATGAAAGGCTCCCCCTCTTTTCCAGAAGTTCAAAGAGCACGGCAGTGCTGTAACCCCTTACAGCCTGCTAACAACCATGCCTGCCGTCGGTGGGCTGGGCTGGGAACTGACATCAGTACCACTCGGGAGCTTCTTACAGAGCCTCTGCATGCAGGCAGTGGAGGTGGTACCAAACTCCTCACTCGTCCTCCTAAGTAGGTGTAGCTTAATCCCTTGTTGGGTCTAATTATTTCATTAGCTAATACACTGAAGGATTTCTGACTTTTTTGGACCCAAGGTACTTCTTTTCAATAATTAAACACCACATTTTCTCTGGCTCCCTTCCCATAAATTCCTATCGCTTCCTCTGCCCGGAGATGATATTCATTTCCTTTTGATGCTGTTCCAGATTTAGTCAGTCAATAAAAGCAGCTTGGGTTTGTACCTGCAAACTGGAATAGCCCCAAAATGGTGATCCACACCTCCAGACCTGTATGTAGAGGTATGAAATGACTAAAAGAGGAGGTCTGGAAGAAGAAACCAACTCCGAGACTGACATTTTGAGACTGACATGGGTTTCACTTCACCACGCCAGGGGCTGGCTATCAAAGTGGAGAAAAATACTGAAACAGGAGCAGAGTGACTGAGATGAGATGTTATTTGGATGCAGTTCAAATCTCATAAAACCTAAATATTTAATTAATATGTTCAAAATATTGTGGGGTACTTCTAATGCCCAAGTTTTGCATCATGTTAGTCAGTGACACCTCTTTGCACCCACCCATGGAAAGGAATATTGTTTTAACTTCAAGTTCACCTACAAAATCCACAAAGTGATTAGGTTTATTCATACAATTGTGTATTTTTTCCGCTGTGATGGCCAACATAACATAATAAATTCATGTCAGTTAATTCATATATAAAGAATTCTAAAATGTTTAAAAACATAATTGTCCTTAATAGGTATTTCTGAACATGTGGAAATCTACACATAGCATTTTCACACTAACACTTGGATACCAACTCCCTCCATTTAAACATTGTCTCCATACATATCTTTTTACATTTTTCATAGTCTTTAAATAGTTCAGCAGGTGGAAAAACATAGGTTAAGAAAAAAAAATAAGTATTTCACCTGAGTTTGGTTTCCACAGCTCCAAGTGCAGACTGCACAATTTTTTTAAGACGCCTGAGCTCTCAACTCAGGTACTCAGAAATAAAAGAGTCAAAATCAGAGGCTGCACTACAGTGCCGTGTCATAAGGGTGTAGCCTGCAGAAGGAAAAGAGTGATAATCTGGGAAAATGGATGGTTTTCATCCTGATGGAAAGAAACATGACTGGATCTTTCATGTGACAGCATCGTGTTTTAAATTGCAGTAACCTACTGTCAGTGGTGTTCTCAGCACCATCCGTTCATAATTCAGTAATTAATGAAAAGTCATTTGTAAAAGATACAACACGAAACAGATGTACACACATTTTCATTTATTTAATGTGTGCTGCTTTTTGCTGTTTTTCTGCTAGCTTGTGCCTGCTTTTTCCTCTCTCCTCCTGCTCTCCCTTATTTTGGTTTCTTTTTCCTCCCTGTTCACACCCCGATATCCCCAGCTGCAGTCCCAGAAGACAGAGCCTATGCTGCCAGCTCACGTTGGCACTCCTTCCAAGAACAGAAGCAAGGGGACATGGTGGACCATTTCCATTCTTCTGCCATTGGAAAAAAAACACCTCTGTATATGGGAAATGCACGTATATATTCCATAAAAAATAGATGCAGAAAACCTGCATCTCCAGGCCCAAGCAACCTCACCGATCTGGTTTGCAGTTCTTACCCAGAATAAAATGAATCCCCTGAACCCACTATAGTTCATGGAAACTTCCGTAGAGTTGTATTTTGTCTGAGAATAAAGAAATGCGAAGACAGAAAATGAACCCCCAAAATACATGTGTATCTTTGAAAGGAGGGAAGAGGAGGGAAGAAAGATATATGTTATTTGTGTCTGCTGGCCTGGGAAATGGACACTGCTGTTGTGCAGCTCTGCAGCTACTCACTCTCTCAATTTGTTGTTTTCTTTCTGCCTTTTTTTTTTGACTTAATCTCACATGCTTACAGTTCTGAAGGCAGCTTTATTCATTAGTCTTGCTCCAAATCATGATCCTGCAGATCATGATCTTCACAGATACCAAGAACTGACTCTCTTTTTTGATATGGCTCATCCTCTGATAGAGGCAGAAATAGTAACTTGACTCACAAAACATGCCAGTGAACTTTCTTGCAATATTTTCACAATTTTTTACGTTGAATCTCATGAAAAATATGAGAAGAGCTTATCTTTCAGTAATAGAATGCATTAAAACATATATTGTAAAGTAAAAGTTAACATTTTCAAATGTTGGAAAGAATATTGGATTCTATGAAGATGCATGGGGGGGGAATGAAATCAATTAATCAATTCACATCTTAATCAATTCTCATCTGCCTGAACTACATAATATCAGGCAGGCAGGCATGAGATTAGAAATAGTTACACGATCATAACCTTGTGCTCGGAAGATGCATGGTTCATTTCCTACTTCAAGAGAGCTATCCCCAAAAGAAAGGATTGTGAGTGGCCTGATAGGAAAGCTTGTATACGAACCAACACATCTGGAATGTGACAAAAGATTTACAATTTGAACGACTAAACAAAGACAGATCTGGCAAATGACTAAAACCGATCCTACCAAGAGCAAGAAAAATAATTACCATGCGACTCAAGCATGGGAACACCACCTGCAGATCCAACAATTGAGACAAACAGAATGACACATGACAAAGCTTTAGATGGCATTAGGGTTCCCAGTTCCCCAGCTTTTATTAATAGGGTGTTATACACATTTTAATTGGACACAATAAACGTTTGCTTTGGCTTAGGCTGAGGAATGAAGAAATCAGCCATCTCGCATGCTATAAAATGACTGATAGAAGTCTAGGCCTATTCAGACCACTTTGTTGCTAGAAATATAAACTTACTGAATAATGGGTAATGTAGATCTTGGGGACAATAAGAGTATGTGAGTGCTTTTTATCAAAATGAAATAAAGAGGGCCCTTTGTGTAATCCAGAATTAATGTGAAATTGGATCACACAAATCAAAGAAGTGCAGTGCATACAGCCATAAACCCACCATCTGTGCACAGCAGACCTCAGAACGGACCTTCTGAGTCTCTGGATTACACAGAGCAATATTTTGCATTCCTTTGATCCACATCATTTGGCACTTTTCAAAGCACCTAGCGTTATACTTTGTCAGAATCCATGCTCAGCTTGCAGGGTTACGTCTATGAAAAGCAGTATGCATGGCTACTTCTTAACTGCCCTTCGCATAAAATCTCCATGCATTGTCACCCAAGATAGCCAATTACTGAAAGGAAATTAACACTGGATCTTACAGTGTGCCCACTGCCACTGCCTTCTCCACAGATTCACAACACAGAGAGCAGTAACAAACCGTAAGGCAGATTATAAATATTGGATATGGACAAGGAAAAAAAAAAAAAATTAATAATGGAAAATCGTTCTGCTGGTGGGAAGTACAACTTGCTGCCGAATCGTTTATGACTTCTCTTTTCCTCTGCAATATATCCAACGTAAGAAAAACATCCCTGGAGAATGTGCAATCTGAAATCATGCCAGACTTCTTTAAGGCAACACATTTCAGATCAATCAGAGGATCTGCATTCAAGTACCTATGTGCACTGAGCAGTTTAGGATCTATCAATTGGAAATGGAGCTGTGGGAAGGGAACGGAATGCCAGCCTAACACTTCAAACAATTACTATTATTTTAATAGAGAATAACATTAGTAAAGAAAATGGCAAAAATGGCACTGCTGTCCTTGAGATTCACAGAATATGACCAAGTGTCATATTCTTGCACTGCACCGAGGACTTCTCTGCTTCTTACACTGCCCTGGCCGTGAGGAGGCTGGGGGCGCACAACAAACTGAGACCGGACAGGCCAAGCGGCCAGGCAAGGTGACTCCATCTAACCAAAGGGGTATTCCACGCCATAGGACATCATGGTTAGCAATAAAAGGTGGGGGGAAAGGAAGAGGAAGGCAGAACGTTTGGAGTCATGGCATTTATCTTCCCAAGTTACCATTACGCACAATGGAGCGCTGCTTTTTTGGGAACGGCTGAACATCTGCGTGCTGATGGGAAGCAGTGAATAAATTCCTTATTTTGTTCTGCTTCCTCATTGAATAGAGACAATATAGTTCTCATTTTTTACTTAGCTCTACTATTTACATTTTACAAAGCACACACACACAAAAAAACCTAAATATTTCTCACTTATTGGTTGTTTCCCTATTATCATTTTGATCTGCTGTGTTTTTGTCCCTTTCTCCTAGGTTTAGTAGTTCAATTTCTGCATTTCATTTAAGAGTTTTTTTTTTTTTAAAAAAAAAAAAAAAAAAAAAAAAAAAACAAAAAAAAAAAAAAAACACGGTAACGTTTCTCTACCGGCTGGTTCTTTCAGTT
>CM021732.1:138111919-138131693 GCA_011075105.1 Heteronetta atricapilla | reverse complement strand
ACTAAGCATTGAAGAACTAAGGATAGACCAGAAGCCTTTAGGAAAAGCTGAACACAACTGCTTCATGAGAAACGCAAGTTTCAAAGGGAAAAAAAATAACTTCTCTTAACTTGATCAATAATAATAAGCAGAATATACATGGATTTATAAATATTAAAAATATTTTAAATTATGATAAATATTCTATGCATGACTTCAGTAGAAAGATAATAATACATTATGCTCACTTCTGAACAGCCACTGAATGTAGTAAAACTGTAAGCCTTTTCAATTAATACTGCTGAGAACAGAGTTAGCATGACAGAGTTGGAATTTAAGGCCCATCTTCATCTCTGAATTTTAGGCTACCCTCTCCCAACGATGCTGATATTCCCCTCTAACAGCCCATTTGACCAACCAGCCCTTGGTGACTGGGCATCAAGTAGGGATCCTTTCCATTACCTCCATCGAAGGAAAGACAGTTAACATGAGGTACACTAGGCAAGGAAATTATTCAGAAGACCCTCTGACCTTCAAGCTCATGCAACACATATAAACTTACTCAGAGTTAATTTATTGCTAAGAACAAGAAAGCCTCTTGGTGGTGGTTTTTTGGTTTGGTTTGTTTTTTTTAATCATCCTATTATGCACAAACCCATCTCCTGGACAAAATTAAGTAAAAAAAAATAAATAAAAAGAGAATCAGTCTCTCATCATCTCTCCTGCTCCTCAGCATAAAGTTAAGCTGCCAGCCTTAGTACTGCATTTCTCGGATACCACACAAATAACCGAGGAGCGCTCAGAGCCACTAGGTACTGAACCCAACAGCTGAAATGAGAGCAAAGGGCAACAGGCAGAATAAGTGAAACAAAAAGGGGCAGATTAGTTACATTTAATTTGTTCCCAAATAAAACCAAAAACAGGAAATGAAATATGGTAGAATTCAAGAGGTGAGGGGAAGGGAAAACAATTTTAATTATGTAAGCTGCAAAAGGTATTATAGCTGTCTAACTTGCTTCAAGTTTGAGGTATAAATATTGTTAAAAAGGTTCTAGCTGGGCAGCAAGTGGAAGGTTACCAGATTATGCTGCTCTGACTGCCAAATACCAAGGCAGGTAAAGGGTTCTGGAGAGAGAGGACATCATTTCCATGGAAACACGTGAGCAAGCTGACTCTCTTCTTTCCCTTCCCAACACATTTCAAGCTCTAGTCTGGTCTTGTTTAGATAGAAATTCAATTTATTTAATGAAACAGTTTTTACTTTTTTGTTCCAGTAAAATGCAACCGCAGAGGTTGAGAGCCTTCTGGTGACTTCTGGCATAACCACATCAAGAGAAAGGGATGGAAGTTTTATCTCCACCCTCTGGCCAAGTGCAGGACCTACTACATTACTGTTGAAACAGCCACTCAACCAGTGCTGAGTCAAATCAGTGACAAAAATGAAAATTATTCTAATGATTAACTAAGAACTAACAGCGAGAAACCATGAAAACACTCAGATCACCACTCAAAGATTTCATCATCACCCATTAACCTGCTTTTTTGAACCCTATTTTGGATTACAAAAATTCTGCGGCCCCAAGCAGAAGTGAGCGGCCCCAAGCTCACATGTGCACAGCACATAACTGTGGTTCAACCAAGTGGCAAGCATGTGGACAAGCTCTGTCACACTGCGACTGTCATTTTCCATCAACTCTTTTTATGAGAAGGAGCAAAGAACACACATTGTCTATGACCATCTGAACACAC
This sequence comes from Heteronetta atricapilla, assembly GCA_011075105.1. Taxonomy (NCBI): domain Eukaryota; kingdom Metazoa; phylum Chordata; class Aves; order Anseriformes; family Anatidae; genus Heteronetta; species Heteronetta atricapilla. Next base: position 138,129,965 of record CM021732.1, on the reverse strand, counting down.
CATGAGGCTCTTCAGCTGTTTCTGCTTAGGGTTGTTGCAAAAAGCCTAATACGGATTTTATAAGTTACAGAATAAAAATAAAATAAAACTCAGAAAGAAAATAATAAATTTGTCCCATACATTCAACAGATCTTTTCAGCATAAGAATTAAATACTTCCTTACCTGTCTGATGTCGTGTCGCCTGTTACTTGGTGCTTTACTCCTGAACCATTCTTAATCGAGTCTTGTCTGGTGAGCCCTTGAGATCTACTTTTGTCCAGCCCTTGCGTGGATATGTCACCTGGCGGACCTTGGTACTGCGAATGCTCCTGCAGCTTTGCCTTTTTCTCTTGAGGTGCTTCCTCGTTTCGCAGCCCTCTGATCCCTTCTTGGTCAGGCTGCTGTGGTGCGTTTGATCCACTGTTATAAAACCAGGCTCCGGATTTTGTGAGGATTTCTTGTTGTTTTCGGCACAAGTTACATACCCACATTACCTGTTCAGACATATTGAAACAGAAAATCTGTTAGCTAGTAAACTCGGTACGCAAGTTTTCATCAAGCATACATCAACCGATTACTGACATTTCCAAAGGTACTGTTTTAACTTTTCTTTTATAATTACACTAGTTTAGCTGCAGCACAACAAAATATGTCTGTGCAATAGTGGATGGGCTTTTTTACATATAAACAGAAAAATAATTTTATTCTACCTTTGCTTCAACATTTACAATACAAGGGAAAGCCACAGACAGAAGACAAATACATGAAAAGCATCTACCAACTGGCATTCCAGTGGAATCAAATGTAAAATTTGAAAATAAAGACTAAAGGCTGAGGACAACAGAAAAAAGGAAGGGATAAACATTTAATTAAACATTTATCTTATTTATTCTTAAACCATTTTCTTACTAAGTCAGAGTATGGAACTTTGGAACAGATCCTCTGCTTGTTTGCAACAAGTAACTTTATAATACAGCAAAAGGCTCTGCTGAGGTCTGTGTTTTCTATTTACATGAAGAAACTGACTTCAAGACATGACTTGATTTTCAAACCTATTGTAAATTTAAGTCATTTTATACATAAAGCACAACAATACACATGGTGGTGGGTCTCATTTCATAGCCAAGAATTAGCTTTCACTGTCTGCTTGTTAAATGGTTAAAATTATAATAACTTCTCAGTTGTGAGATCCTGTAATGAGATTTTTAATATCCCAAAATGTGCTCATTTGCAAGGCTTTTGTATCCGCTCGCCTCAGTCACATGACAGCGCAGGAAACTGCCAGTGCCAATTATTTGTAAATTAATTTCACATTCAATTCTTACATGACATTAAAATATATCAGGATGTAATGAATAAAATATAACAGGCAAGCTATTAATTCAATGGCTTATCAATATTCAAATTGCTTATCATGTTCTCTTAAAATTTTGATTGTATATAAAATTAATTTACCACAAGTTTGGTCCATCGCTCTATAACTTATTTTTTTAGCCTTGTTTTTGTATGTTCTTTACATACTTTTTGTCTTACCTCCCAGACAAAATGATGTTGCTCTGGAACTACATGTTCCATTACTGTCTACACTCAGCCTCTGGTTCTAATCTAACACCGAGTTGCCTCTTTTCCAAATACGTACAGCACACTCAATGGCTTCAGTTAAAGTTCGTCAGTATTCTTGACAGTACTAGGTGGTTGAATCACACTGGGAGTGTCTCCAAACCTGTAACCCACCGGGCTCTGTCCACCACAAAGGGTTTCAGAAGCTGCAAGCTGCATCTTCTTTTATTCTCCAACAAGTTATCTAATAGAAAATCTGGGCCGTGCTGTCTCATTAGGTATCATCAGAAATGTTTTACATACAGAAGGCTACTGGTGTGCAGAGCTCCTGCTCACGCTCACCGGCTGCCTCACCCACAGGCTGCCAGGCAGGGGTGGGAGGAGCAGGCACTGCTCGCCGGTGGCGGCGTGCCCCATCCTGGCAAGCATCCCTCCGCTCTTTTCAGTGCTCCACCTTGGAGAAGTCAAGTCAGCTCATTGCAACAAGGCAGAAGAAGCTTTCCAAGCACCGACAGGGTAAAGAGGAGAGGCTTGCCGAGTAGCTGGCTGTCTGAAGTAGGCTAGATCTCCCCAGAAGAAAGGTCAATACCACGTATGCTTCAGGTCTGGCCATCATTCAAATGCTAATGGCACAAGTCTGTTTTGCTTTTCCTAATGATTACATTAGGGAGTAGACAAAAGCTCTGAAGTGGAATTTCAGCACAAAAGACAGAAGTATTTTTGCCTTCCTTAGCCAGTAACGATTAAAGGCCTTTAGCATTTCTGCTTGTTTTGCACACAGCTGAAAGAGACTTTCCATCTGTGTCAGCGCAATGAAAGGAGCAGATTCAAAACAACTATTTAAGTTTGAAAATATGTAAAATTGGAATCACTGCACAGTAAAATCCCTGAAAGCTTTTTGTATTGTTTTCCTATATTGGCAGGTGTTGAAATGTCACAAAAAGTAGGTATCACAGTCTAAACACTTGAGCAACTACGTCCTTGTCATCCATTTTCTCCCAGGACAAGCAGTATGATTCTCCTGCAGCCTACAAAATGATAGGTCTTTCTGAATGAAGAGGATTTAGTATCTCCTCTAAAAGTCAAATCACGAGAGCACTCCTGCTCTAACCTCTTCCCCGTGACACACAAAAATTAGTGATCTGTTTCAGTATAAATCTCAGCTGCTGCCAAGCTGGGCAGCTGACGATGTACATCAGAGCACAGCAATGCAATCGTCGGGGCCACGAGACCTGGATGAAACAAGCAAGCGTTTTATGATAAAAGTTCGAACAAGCCCAGTCCCTGGGTAGAGGTGCTATACCTATCTCTGTTGCAGTTATCTACAACGTCACCTGCTATTTTCATTTCCATCTACAGCCTGGAAGCTGTTTTTCACTGACTGTCAGTGACACGTTTGGGCATATGGGCAATGGTACAGCCCAGGCCCTACTGAAGTCAAACTGGTTCCAGCTGTTTCCGTCACGCAATGTGTGGGCACTTACACTGAAAGCACCTCATGAAACAGAAGGAATAATAATAAATAATAATTAAAAAAAAGTGCTTAAGGTATTCCACGTTGGAAAAAAGACCAGACCATGGAACCACACAGTTAAGTATTTTGCTGATTTTTTCTGCCTTTTTAAAGAGTGTTTCATAATGCACACAGCTAGCACTTCTTCTAAAGCTTAATTTACAATGTAGTCCAACATGCAATCTTCCATAGTGTTGACCCAAGCAGTTATAATTTTAGCTTCAAGCAATCACAAAGCCCATGGCAAGTGTTGCACAGGCAAAGAAATTTACGTGCCGTCAGTGTGCACCACCAAACTCGGGCCCTCTTCCACTACAGGGCGTGAATGACTTCTCCATCTTACTGCGTGTAGAAGCACTGCTGCAACGTAAAAAATCCTGGTAATTTACAGTGCAGACCCCCCAGCTGAATGGCACCCATGGGAGTACGAGCACGGGGAGCAAGGTGCCATCCTCCAGTGCAGGACTTCTCCTGCCACCACGCGCCTCTGGGGCAGCCGATCAGCAGCTCCCAGACCCCGTGGAGCGGCTCTGACCCTGCCAAGCCCCCACCAGGATTTGGGGTGACCGGGACTGACACACAGCAGAGGGGAAGGGGAGACTGCACAAGTGAATCTCGTGCCTAATGCATTCCTTTTGACATACCTGCAAAGAAGAACCACAAAAGCTTCCCCTCCACAGCAGGACCTACAAAAGGCCCTTCCCTTACCTAAGAGGTTTGCACGCTGGCGGGGGCACGCTGCCTGCTGCACCCACCCCTAAAACTCCTCACCACCACCCCGAGGAATTCAGAGTGTAAGTTAGGAACACGCTTTGCACGCAAACATCACTGTTGCAGTTTGGGCTCAATTCTCAACACTGGAGCGCTGCTGATTTTAAAAGCAAAAGAAGGACAAAAATGTGCTTTTCAACAGCTCTAATCGTTAAGGATATTTAGATTCTAAAACGAGAGCAATGCTGGTCCACATCTCTATACAAAAGCCTGAACCACCACCTAGTGCCTAGGCTAAGAATTGCTGAAGTCCTTTTCATTTCTCCTGCAAGAGCGAAAAGAATCACACAAAATCCATCTAGCCTGACATTTTGACATTAACTCTCGTTTTAATTTAAGGCAAGTATCTTTTTTTTTAATACAACACTTTATTTTTGAAAAGACACATTCCAATTTCAGACCAGACAGATTTACTCAAGCCTTCCGTCTGCTTGTAGTTCACAAGGATTAATTTGACACACAGAACACACAAGTCCTAACTATTTTTGGATTTCTTCACTACTTTTTGCAAGATTATTCTACAGCATGCTCTAATTTCTTTGAACGCTTTCCAAAAGCTTTCATTATGCTATACCGAATAACCAGCCACGGCACAACTACGTGTTGGACATAATTAATGCAAGAAAAACTACTCCTTTGCATTGTCCTAAATAAAAACATTACATATTTGCTCATCAGTTGAAATTCTTCATAACATATTACACAGAGTGTGAACTCATTAAAAGGGAAAAGAAATGTATAAGAAAATTATATCTCAATATATTTTAAAGCAAAAATGTGTAATTTAATAAAAATGATACAGTGTCACAGTCCTTTTAATAGTATCAGATAAATTATGGGAAACAACAGCTACCTCACAAAATGCTATTCCCCTACGTATTATTATAAAGTATAGATGGCCCAACACTAGCTTCTGAGAGCAAAATGGAAGTCTTACTGCATTTAAAAATTGATTAAAAGACACTGTATATTTGATTAAACATCAGCCTGAGCTTGATACCTTAGATACCACAATCTAAGAAATATTTTCCCTAAATCCTCCTTAGCCTTCAGAACACTACTTCAAATTACAGGTGTGCAGAGGTCTAAAATCGAAGTGGAGGGGTAGTAAGACTCCCAGAAGAGTAAGGCTTGTTGTTATGGTACTCTTTGCATTCATCTCCTTGCCAGGAGCAGGCAATATATTAGCGTTATATTAACTGCTGTGCTTGCTGCTAGATAATTTCCAACTAATTCACATAGTTTAAAAATATGTATCTATTATTATGTGTACCATTTCTTAAACATTCTCAAAGGTAGCAAGAATGTGGCATTGAAAGGAAGGGGAAGGAAAATGAAGAGTAAGAAGACTCATTGCTTGACCCCAGCATCGAGACAACTAATCACATTTACTGACGTACTGAAGTTAGTTCCTCTTTTTCCGTCCATCAGACACACAGTCTGCAAAACAACTTGATTACAACAGGGAGGAAGTGCGATGTCTGAAGCCACCCTATATCAAACAATGTTTTTGAGGAAGAAATACTTCCACCTCTCCACTAGTCACTGCTTTGTCTTGGAGTAGACACTGCTGCATCAGTCTTGGCCCTGTGCAACATGAGCCAGCTTCCTCTGCACAGTCACTGAAGTTACAATTACACAGCAAACCTGTATCTTTCGCTGATGTGGCCCTACCATAAGCCCATGGGTATCTTCCTTACCTCTAGTCCAAATTTCAGAAGAGCTTTCCCCATTTTGCCTGTTTATTAAATGGTTGTCTTGATTCAGGGACTTCAAGAACCCTTTTAACATTGTCCTGCTAGAAAACGTGATTGATCTGCTCTTCTGGGCAGTGGTTTGTGTCCAAATACATTAAATCACCCATTATTTTTTTCCAGTAAAATACCAAAGGCACTTGATTCCAGTACTAATTGTTGTTCAGAAGTAAAACTTCTTAGCACTCTTGGTAAAAAAAAGTAGTTTGTTTCAATGCTCTTTGAATTAAAATAGATTTCTCAAAGTTAGCTAAAATATTAAATCCTATCTGGTTCTGTACATTATCAAAAATGGATAACGTTTGCTCTAAAACACAATAACTCACTTTTTTTTTCCCAGTCTAAAATCTGGATTCTCACAGTTATGACTACTGCTTCCATTACTGGTGAGAGAAAGTTAATACTCCTCTCTACATGATGTTTCCTTTGAAGTTTTTAATTTTATTATCCTTTCATTGTTGTTGTTGTTTGGGGTTGTTTTTTTTCTTTGTTTTTTAATGAAAGCAATTGCTTACAACAGCTTATAACTGTGCAAGACTTACAGCATCTGCTATCAATAGCCAGGATTCATATTTCTGGAAAGCGAAGGGGGTTTCACAATGGCTCGAGGATTTAGGGTTCATCTCTTGAGACATCCTTCTAGAGGTTCAGGTCAAGACCAATGCATCCTTTGTTAGTTAGGAAGATTTTTAAAACATGAATTGCTTATTTTGGAGTGAATGGAATAGATCATGCCTATTTTATGCTCATACAGAAAGCAGAAGCTTTTCCATTTCATTATACTGTTCTGGCCATACAGACAAGTCATCACCATGCAAAATATGAAGGCCCTCCATGATCACATTCTACCTTTTTTTCAAAGAAATCTTGCTTTCTTTTTCCCGTTTTCTTTCCATGTATATATTCTTTTTTGAAACTTAAAAACGTGTCTCTCTTCTTTTCCAGTGTCAATCCTACTTTGAGAAGCAGGTTGGACTAGAGGAATCCCAAGGTCCCTTCCAAACTGAATGATTCTGACAACTTCCAACCACATTTTTGTAATTCTTTTTCTAAAAAAAAAGAAAAAAATAAATCCCAAATAACTGTTTTAAGGTCAGCAGAACTATTCTGGATGTATTTGATTTTAACTGAGAAGAGAAACTCCTTGTTGTTGGTATGGTATTGTGATTTTTTTCTTAAAGACTTTTTACTTTTTATTTGATGCCTTTTTATTGCAATTTTATTGCTTCTCTTACAAAGCCAAATGAATCTGCAAGATTTCATAACCACTACAAAAAAAAATCAGTAACATTACTGACATTGCAAACTAGCTTCTTCTGCTGCTGCACTATAGCAAACAGAGGCTGTATTTTACCATTTATCCATTCAACTATCCCCATGGGATGCCTTCACCCTTTGTGCAACACCTTTTAACTTCAGTGAAATTAATGCATTCATTCCATGAAATATATTACAGGAGCAAAGATTATGAATTTGTGACTATTAGAAAAGAGTTGATAAAAGTAACTTATTTTTTCAACGTTTTCTTATGCCACTAGTCTGTGCTATGGTACTGCCTTTCACTTTCAGGCAAGTAATAAAGTTAAAATCAATCTGGCCAACAGCCAAAACTACTGCAATTTTTATTGGCCCCATATCCATAATGATTCATTTGGCTGTTTACACCTGTCCCATGGACACATACTCCTCAAAAATGTATTAAATACCTTCATGGATTCCAAGAGTACTTAATAAAATTGGGAAAGCTTACAATACTAGCATGAGACTGGCATCTTGACATAAATTTTAAAGAATATATGTATTTGTACAAATAAATTTTGCAGTTAATGGATATATTATGTATACAAAGTGATGATGGTCACCAACAGCTGAGTCAGCATAAAGTAGGCACATCACTTGTGCATGCTTTTGATACAGGATATAGTTATGTGACTTTTTTAAGCATAGAAGAGAACTACAATGATATAAAAGGTATACTCGCTTTTTTTTTTTACTAATGCTGTATCAATTATCATAATGAGACAGGTCATCTCTGTTTTACCAATTTTTTTACTATTTTTAAGGCACATAAAAACAATTTCCTTCATAAATTTTCTTTTTGTCTAAGAGCAAAATAAGAGAATAAGACACCTGACTAGGAAAAAAAATATGTCTGTTTAAAAATGTAACAAAACCTCTGAATGCACAGCATTAACGACTAGAAATTGCAAGTTGGAATGCTAATTTAGGTGGGTTAATATAAGCCAAAGATATTTCATAAGCATTCCCATTCTTTGTAAAGTATACTGCATTAAGATAAGGAGTTCATATATAAAATAACTGATGTTGTCCAAGATCTGCACAGGCACTAATTTGCCTTTTTTGTTATGGCACAGGCACACCTGGACACTACAGAGTCTGAAACATTTCTAAACAATTCCAATGGAAATAGCACGTAATTCCTGCAGAGCCATACAGACTATACACAATTCTTTCATGAACTTTCATGATTTCATAAGGAACTAGATGGTGGAAAAACTTCCAGTGAGGAAATGGCTGATGTGAAACCAGGTGTGGTCTGGACATAGTACACACTAACAAGTGTTATGGCCCAGCAAATACAGCTGCACAGCTTCCACAGCTGAGTATGTAACCCCATACAGTACTCCAGAGGGCCATGAGGGCTCATTAAATAAGTGTGGTGGCTTTTTGCATGAAATAAACCTGCCGTAAGTGCACAGAACCTACAACAAACTTCCACAAGGTCTTCCTTTAACTTTGGAAAACTGCATAATTATGTAATATACTGAGAATGTACAGTTGACCAAACTGCACCAATACTAAATTTGTAACAATCTTAAGGAAGAAAACTGAGCATGCATTTGCTGCCATTCTTCTCAGCTACAATTTAAGCTCATTTAATAAGAATATTGGATTTAAAGAGACCTTGCGCAGTGATTCCATGTGCCTGCTGCATCAGGCAGCTTTACAATTTAGTAAAGTTCCAACACAAAATTAGCTAGAAATAATGAGGCCAAAATCTACCAAAGTGCTTTTCTAAGGCTTAATGCTGCAGTGGAGAGAATGCCTTTTAATTTCCAGTGTTCATTTATTCCAAGCTACTTTTATTACTCTTTGTTCTTACACCAACGTCATTTAGTTTACATAGCTCCTTTCTTTCCTCTGTGCTTGCTGCCTGGTATTTCTGAAGAGACCAATCACATACCCACAAAAACCCTTCGGTTTTTACAAGGCATAGCTCTCTTGGGCAAAGCCCGTTCCAGAAAGACGCAGCCCTGTCACAGGGCCAGGTGCTGGCCCACGATGGCCGACCCGTTCTTAGGCTTCCTGGCACAGCCCGGCCTTTGCTAACCAGCACCTCCCAGACAGTGCCAGCACACAGTGCAGGAACAGCACGGAGCAAGATCTGTTCCTAATCAGCAGCTCAGACACAGCCACGCTGCTGTGGAAAGCAGAATTCAGGGGTGTCGAGTAGGTCTGGCCCACGCGGGCGGCCCTGGCCTGGAGTACTGCGGCCTTAGCTTCTAGTCACATACGTTCACGCATGTGATCATCCCAGCAGTCCTGCTCTGTGCCTACAGCACAGGGAAGAAATGGATTTAACCTGCTTTTAGCACATCCTAGACTCCCATACTGTTTTCAGTGGTTTACAATAAAAGGCCTTTTAGTTCAGAGTAGAAATCCCTGTTAGTCTTAAAATTCCCAATTTTACATTTAGTGCTATGTAATCTAACCCATTTTAACTACTGGAGCTTGCAAGATAATCCAGTTCTTTATTATATTCTATCCTCCTCTGTAGTGGTAACTATCCAAATTTGTGTCACTGAGGTATTTAATTACTGCATTCCCGTTCTCTATGCCAAGGCCAGTAGTGAAAATATTAAAATTTCCCCAATACTAATGCTTGAGGGAATCAGAAGTTTTTTATAGCTTTCCCCTCTAAATCATTGCTCAGTTAAGCCTCATGCTTTCACTTGAGCCAGTAATGTCTAAGTAGGGCCATGTCATTTAATCTTCTGTAAATAAGTTGCAGATAACTGTTACATGCCAATCCCTACTCATCTCTGCACATAAACTTGAGTTCCTTGAATTCTTCAGTCCAACTGTTTTTACCTGCTTGGTTGCTTAATTCCTCAGAAAAGAATTTCCTCTGCAGAGACTGTTGTTAGAGCAACTGTTGCTGATGGATTAAAACTTTGTGATGGAAGAAAAGCAGCTAAATTTTTGGTAGAAAAATATAAATATGCAGTCATGGCTGGAGTAAGGTAACATAATAGACACTAGAATTACCAATTTTCCTCAGCTTTGTGGCAAAGTCATTAACTCTAACATTTTCTCTCACAAATCCAGCATGTCTTTAAGGAAAGATAATTAGAAGTTTGTCTTGATTTTCTTAAATATTTTTATAATAATTAGTTCACACAAAGGAAGTATTGTGTTCCAACAGATTTGGCTTGTAATAGAAATCACCCAAATGACAACCCCAAGTTGTTTTACATCACAAAAATTATTACTGAATCATGGAATCATTAAGGTTGGGAAAGACCTCCAAGATCTCCTGATCCAACTGTCCTCCTACCACCATCACCCACTACACCAAATCCCTAAGTACCACATCCAATAATACTTAAATGTCTTTCAACAATTTGATTTTGAGACTTTTGTAGGCCTAAAGTCTCAATTAGATGTTATTTATGTTATGTTACTTTTGAACTTTGTGTTCAAAGTGGTGTACTCACATCACAGCTTTATTTAAGAACCAACTAATAAAAATACTGACTGATCTACAGCAAAAAAAGTGCTGAGCATGTTCATTAGTTAATACATGTAGGCTGTTTTGAAAATGAATTGCACAAAGCATTTACGGGTTATTCACTACTGCAAGACATGACATCAACATCAACAAAAGGCTAAGAACAGAGGAAATGTGACAGGACACAATAAGTCTGTGGTCTGTATAAAGATGTCACTGAATTAAATTCAACAGAACCAACAGAACCACCATCCTCTGTGTCATTACTCACTACTGAAATTGTCTGAAAAAAAAATGCAAGATTCAACTGTAGTAAAAAAGTAACAGAATGGTAAGATGCCTATAAAGCAGTTACTGCTGTATTGAATCCCATATAAACATTCCTCAATTTAACATAGAAATGCTGCCTATGCTCTAGCAGCAATGTAGTCACAGCAGCACAGTTTTCACTGCAGGCTGCAAAGCTCAGCTGAGAAACTAAGACATATTTTCTGGCCAGAAACCTACACTGAATTCCATGTTAAGACAGCTTCATTGTGAGAAGAATTCAGGATGTACATATCTTATTTCTACATGAGATGCTGTCACAATTAACACTGATAGAACAATATAAAAATATAGGATTAAAAATAAATAAATGTACTTCAGCTTAATAATTTCAAAACAGAAAAGCAGAAAAAGAGTTGAAAAGCAACAAATTTAGTGACACCTAGCACAGTCAGGTATATATTACTTATCAGTATGCTGAAGAGAACAACCATATTTCTTGAAGGAAAATGAAGTTAAAGTTTTGTGGTTTTTTGTTTTATACATATATATGTATATATATATAAAAATATATAATTCCAGTCTCAAATAATTCATTTTGTTAGGAAGCACATTGGGATGCAAACAAAGTGAGAACAGGAATGTATCTTGAAGAACACCAATAACCGAACAGGTTAGTCTCTCTTCAAAAAAGAGTCCATGCCAAGACAGCAGCTAACCACTAGTAGACGTGTCAAAAAAATCTTACCTAATTATAAAGACAATGTAGTCCTGACAAACAAAGCCACCCATTTCTTCCCTGGTTGTTATGCGTAAGTTTGCTACTGCTGACATGCTTTGCCTCAGACAATTGTATTACACAGCAGAAAGCTCCTTTCTTGTGGATTTGGGGCACGAACAAACCCTATGACAACTAGGTGACATGCAGATTAGAACGTGTCACAAAAAAAAACACAGCATTAAGTTATACTTTCCTTGAGTAGGATAAAAAGTAGAAATGGAAATCATCTGAAATACTGGCTTGTAATATAACAATCTTCCTGGCTCCATCTAGTGGGCTTTAGGATATCCCTGTTGGCAATGTGACTGTAACGCAGCAACAGAAAAACACTTGGAAACTTTGCAGCAAGGACTATGAAGCTTACCTCAGATAGTTCTGGCATTTTTGTGAACAGCCCCTAAAGTTTGACAGATTTCCTTAAAGCTCCCTGTCTCTTTTTACTTTACGATTTCAAATTGGGGTACTTGAAAGGCTCAGAGGCCCCTAGTTCAACATCACTTTAAGTAGTGTGTCCATGTCCATCCCCCCGACCCCCCCCCCCCCCCCCCCCAGTTGCTGTGTTCTCTGATGTTGTTCATGCTGCACTGTCAGCTTTCCTATAAGAAAAATAAGTCTAGGTACTTTAGGATTCCTTCAAATCTGTGGAGTATAAAACATTCACAGTGCAAATCCTCAAATCTCTGAATTTGGAGAATCCCCTGAGCAAACATCAGCCTTAGCAAACTGTTTTAACTGCTTTTATTGTTACAACACCTTAGTTTGGATTCACCTTTATTGTTGGTGGTGGTCAGATGGCTTTGTTTTTAAAGATTTGTCCACCTCAGTACTATGAAGATTCTCCTTAGACTAGCTGGTTCCAAATAAAAGACTCGTTTAACTTTGGTAAAACGGCCAAAAGAATTGCAAGATTTCTTAACATTTCAGTCACACAGCCTCCATCAGAGCACCTGGTAGCAGGTATCTTTCAAGTTCCAAATTAAAACCAGTTTCATATAAAGAATCTTTTGTTTTTGTCATTGACTGTAAATATACTCAGAGAATTTTATTTCTTAATTTCACAGTTCTGTTTTTTTCCTGCATCTGACAACGTGAAGAAATCAAACGTTTGAAATCCCAGTTTAAAAGTCATAGGAGCACTGACAAAGGCTTGTATAGTCTTTTGTTCTTATTCTTTGCTCTTTACAGTTCAGACAGTAGCTGTAGTAACATGGTTAAGTTAAAGTGGATGACAGACGGTGAACACACCAATAAACCACCTCTTGATTCATTTTTTACATCGTGGATGACCATAGCTGAACTTACACAGTCCAGCTCATCATCATGGATTCAAGACCCAAAATTCCAGCCCATTCTTCAAAATACACCTAGATATGTTGTCGTATGTTTGGTATTTCAAAAGATAGAAAGAATTAGTAAACTGTAAAAAGGAAGTCTGAAAGACTGAGGGTTCCCTCTAACACAATTGTTATTTGTAAAGACAAAATCATGCCAGCTTCATTTCCACTGCCACAAAGTGATGAATTTCTCAAAAACTGATCCACTCTGACACAGACCATCATAAGAGCGAAAGGAAAGCACTCTTAAGAATTTTTTTAGATCGATATTATTAAGTGTGAAAACAATAAATTAACAGTTAGGTAATATGACCGATCTGATATTACACAAGAAAAGGGAGATGGCATTTTGTTTTTTAATGTATCTAATTTGAAAGTAATGTTCCCAATTTTTGGAAAGGACTTTATTTATTTATTTTTTTTTAACAAATCTTAGTACGCTTACACTACAACCTGATGAAGTGAAAACAGCAGTTCTTCTGCACAAAATCAGTATCTGATTATATATATATATATATATATAGTAAGGATTTTCTAAGTTTTCTGTGACCTGAAGTCTCTAAGCTTACCTAACTCCAATAACAAGTCAATAAAACTAGCTCCCTTCATCACTCCCATTCCTTCTGTTCAGGGTCTCACAGGGACATAACATTAATTTCATAGACCTAAAGTACGACCTCTCCAAAATAAGGACAGAAACTCATAATACTAGAATTCTGAAGTACAGGCACAAGAACCACAACCACACAATTTCTCTGATTCTTAAAGAAAAACAGGATGAGAATGACAGGATGACAACGATCAAACTTCGGTAATTTAAACGGTTCCTTAGGACTTGGGCCCAAGAGATTGTGCAGGCAGTATTTGTCATCTACTAAAGGTTTATTTGCAGGATTTCTTGGGATCAGTTATTTCTTCACTCCTATGTAAAAAGTTGATTTCTTATAAGCACGTGGTACTTCAGGCAGGGAAGAACTACTCACATCAGAATACATATATACTAACACACTCTACCATATGCTCACTATACTAAATACAAAACTGTAATTCAAGCAAATACAGACCAGCATTCACACAAAGCTCAACGTTTCCACAGCTACCCCTCTTTTTCTCCTGACTTGCTTTTCTCCCACTCCACTTCACAGAAAACCTCCCCTAGCTTTCAGAGTTGCAATAGTTCCAATCCCCTTGCTTGAAGAGGCTGCTCTTCCCACTGCAAGATGCAGTATTAAACCTTCTGAACATACCAAAGGATTCATTGGGAGAATACCATTAAACATGCCCAGTTACAAGGGAAACTCTAACCAAAGATTGAACACAATTACGCGCAACTGCAAGGATGAAAACCACAGGACAACAAAGCTTGTATTCCACGGTAAAACTACTTTTTATAAACTATTATAAACTTAGAAGGGTGACAACTGAGGTCCTTGTATAAATAGCATGTTTGCAATGCCTTCTAATTAACTAGAGTCTGATAAGACTAGTAAATGTGGACTCTATAGGACAAACCTCAGTAACTCTCAAGCCTTGGTTACCCTGGCATATCCTCAAGGTTTAATAGTCACAGCTCCCTTGCTGGACAGCCACTGTTTTAAAGGCCTAACTTTCTGAAGGACTGCTGCAAGGTTTATTGCAGCTAAACAAGCATTTAACCAGAGCCAAAAAAAATACATTTATCTTTAGGTCCAGACACTTAACATTAAATGACCTACTTAGTTTGTAGTCCAATATGTCAACCAACAGTGCTCTACAGGAAGCTTCAACCAGCAGAACCCCATGGTTATCTGAGCGGTACCCAGTAAAGGAAAGGGTATCTATTCAAAATCATCAAAATCAAGGGCCATGTCTTCCAATTTTTACTGAAAAAGTTAACGTGTCCATTTACAGAGGTTTTCATTAAGTAAGCCTGGGATAAGCGTTCCCTTCTCATGCTCACTGTTGTACTGAACATGACAAGCAAACATCAGTAAATAGGGTCAATAAAAATATTTATATGGAAAGAAGTGTAATAGGCTTAGATTTGCCATTACTTAAAACTGAATTTAAAATTTGTGACACAACTACAATAGAAGTATCAGAACCCTACTCAGAATACAGAATGGTATTTTATTAAGCCTTTGGCACAATAATATTACAGAAGTCTAATGTTAGAGTATCCAAACTATTTTGTTAGGAAAAAAAAAATCTATAGACAGCTAAAATAAATAAATGAAGAATCTATAAACCAAAAATGATCACATTAATCACAAAACAGTTGACAAAGTTAGTTTACCACAAAATGAGTAAATAAATAACCACCTCTTTGTAGGATGGTGCATGATAATAAAACACTTTGGTTTGGATTTAAAAAAAAAAAAAAAAAAGTTTTTTAGACATTTTTAATAAGCACTTGAGAGTGGTGTCTGGTTGTATAGGATAACCTGCTAGACGATTTTCACTTTTTTATATAAAACAAATACGTTAATAACAATGCAAACTATGCTCTTCCCAAATGACTGATGCCAGCTATCTACTATAGAGAGAACTTTCTTATTCCCCAGTGATATCCATGACAAAAGGAAAACAAAGCCAGGATCAGATAAAACTAAGAGAATTTAAAGCAGATTAAAAGAGACATTAAGAGAGAGAAATTTCCTTTCTCATCTAAGAACAAAAATGATTTGTTAAAATATACAAAATCATATTATTGGAGCTTAAAAAACGTACTAACACAAATGTGAACAGACAACTAGACAGTTGTACATATCAAGGGAAAAAAAAAAAAGCATTTGAACCCCATCTTCCAATGTAGAGGCAAAACTATTCTACACTCTCAGAAAGACACCACACACTCCCTACCTAGAACTGTAAGAAATCCAAATTGTTAACAACAATAAATATCATCTTTCTTAGCCACATGACCAAGTATCTGAGAAGAAGTACACCTTAATTAACCAGGTCATGACTCTGAAGTTATGTAGCAATTACAGTGAAACTGAAAGATGAACAGGTTAAATGAACATTATTAACAACACCCAAGAAGTTTAGACATTTAAAACTAAATAGGTGTGTTCATATACATGGTAACCTAAATTACTAATATTCTAACTTCTATTAATTAAGACACATCTATGATTCTGTCAGTATATAAACACTCTAGGAATCTACTTTGTGAAAGCACGTTATCCCCAACAGCAAACAGGGCTCCTGTTAATTTTGTATATGTATTTGGTTTACAAAGCATTGTTCGCTTTTTTTTCCTTGCAGATCTAAAATGATAAAAAGGACTTTTGAACTACTTTGAACTAATTCTCAATAAACTACAAACATTAGCACACATCAGTTGACTGAAATTGAATTAGCTACCTGAAATCCAGATTTCTCCGTAGATCTCCTTGATGCTGAATGAAGGCATCTTTACAGTAAGTCAAGCCAAGGGATTTTTAATTTTCAAATGCCTGCTATTTATACTTCATAGAAGACATCTCATTTAAACACAGTATTTTTCACATTTATTTAAACATTCTCCATGAACACACTGTCCAAGATAAGTCGAAGATCTGCTGAGATTGTCTGCATAAAGTCATGCATGCTATGCTAAGCAACTGTCTTGTCTGTGCATCCAACATTTGATGCATCAAAAGATGTTTGTCATACAAATTCCTATTTTCTCAAAGCAGATCTAAACAGCAAACAGGCAATATTAACCCAAGTGCAAGGACTTTTTCATTTAATTCCTCAACCTATAAAAAAAATGTTCCTTGAAGGTTCTAAGTAAAGAGTTCAGGGAAAAAAAAAAAAAAAAAAAAAAAAAAAAAAAAAAAAAAAAAAAAAAAACCTTGGGAAGTTTGCTTCTCTACTCTTTTACTGGCAATGTCTTCATTATTTATATATATAGGCACTGGTTTCCAGCCACTGAAGCTGAATCTAGATAATTAAACATTTATAACATCCCCTGCTGTGCTGTGGCTAACTGTGTCCATAGAGTCCTAGGTGTGCTGTTACACACCTGAGACTGAAACAAGGAATTTGTTGAGCTACCTTTGATAAAGGTCTACACCTGGAACTTAATAGCACATGATATGGTTTCTGAATATTGCAACAGGTGGCAATTATAACTTACTGCTCAAGAACTGTTTCATCTTCCTCTTCTGAAATTGCAAATTCATTTCAACAAAGAAAATGATAGTGAAAATGTATTTATATCTAACACTATTGTTGTTATACTGTTTTCATATATATTTTAAGATATATCTATATTAAGATAGCTTGAAGAAGCTATGAGGTGGTAAACGGTTCACAATCTGAAATTAGAAAACAAATTTCTAATGCCATCAGGATAAAACAAATAGCAAAATGAAAGCCAGCCCCATCATTCCACCAGGCTCTCTCTACAACAACTCCGATGGTTTTCAGAAACTTAGTATGATCTAAAACAAGCCAACTATTTATAATTTCTGTACTATACGATTACACCACCAGAGTGTACACCTGAAAGACAAGGCTTACAGAACTAACATCTTTTACACTGATTGTTGTAGGAGGAAAAATTATACAAGCCATTGGATGCATAAACCCTTTCTCATCTGATACAGAAGTACATATAGGGGTGTAAAAGGATTTTCACACCTATTTACTCCTCTAGTTAGCGTCCTGGTTCATCCTTAAGCAAGAAACACATCTGAATGTGCTCTCCAAGCATGGAGTTGGCTAACAAAAGCAAAGAGTCTTAATACAGAGTTATATTAAAAACTCTGTAGTCTTTAGATTGCACTGATAAAGACTATTCTGAAGCTAGATTGTATCAAGAAGTTTATTATCATTTTTCCAACTAATTTTCAAGTACAAGAAAAACTAGAAAAGGAGAACGGCAATTTCTAGGGCAACATCCCCTTTTCCCTCTTCCCTTGAACACCATGGTATCACTGATCTGTCCATGAGGAAATGAGCCAAAGGGCTTGGAAGGAAGGAAGGAAGGAAGGAAGGAAGGAAGGAAGGAAGGAAGGAAGGAAGGAAGGAAGGAAGGAAGGAAGGAAGGAAGGAAGGAAGGAAGGAAGGAGAGAAAAAGAAAGAAAGAAAGAAAGAAAGAAAGAAAGAAAGAAAGAAAGAAAGAACAAAAGAAAGAAAGAAAAAGAGAAAGAGAGAAAGAGAGAAAGAGAGAGAGAAAGAGAGAGAGAAAGAGAGAAAGAGAGAAAGAGAGAGAAAGAGAGAGAAAGAGAGAGAAAGAGAGAGAAAGAGAGAGAAAGAGAGAAAGAGAGAGAGAGAGAGAAAGAAAGAGAGAGAAAGAAAGAGAGAAAGAAAGAGAGAAAGAGAGAAAGAGAGAAAGAGAGAAAGAGAGAAAGAGAGAAAGA
>CM021732.1:137896834-138111398 GCA_011075105.1 Heteronetta atricapilla | reverse complement strand
AGAAAGAGAGAAAGAGAGAAAGAGAGAAAGAGAGAAAGAGAGAAAGAAAGAGAGAAAGAGAGAGAGAGAGAGAGAGAAAGAAAGAGAAAGAAAAAGAGAAAGAGAGAAAGAGAGAAAGAGAGAGAAGTCTCATTCCATCCCACTGTCCCCCAGCTTCTAAGCTGAACTTCTCAGCAGCTCACAGAAGCTAACATGACGTTCAGCTACAACATAGTGTAATCTCCGTGTTCCTTGACTGACAGAGTCTATCTTAGTATGACAGTCAGGTTGTCAAAATTAACAACACATAGAAAGAGATCTAATTTAGGAATAACATTTGCATGCCAATTTAGCCATCAGAATGATTTATTTACTATGTGTAGTCTTCATCAGGACTTCAGGCAAGTTTAAAACTACAACGTTAATATGATGTATGTATACTGACTATTTTTTCTTATATGTAACATTGTGACAGTCTTGAAAATACTGAAAATCTAAGTATTTAAAGTTATCTACAGAGAAAGTTATTTTTATTTACATGTATTTATGTTTTGCAATCCAACTCCAAGAAACAAAAACTGTGAGTTTTCACTAGCATGTCTGTTCGAAGCACCTTTGGTTACTGGAGGTAGGCTCCTTAGTGATGAGGGAAACAGGAGTGAGCTCTGAACTCTGTAGAGATAAAGGAGAGTAGCTCAGACAAATGGATACTTGAGAAATAGGATCAGAGAACACACCGGGACAAGTGAACTAAGACAGGAAGGTCTAAGCTGCCAACCCTCTGAATTACTTTTAGAGATCCCAATCTGAAAGACAACACTCAAGAGTTGAGGAAAATCATTAAGCTTCCCGCAGCTGAGAAATGTCCCAGCAAAACAATCCTACATAATAGCTGGTCCAGGAGACTTCTGTCAGAAGTATTTTAAGTCTATGAACTATCCTGTTGTTTTTGCAAGTTGCTTTGTAAAGAAGTTGTTTGTTTTTCCCAAATTTCAGTAATCAAAAAATCAACACATTTCTTTAACAACATATCCCTTAGAGCATTGACAGACCTGAAAAACTTGATGATACTTGGAGCATGTTTCCTGTTAAGACACAGAGGTCAGAGTCAAGTGTCAACAACAGGTAAGAGTTTACACAAACAGGTATTTTCCAAAAGCAAGAAGGCAACGGTGTGAGAAATAAACCATGATTTGGGTTATTCCCAAAGATTATTACAAATATTTGTCACATCTGGGCAATCCCAGATTGCTACAGGGCATGGTGGAGTCTCAGGCCTGCAACACAGCTGGGGTAGGAACAACAGGATTCTTGGCCGGGCCCAGGATCTCTTCAGGGGGACAGTAGTAAAATGAGAAACACTTTCTCTCTTGTTTAACAGTTGAAATGAAATTTCCACAAAATGATGTGAGCGTTCTCACCACCACTTTGGTCTCTCCTGAGTGGAATAATGTAATTCATTACTCTGTAATACGCCAAAGGAAAACTGGGGAATCAAAGTTTTTATCTGCAGTAAGACACAGAGGGAGAACAAGGCCCAATGTTAATTGCTTTTGATCTTTTCTAATGTAATTTTACATAGAATTGTTTTATGAGGCTATATTGCTAAGAATGACTGCAATTGTCTGAACTCAGTCTGTCTAGCATCGCAAAAATGATCAAACCTTGATTTAATAATTAAAGTTAAAATAAAACTCCAGAGTCGGTCCAGTTATTAGGGGAATTAACCTGGGAACCTATTCAGTAAATATGTTTGAATCTGAATTTGCTTAACGGAGACTTTGAGACAATTCCATCAAAAAGTTATTATCTGCAGGTTCTTAAGACTGATGAAGGTGGAAGATACAATTTTTGAAGACAAGCTATTTGTTTGTGCCTTTACGTACTTCAAAATACTTACTGTCACAAAGGTAGAAGACCCACTTCAAGGACAGTGTTAAATGTTTTACCCTCTTCACTCAGTGGATAAAAACAGAACAAGGATGAAGTTCCCTAGCTTTGTACCTCAGGTTTATCCTTTACAGAATTATAAGCAGTCTGTTGAAGGCTTTCATTTACCTATAGCACCTTTTAACAGATTCCCTAAAAACAACTTCCTAAACCTGCTATAAGAGATGAAAGAGCAGAGAAAGGACCAGACTGTCCCTATGCCAGGCCGCTGAACTGCCCACTTCATGTCCCAAGTGTTCAATTTATAATGCAGAAATACAGCTATGAAAAGAGAATCGATTCTTCCAGTTTGAGTTACGGGTGTGTGATAGTATATGTGAGATTAGCACCTAGCAGTTCAGTCTTTCCACTTGATCTGCCTGGTGGACTCCAGATCAGGTTCCCGTATCATCACTGCTTACCGAGGAGACTATTCCCCCTAGCACTGTTATGAAGGGGTTGCATGAAAAACAAGGAGAAACTTCATCTCACTAGCAGGAATATTAAGGATTCATGGTATCTTTAAAGACCTCTTTCACCTTCAGATTTCAAAAAGTGTCTCTTCCAAGTCATACACTCCCATGTAAACCATCTTTTTGCTTCAACTGACTCCAGCTTTATGACAATCAGCAACTGCCTCCTAACTTCCTGGGATGAGAGAAAAAACAGATTTCATTACCAGCTACAGACATTGTCTAATCCAGAATGAGATTTTCACTCTCTTTCAGACAGGGCAGCATTGACCTCAACAATATTTGTTGCAAATTATAGTTCCACATAACTTAATTAAGTTAGAGCTAACTCAAACCATAAAGCTGTTGTGGTTTTTTTTGGTTTTGTGTGTGTGTGTGTGTGTGTGTGTGTGTGTGTGTGTGTGTTTTAAAAAAATCTCTGTGCCTGAGACAGTTATTAAACAAAGAATAAGAAAACAAGCACTTGAAAAGCATGAATTGATGTATCTAAACCTCAAACATTCATAACTAAATATTCCATAGGGATTTTAGAAGTTTTGAAAAGCCAGATCCATTACCAGCAAGAGAAGGAACCTAAATCAGAAGGATCCGTGTTTTCTCCTGCCAAAAACTTCCTTTAAGGCTTGCTTGTATCCTCAAAGTATCAATGACTTTAAAGCCACTGCCTCCAAGCAACGGTATAAAAATATAGTTTTGTTTAAAAACAAGCTAAACTTCAGTCAAAATTAAAATATTCACCGCTACTTCATTTAATAGTATTTGCAGTGAATATGTTTTTACACAACCTATATTGCACTTCTTAGTTCCATATGTTTTTAATCATTTAATTTAATGTTTTTCAATGATATAGCTGTATGTTTTCACTACTAAAGCTAATGATGTTGCTCATCTTAATAAATTTATTTGGTTAGGAATGTAAGTGTGAAAATCTAAGTAGGAGGAAGGAGATCCTGTGCACCTTTATTTTTTTGAAATACACTTCACTTCAGGTCAGCCTTAATTGACTCTCATTGCTCAAAGAGCACTCCTCTGCTTTGTGGTCACATTTGATTGAATAATAGCAACACTAATGCACAAAATCATTTAAAATATACTTTTGTTATTTAAAGAAAATAAAAATACAGAAGATGGAAAAAAATCACTGAACATTGTTTTTCCTCAAAATATAGTCAACTACTGCATCCTCAGAGATGATTTTTCTCTTTTATAAAATAAATGACTCCTTTCTGTCACATTTGGGCCTTGATTTTGCAAAAGTACTTGACACACGGTGATACCAGACTAATGAATGGCTGGGACAAGTGATTCGACTTGGAAACAGTCAAGCTTTATACTCCTGTGTGATAGCAGTATGAAATGTAAGTTCTCTTCTATGTATATTTACCAGTACAATTGCAACATTAGAACAGAGTGAGAATTCACGTCCATCTCCATTCCCTGTAATAAACAGCACCAGCAGATTGGTATATGATTGTCTCCTTCATTCATCAACATGCAAAGTCCCAGTTTTTCTCTATAATCTTAATCTTTATTTCTCAAGACAACAAACTGAAATGTTAAATTACTTTCTATTCTATAACGCCTCACAGGCTTTGGATACACCTGATATTCCAAATCCTTATTGTTGAATCATGCAGTCAACATCCTACCAACAATCACCAAATATTTATAGCTTTATCCATACGTTGATTGACTTTGCCACTCTATACAGAATAGGCTTCCTACGAAATACTGGAATTCACGCCTTCTCTAATATGTTAACAATGGAAAATTGCTAATAAAAAAAACAGGTAGCTGGTAATATTAAGGACTCTTTGTCCAGATTAACCTACTAGTAAATGCTGTATCACACAAAATTAAAAAAAAAATCCTATTTATACTGAGGGTATAAATATACCTTTTGAGGGTATCTGTATATAACGCACCAAGGTTTTTAACCATACCAGTAGCATTAAAAGAGCAAGATGAAGACCGCTGCTGTCCCTACATCACAATATTGGTAGTAAAGAAAAGTCTGACCTCAAATATGTTCCTTCTTCCTTTGTAACTTCTAAGACATATATTTCAAAATCATCAGAAATCAACTCTTTAGCTCCTTGATGTGCAATTGTTACTTATGAAAAAATCTAAGTAGTTTATTAGCTAAAGAAATTCCTGTCCCTTTGCTCCTTAGCATAGGCCCGCTGTAAAACTAGCTAATCATATTAATCATACCTTACAGGCATTAGTTGCTGGATTGACTGTGGGAACACTGTTAACATTAATTACTTACAACTTTATACAGAACGGGAGAAATTAATTCTTCAAGGAGAAAATAGTTCCTTTGACTCAACCACCATTTGAACTCCACAGCTACCTGTTATTCTAGGAACTGGTGTTACTTCATGGCTTCTGTGAGTTCACAGCATTTTAATAGAAAAAAAATATATATATGAAGATGCAGGCCAAAACAAAACTAGGTAGTCCTCTACCAGACTGGGGAACCAGTATGTGTCCCACCACAAAGATTGCTTGCCCCCTAGTAAAAACATCGCCTAAATGCTAACAGCAAATGACTTACAACTTTTATATGAAGCAACATGTTTCTGAGCTATACATGTGCGCTGAATCTGAGCCTTGACACTGCTACCAATAAAAAAAAAAAAATCCCATTTTTTGCAATGCAAGTCTGTGCCATGTTGCATATGGATGCTAAAGAATCTCTTTAGTCTGTCAAATATTGGAACTTACTTGCCAAACACTACAGGGTAAGTTGTTTTACAATCACAATTCCCTTCAGAATACGTTAGTGATTTTAATGGAAGAGCAGATTTACATTAGCTCAGGTAGTTTTCTTGATTCCATTCTCTTTTTTTAATAATTGCATATCATCTAGTAAAATATTGAAATATATTCAGGCTTATTCTCAAATTCATCTTTAGACTACCTTTTCTAAATGCATCTAAATAAAATCAGATTAAAATATTTACTTCTGGTGTATTATCAGCAAAATAAACACAGTGTCAGTGACATGCACAACTTCTAACATTAATTCAACATTATGCTCAATACAATATGTGCACCACATTTTTTGAATGCCCGTGTGCCATTTAATTTTAAAAATAGCATATGCTAATGGATTGCTCTATGACATTGCTGGCATATTCTTAGATGGCAAGAACAGATATGGTTTCTTAGTTATTACTGACATCTAACTGTACTGTCATTAAAAAATCAAAAAAGAACCACCATGCTACAAAAAGTTACTAAAAGAAGCTAAAACATCGAGAACATCAACAACATTTGAGATTGAGAATATCAACACTGCTACCACACAGGGAAAAAGTGATTTTTAAAGGTTTATGCCACTGTGATAAAATTAATTTGTATTTTTGTAAGAGAAACACCTCCCAAACAATTACCTAGTCATTTGTTTTTTCAACTGTGCACATATCATATTGCAAAACTAAAGGAAAAGTAGGGGCATGCTCACAAAAGCCGCAGAGAGGAACATCATGCATAATGTCCACAACAACCCACAGATTATTAGTAAGTTATCTGAAAAACAGATAAGCCTTTCATGCCAAACATTGCTTTCATTTCAATGATAATAACTCCCCTTGCCTTTAGCAGGAATTACACCTGTGTAAATGAAAGCAAATGTAGGCCAGGAAACAAGTCTATTCATAAAAGAAAAGGACTTAAGACAGAAAAAAGGCTCTAACCACTTTGTCCTCCTGGAGTTCATATCCACGAAAGCAAGAAAGAAAGGACAGAAAAAAGACAAAGAAGGAAAGAGTCACTTTCATTCTGAAAGCAAGCAGTAGTATTTGTTAGTAAAATAAATGAACAAATTTCAAAGGAATTATTATATGTCATTCTTATTTCCCATAGTGGTGAAGAGGATCCACTGAAAAATATTTCATTTTAATCATTTTCTTATTTTTATGGGTGAAATTGAGAAATCTGATCTATCAAAGAAAATATTTGTACAAATTAAAATTACTTTCTTTGTGGAATTTTCTAAGACATTACTCCAAATGATTTTGAATTACCTTAATATATCAAATGGGGCATGTCATAAAAAGGATGCAGAATTTAGCTCCACATGCCTTGGACCCCAGTATTGCAAATGATTAGCATGCATCAACCTTTTGCACTTGCACTGAGTCCACTGAAATTAAGGATTTTTTGTTTATTCTAGCCAGAAATAGGGCATTCAACATTATGGCATAACTGCATGTTCATCACTCAATAGCTCCTTAAAATAGTAGGGTTTTAAAGCACAAGGAGACAGAGTTTCTCAATCACTCATTGCATGTCATGTCAGATCTGTATTACTTATATACTCTTTTTCATATTCATAAATATTGAATACAAATATTCCCAATATTATTTTCCTTGAAGGAACTGTCTTTTTAGCTAAAATTGTAAATGGAATTATACTTCAGAAAACAAAAATATTCAAAATGGTTTCAGACAAAACTGTTTCCCATTTTTGTGAATGATGATGAAAAATGCATAGATGAGCAATATTTTCTGGTACGTCAATGTCACATGCCAAGACACAGACTAAATCTAGGCATGCAAACAAGCACTTCGCTATGTTGGAAATAAAACTGCTCGCGTAGAAAGGCTGACAACTCATTTTATAGGTTTGTTATCCTACGTATTATGACACGTAACTTTGTGCTCCTGTGCTCTTCCAAAAGTTCTAGGTTTTCCCCAATGCTACAGACACAAACAAACAGGAGAGAATACAGCAGAGCCAGCTGAGACAGTCAAGGGGCAGAGCACACAAGGAGAAGCTGAGGGACACAGGCTTATTCAGCCTGAAGGCTGGGATGCGGATGGATGGGGGAAGAGAGGAACTGTTTGCAATCTTCAACTGTTTCAAGGTGAGCTATAGAGAAGACAGAGCCAGAATTTTCTTGAGGATGCACAGCTGAAGGACAATGGGTTGGACCGAATGTAAACAAACAAAAAATCTCAAGAGTTGATAAGCATTGCAAGAGGTTGCCCAAAGAGGCTATGGAATCTCCACCCTTACAGCTCAGTTGGATGTGATCCTGAAAAACCTGGTCTGACTGTGAAGTTAATCCTACTTGAAGCAGGAGATTGGACTAGATAACCTCCCCAGGTGCTGCCACCCTCAGCTTACCCTGTGATCCTATGTGCAGTGGTAAAACCTAAAGCATTTTGTAAGATGCTACAGTTTTCTGAGTATTCTCAGTTAAAGAAATAGGAAATAGCATTGAAAGCTATATAAAACCAAAGCACTCGTAAGCATTATCATTCCGTGTGCAGTCATTTATCTGTGCAGCATCGGGTGCACCACAACTTTCCTAGCAGGGCTTCCTGTCCCACCACAGTCAGAGTGGCAGGAGTTGCTCATAGGTGTTTGGAATGAACACACCTAGTGCCCCAATCTCTCATTCCCACCTCTGGAGAAATAGACTCTACTATGCAAGAGGAGCATTAGCGGGTGTTTTTAGCACAGAGGCTAAAAATTTTGGAATCCTAACTGCCTGCCTGGTTAGGTTCCTTTCTTGGTGAATGTCTCTCAACTGCAGGAAGCGGTGAGTAGGAGCGCAGAAGAACAATTGGGTCAGACTAGCCCAGCTCTCCATTTAAAGATACAGATAACACTTCAAAACTGTGTTCAATTTTAAACAAGAGAGCTTGACAAAATTAAATTAATTCCTACAAGTAATGCAGCAGGTAAAATAGCAAATATTGCGTTTTGAAAACACATGAAAAAAATGCTACTTTTTTACCATAGAACTTTACTGTTCTACCTACCTAGGCTGACTACTCTTTGAAGCAGAATTATCTGTTTCTAGCACAGTATTTACTGTCTTCATAACTTTTAAAATATTATTTACCTTCAGTTATTCGTATTCTCCAGTGCACCACTATTCATGAAATTTTAAAACAGACTATAAACAAGGCCCGTGATATTTCAAGAAACTGCTTAGAAATAGTGCCATTTTGAGCATTAATCCCGTACAATCTTCACTATGCAGTACCCATAATTTGGTCATTTGATGACACATAGCATTATGTGTAGCGTTCTCCTCAAAGATAAACAGTGAAGCATAAAACAAAAGGCAATAAATATAAGATAGAACTTGGGAAATTTAGACTAGATGTAGGAAATTTTTGTTTTGTTTTTAATCAAGAGATTGGTGAAGCACTGGAACAGTTTGCTCAGAGTGGCAGCTGAATCTCCATCCTTGAAGATTCAAGCTCAACTGGGCAAGGACCTCAGAAAACTAATGTAATTCAAAATTCTTTGAGCAAGAGGTTGGGTGAGACACCTTCAGAGGTTCCTTCCAACCCAACAATTATTCATCAATAGTCTGTCCACACTCATTAAGAAAATCTAGCTATATTAGCCTTTTTAAACAGCTTTCAACTACACGCTATATACCTGCATATATTTAAACATTCTGCTTAGTCATCAATATGAATCTTTCCCACTTTTATCTCTTTCCCAAAAATAATGACTAGCATAATTTATTCAATGTCCTGACTATTTTTATTCTACTCTAACATGGTGTTCCAGTCTATCCAAATTGTAAGTGACAATTATATATAACAAATTTTAACTATTAAATATTCTATTAGTCTTCTGCAAACACATGGATGATCTACACCTTTTCAGACTGTGAGTTATGTTCTAATCTACTTTTCCCACTCAGTAGTTTTCACCTAAAGTACAAGGATCTTAAGAACATTTAAGAGTAAAACCATAATGCACAAGAAATAAGTTAATAGAAGAAGAAAAGTAAAGATGACAATATACAAACCAGTAACAGAGAAGACTCATATCAAATCTAAAAGACAGAAACAAACTCTCACTGTAACACGGATATGTATTTAAGAGAAGACAGCTTAAGAGCTTTAAGACTGTTTTTCTAATATCTACTCCTGTGTCACTAGGTTCTAACATTAGAAACTATTGGCTCATAAATATTGATCTGGTTGCACTGTTCTGTTCCATCACACTTTCTTTTTGCCAAGTCTTAATTTGTGTTCAGGAGTTTCCAAAAGCTTAATTTCACCTGAAAAAACTTAACTTTAATCACAGAAAAATAAAGTAAACGCTAAGTGCTACTAACAATGCAGGCAAGGAGAACAGAACAACTCATATTTCCTACAAACTCAGTCAATATTTGTGAAAATTGTGGCAGATCAGTCATTTTCATGTATCAGTAGACAAGTCTCTTCTCTCTTAGCTTAAAAGATATTCCAAAGTGCAAGCACTGCTTAGGTAATGATTAAAATAATACATATTTACTCATTTATAAACTACATGCTCAAAGGAGATGTAAGGTATTTCTCAGAAATTAACAGCACAGGAAGAGCTTTAAACACTTCAACATATCAGTGTAAATTTTCCAATGCAAAGCAGCAATTCCAGAAATTGGTGGCTTTGGAGGCAGTTCTGACTCTAAATCCTGTCATTCACCCTGTAATGTGTGAATCCCAACAGAACAAGACCTGATTCAGCCAGAATCTACCTATATGGAGCAACTTTCAGGATGAAGCGTCTCTTTTCAGAAACAGGCAATGAAATTTAAAGAAACGTAAAATTCAAGACAAGCTTCATTAAACACCTAGAACTACCTTCAGCTTCTCAGCTGCCTACCCCAGCACTGATGCACAGCCTTTGAGTTCACACCGTAAGGAGTGACATGACTGACCGTATGAGAGACGGTCCAGTCAGTCGTTTCAATAGCAAAGATATTTAAGAAATTATCCCATCCAGTTCTCAAAGAACAAATGCTTAAAAAGCAACAAATTGGTCAGATTTTGGCAATATTTATTCGGTTCCATGTGAAAATGCAAGTACATTTCAATATCAGTTTTGTGAGAAAAGGAGTTTACCCTCATGAATATTCAGACACAGAAATGTGAGCAAAATAACTGTAATTCCATTCCATATTCGGAAGAAATGTAGCATTAAGTCAATACCTACACCTTATCCTTTAAAAAAATGTTACAAGGCGAATATGGCATTTGACTGGGTAAGCCAAAGCCACTGTTGAAAAAAGTATTTTTTCACCTTAAGTGCAAAAATACCAGTTTGCCTAATATTATCAGTTCTTCACTGTGTCAGGATCATAATAATCTCTAAGGTTTTTGAAAGCTCTGTAATAGAGCGAAGAGTTCAAATATGTCCAGCCTGCGTTGAAACTGAGGCTATGATCTGCTCTTTAATGAGATTCAAAACAGCCACCAAGTGAAAATAGCCTAAAATAATAAAACGAGTAACAAAAATAGCTTCTGCAGTTATCACTTGAAAGAAATGATAATACCCACAAAGCTTCTATTAGAATCACAGATTTTTTTTCTGAAGAATCAAGAGAACCTGAGGTGTCAGTACAGAAATTCTGCAGCTGGGTATCAGCATTGCTACATACAAGTTTGCGTGAGAAGCTTACAGGCTGGAAAGGAGCAACGTCTCCTGGTTCAAAATGATTGCTGTGCAGGCCTTTTACCTGAGTACCAACTGCAGCAATGAGTTGCATTTTGCAGGGACAGCATGCTGCTTCTATACTGCCCAGGCACAGACTAGGCCGGTGGCATAGCCAGGGCCAGGAGCAGGGAGCAAAGGCTGATTTCAGCCAGGCCATGCCCCCACCAACAGAGCTGTGTCCCACAGCCCCACACGAGGAGAACAGGGCATTCCCAACAGGGCCGTGGTGCTAAGGCAGAACCAAGGCCAGCCAGAAGAGCCAGCCTACAGATGCAGGTCACCAAGGAGCACAGACCAGCCATAGCACCAAGGGAATGAGCAAGGCCGAATGCCTGAGCCACAGAGCAGCCCTAAGCAGGGGGTGCAAGCCCCCACAGGACTCCTTCTCCCACAGCTTTACCTGGGCTGATCTCAGGGTACAGCTGGGCCACATCAGAGCTGCCCTCAACC
Organism: Heteronetta atricapilla; assembly: GCA_011075105.1. Classification (NCBI taxonomy): domain Eukaryota; kingdom Metazoa; phylum Chordata; class Aves; order Anseriformes; family Anatidae; genus Heteronetta; species Heteronetta atricapilla. Next base: position 138,100,103 of record CM021732.1, on the reverse strand, counting down.
ACAGGCTGCCAAATAACTGCTGTGGGTGAGGGACAGGGAGGGAATTGTGCTAAGGACCACGAGGTATATGGCTGAACTGTAGTCCTGCTAAGTTGGGGCATAACTTTGGAAAGCTGCTCACCTCAAATTAAATGGAGTTAATCATTGTTTAGAAATGTTTTAACAATCATGGATGGTCACTGTGGCATCGTTGTTTTCAGATAACCATGACCAGAGTCAAGATGTGAAATTCATCCCAGTTAGAAGGATAACTTTTACAGTCTCCAGTTGTGAATTTGAAATTTTTAAATAGGAGACTGTCTTTGGAATAATTCTGCAGCTTCCTTTTATTTCTTCCTGAGATTACTTCATAGAGATTCTCCAGAAAGAATAATACAGTTGTACGTTACCAGATTCCACAGGTGTTACATGGCCTAAACCAAAGAAAATTAAAAAAAAAAAAAATGGTTTGGAGAAATCCTTTCCATCAAGTCATTAGTGTCACTTCTTTTCTAAAGAAACACAGAATCAAACCATGTCTCTTAAGGATCAACTTATTTGTATGTGATTGCAAATCACTGAGTTTATTCCAAATCCTAGTGACCTGGAAATCCTGACTGTGACAGGATTTGGTGCCTGTCAATTGTCAACAGAATGAAATGGATTACACTTTGTGGCTGCATATGGATGGTCCACACTGTATGTCCTGCAGTTGGAAATGCACTCAACAAAAAACTTGATGGTTCTCTGAAAATCAAACATAACCCCAGAAAAATAATCAAAATACAAATTTTTGACAGAAACAAAGGAAACTGAGAGAAGTTTCCTATATTTTATCTGTGTAGTTCAAACACAGATGATAGGCCCTAGAAAGCAACTGAAAGCCTCTTATTTTAGATGTTCAAAGACAAAGAGAGAAGGATGTTTCAGCGAGTGTAGATTGCCAAAAATGCTGAAAGCAGCTATTCCCCATACTTCAATTTAACTTTTCACACAAGTATTGTTTTCTTCCTCTAGGAATGAAAGGTTGATTTACTGAACTGGCATTCTGGGCTGTTGAAAATTATATTTACTGCACACAAAGTTTTGTCTATCTGAAGGCAGTAGATGTCAAACATTTTAACATATACATTTCTCAGCTGCATAAATCTCATTCTGCTGTCTACTGCTTCACTCTGTGCATTTTCCTGTATAAATCAGTATACGATTAAGAATGAATAGCAATGTTATCTTGTGTATCAGTGGTACCTATACCACTACAAATTGCTGTTATGTGATTTATTATTTGAGAAACACAATTGCAATCAATCTGGCATCTCTCATGATTATGAACAATTTCAGTTTAAGCTCCCTTATTCCCACAAAATTTAAACTCCCCATCCTGGCTGAATACTCCCATCCCTAAGGTCATAAGCAGGAGCACAGAAGCAGCAGTACCATCATTATCAATTTTATCTGTTTGATCTAGAAGGAACTTCCAGATAATGATCATTTTTGTACAAAATGGACTTAATTTTAATGCAAACATATGAATCAGCTATGTAAGTTTCATGTTTTAGCTACGTAAACTAAAGGTATCAACTTTAGTAAGGGTAAGTCATGTCTGTTACATTTACTGAAATTCCTTCAAGGAGTCACTGAGTAAGTGATACCTGCTGATATAGCTGAGTTTGGCCACTGGGATTTTAAAGAGTATCAGTGAGCATGAAAAAGAATAAATTATTCCATGAGAAAAATTTATTAGTTTAAGACAAAAAGAAAAGAACATGAATAAATGGTCAGGGCTTTTTAAGGGAAAGGTATCACCAGTGAAGCCTCACAGAGAATCTCTCTAGAGATACTCTGTCCAGCATATTCATAAGTGATCAAGAACAGAAAGGAATGAGAGCCAGAAAAGTTTATTTACCACACTAAATTAACCACAGTAGGACAAAAATACCAACTGAGAAGAGCTGCTGAACAGACTCATAATACTGAAAGCAGAAGTGGGCTTGCAGAAAGACAGATTTAGGTTAGACTAAGAAAAACTTTTTAAGCAGTGGACTTAAGAGGGTATGGAAGAATCTCACTGGAAACCTACTAAGAGACAGTAGAGAAATATCTGCCAAGTTCAGATCCATTCTGAGGAAGATTCCTTCTAACTCAAACCATTCTATGATTCTAAATTCAGAACATCTCATTAGAAGAAGCCTTCCTCCTAACGCTTTTATTCTTTGACTCTAACTTCATAGACATAATGAATCCATGAAACTGTCTAAAATGTATTTTATAATCAGATGAAATCAGTACAGGAATTATTATATCTCTGATTAATGGTAACACAATTTAGTTGTAAAAAGCAATAATAATGTGAGCTTACTCAAGACAAAAGGTTCTATATACATTTCTAAATTACCTTAACAAAATTTGGTCGTATCAAGACAGTTTGACAGATTTACACATAATCTCAGCTACCTTAATCATCAGCAAGTAGCAGGTTCTTTTCTACCCTGTCAATCAAAACCTGAGTCCATTATTTAAGCCTCCTTTTCAATCTTGGACAAAAAATACATAACATTGTCACCTGCCTTCCAAGTGATTAAGATATTTGCAGTTTGCATGGTGTTTGCAATGACTATTTCAAGAAAAAACTGATTTATGGAAATAAACAATATTGACAAATGGTTACATTAATAAATAAATAAATGATAGTATTGATTTACAGAAGATGCTGTGACAGCAGCATAAGAAGTCCTGAGTAGTCAAGAATATTCTACAAATATATTTCTGAATCTGAGAAAGATGTGTGAGATGTCAACATCTAAAACATCGAATAAACTACTTTTAGAACTTAAGTTTTCTGATTACCTCAGTTCTACTGAATGTTTTATTCTATGAATAAATGAACTTCTTAAAAATTCAACTTGCTGTTTTACCTGTTGTTGTATAATAAACAGCAGTGCACAGCTGCAGCTCCATGCTGTTGGTGCACTGCATTTTTACTAAGAATATTTTAATGTATTATATGTATATATATATATATATGTGCATATGTTTAACAGATAAACATTTTTAAAGTCCGTAACACACAGTATATACTATTCTAACACTCATTTTACGGTAATCTTCTACAGACAATTCTGGGCAAACATAACATTAAAAAAAAAAAAAAAACCTTGCTCTAATTTGCAATAGTCACAGTGTCTCAACATTAGCATCACTAGCTCACTAGCTATACCTCCTAGTCTCCAATACAGAAACTCAATCCTCTATTCAAAGAATTGTACTTGCATGAGTCTTACAGTAGAAATGTGACGTGTGTTAATGGAAAGGACATAGTCACAAATCCATCTGCAAATGGAAATTATTTGAAATGAGGACAGATGTCTTGGAAGGCCCTAAAGTAGACATCATTTCATCCTTAAAGGAAATCTGTTTCAGTAGCTATGTGATTAGGATGCATAAGCAATGAATAAAAGATACTGAGGTTAGAAGTTTATTACTAAACTTTTTAAAGTCCATACCTTATTTGACCGTAAAGACACTCTTCCTCCACAGCGTGCACAGAATTTAGTTTGGCAATATGAACAGTTATGGCCACAGCCATCAGCAAATTTTGTTTTGTGGCAGATGCCACAGGTTGGGGCATCACCCTTCTGCTCCTGCTGCTGCTGTGATTCTTCGCCCATCTTCTTCACTTGCTCCTTATACATTTCAAACTGCTGATGTAATTTTCTGCAGGAAAAAAAAGAAATCATTAACAGTTGGGTTTTTTTCTTTTTATTTAGGTCCACCAATACTTCACAATCACTAAACCACAGTCAACTTCAGAACAAAAATCAGAGAGAAATATGTGTAATTTTTCATGCTCCAGAAGTGTAACCTTCAAGAACTACTACTTCTCCAACTGAACTAAACTGTAGGAGGTGGCCCAACACTAATAACATGCAGCACACAGTCCAGCTGTTACAAAGACAAGTAACTTGCTTTGGGATGTGACCAACTGTGAGCTGCAAATACAACAGTAGGAAACATGAAGTGAGTGATTCTTAATCCCATGGTACTAGATGATAAACTGGTTAATAGCAGGAAAAAAATCTCATTTATTTTTCCAAGTGCACTTTCACCTAGTTCCACCAGACACATGCAAGTATCTTATCTTAATACACCTTATCTTCATTTATCCAGCAACACTGGATATTGCCAATATTGCACAGATTAATTATTCTAAAATGCTTTATCATTTATCAAGCAATGGGTGCAACCACAAGCCCATAGCAAGATATGTCAACTTAGCAACTTATTGTCCATTATTTAAGCCATTCATATCATTATATAGTGACTACCACCTCACGCCACCTCACGGTGAAGGACTAGCTTAGGTGTAAAACCTAGGAGCAATATTTTAAGATGCACACATACAGAAATCCCACACATTCTATCTTTCACTTCCAGTATACTAGGAGCACATTCATATTCAGCTACCAAGTTCATACTGAAACGATTCCTTCAGGCATGCTACTTTATTGATTTTCTGATCCCATAATAATCAAATCTCTATATATGATAGCTATGTTGTCTCACTACAATAAAAGTTACAGACTCATTTAATGTTTAATAACAGATTTAAAAAAAAAAAAAAACTTATTTCTCAAAGTAAAAGATGACATGGGAAATTTAATTTTCATCGTAAAATTTCAGTTTCATGTGGTTGCTGAAAAGGGCTGGAAAGTGTGACATGGTATAAAATGGAATCACAAAGAGAAAACAAAAAGAACCTTCAACTTCTCTTTAATGTTTATACCTGTGATTTAAAGGGGTCTGACTCATGAACTTTAGTAGGGAATGATTCTTAGTAGGGAATTCTACTCACCTAATTTTGCTAATTGAAACTGTAGATTTCAGCAACCTAAGAATTATTCATCTAGTCTAAGCACTTTTTCTACTATCCTGGACAGACACGAACACAACCAAAAAAAATGAAGCGTTTCCTATGAAACATTAAAATGGTATACTAAGCCAAAAAAGAAAAAAAAAAAATGCAAGATTTATTTTTCTGAGAATTAGCTTTCCAGAGATTCTTGAGATTAATTATTTTTTTAATATATATATACATATATATGTATAAAGTCTATGTATGAAGTCTAACATTGCACAGAGACTAACAAAGCCAGGAGACCAGCATCTTTAATACAGAAATATATATTTTATACAGTTTGGCTATAAATTAATGATACAAAATGGCTTCATCAGAAGTGTCAGAGGTTCTTACCAAGACAGACATTAGCACACTCGGTCAGTTAAAAATTACTTCAAACAGTATTTATTTACTACAGTTCCCCACACATATGGCAAGAATTGTTGGTATTTGCTTGAGTACTTTCAGGAAAACTCCCCTAAAAATATGTGTGCTATACCACAGAGGAGCCATAGGAATCAGGAGGCAGCTCCCACCCTCCGTCAGGCAAGGCAGGAGGCAGGCCTCTTCTGTGCAGCAATGGGACGTCTCCTGCTCTCAGCCACCTCTGGCCTTTTCCCAGAGAGAAAGCATGCTTACTTCATGACACTTAGGCCTCATCTTTCTAATCTACCGGCTCTTGTCACTTGAGTTCAATTCTGAGTCCCCACACTGCCCTCAGGCCACAGCAGTCCCTTGCACGCTGCCAGGAGCTGTGGCCTGGGGCAGAGCAGAGGGCCGGTGCTCCCCCAGCCCCACAGGAGGGACATGGGGACACCAGGGGAGGGACGTGGGGACACTGCCCAAGGGACGTGGGGACACCGCTACCCCAGCAGGAGCCTGAGGGGTCAGGGGCAAGGGGCTCCTCTGCTTGTTCTCCAGGTCCATGAGTTCACTGCTGACTGTTCTGTGTTGAATGAGGCAGGACACGAGTCACTATTCAGAAAGCGCTGGATGAAGTTGAGAACAACATTTCATTCTGGAAATCTGGCACATTTCACCATTTTACATTGACAGCACTATACAACGGGTAGTTGGCAGTCTGGCCTATGTCCATCAATAACACATGCAATCCCCGAGACCTTGCCTGCCTTTTAATTTTGCCAAACATTGTGTTCTTCATTTAATGCATATTATCTATGCTAAACTTCAAGTTTATTTTAGGTTGCATTTAGTTTTGTGGCTTCCTTTTAATCTACAGCCTTTGTTTTTATGATTATTTTCTTACCAGTCTCACTGATGCATAAAAAGCACGAGCCTTTTGCCAACTCCTAAGCCTCGTGTACTGAAATAATTTCACTTTTGTTTCCTCTTGGGCACAAGCATCTATGCAAAGGTCACCATAACTTTTGATTCAAAGTATAAACTTTTCAAGGTTACTTTACAGAGTTTTCTAAAATCCTCATTCTGGTAGGAAACTATTTATTTTCTGTCAAAATACTTTATTACATCTTTTTCTGTTTCAAGAAAAGTTACGCATTTTGACAGCTGTTGGAAAAAAATAAACACATAAGACAAAAGTCTATTAAATGATCAGTCTACACACAGTATGCATTCTACTTACTGAGCAGAACCACTTGAAATTAATACACATACTTTAAACAATAAATTTTTAAAAAAATAGAAAGTCCTTAAAAAAAACCTTTCTAATCTAATCTAATAATTATTTTTCAACATCTTGCCTACAAGGGTTTAAGCCAAAAAACAAAGTAGTAACATGAAGTGATAATAAGGTGTTCAGAACAATACAGAATTTGAAGAACATTTTGGAAAAATTGTGTAACATTCCAGTTTTCAGAAAACGTAGCAAATAAAATCCCATTTTGTTCAAGTTGTCTGCATTCACGTCTCCACTCAGAACACTGCTGCCTCAGAGGTTCAGCCACCAGGGGACCAGAAGCAACCAGTATCAAGCCTCCCGTTTCCAGTCCCTGAGCTCCCAGGGGAAGCTCTGCTAATGGGAAGGGCCCAAGATCCATGCAGTGAGTTTCAAGAAACATGTTCTGCAGATTACCTGCATATCAGGCCAAAATGCTTCTCCGTAATACAAATCTTATTCTTGGGCATGCTAGGGTTTCTGTTTGTAAACCCAAATAATTACACTGAGTGATACAGTAAAAAAAAATGTTTAAGTGGAAAACTTAGCAATGGGTATCTATAACCCTTACCTATGTGTATTTGGACAATGGCCTCAATAGCACCATCACACACCATCTGTTTGTCCTGATGCAAAATCTCTCTCCTTTTCCATATTGTTTCCAAAAAAATACAAGAATGTACTTTAACAATTGTTGTCATTTTAGAGGAAAATGAGAAGCTGGTAGGAGTCTATGCATTAATGCTGATGGAAAGTTAAGGTGGAAAAGTGACATTGAAGTTCTGGTCATTTTCATCTCTTGAGAGAATGAGTTCCCTGAATCACACTCATATCTGCTCAAGTTACATTGAAGTTCATGAGGGTTCACTAGTGAAGACTCGTGTACTATAAAACTGTATCTGAGATAGATGCATAGAGTCCATTTGAGTGTCAATGCAACCATTTGTAAAAGCTGTCAAGGTCAAAAAGGTGTTTGTTTTGTTTTGTTTTCTGGAAAGGAGTTCATTTAGTTCTGCTTATCCTTGGTCCCACACACCCTTCTGGCAAGGAGAAATGTAGTATCAAAGAGCTGGAAGCCATGGGCCTCTCATGAACCATGAGCCAAAGGTAAGTAAGAAAAGCACGTTCAGTCATCTGACATCTGTTATTATGATGGAGAAGTTGTTTTCTCCTGTCCTCCAGAAAAGTCTACAGAACTTGCAGTATTGTATCCCCCCCCCCGGCCCCAGAAATCCTTAATACTGACAAGAAGCTCCAAAACCACTGCTGCCTTACAGAAGTTCACTTTAATGTTTCTGAAATTTCCAAAGCTGAGTACCCAGGGTGTAGAAACCAGACAGCAGCCACTTCTCAGTTCCTGGCTACAGTTCTCTCAAAGTTTTGTCATTATTTTTTTTCCACTGATTGAAGCCTGTGCCTCATTTCCGATTCCAAGGCACAGAGCACGGATGTGGCTGGAATCCAGACTTCAAAAAGGGCTTGTTCACTCTCAGTTCTGCCAAGTCCCTTCATTCAGCCATTTTTTCAGCACAGTGGCAGCAACCACCCGTTAACAGATACATCGTTCTTCCCTCTACAGTATCAAACACTTAAAGCTTTCTACTTCTACAGCACTGATAGCGAACCCACCACTAAGCACACCCACTTCTTACCTGAATGGATATTATTCTTATACGTGTAATCCCATGTGTTAGGGACAACTGACAAATGACCTCACATGTATTTTCAGCACCACGTAAGGAAACGGGAAGCAAAACTTGGAGTTCATGCCTTCATACTGGTGTGTGGAGGCTATAAAGAAGTAACTCTAAAAAGAAAACTATCTTCAGAAATGCAAAAGAGAGCTTTCCTGAATCATAAAATGTCGGCTTTGCCAAGGAGACCACATAAAACTTCTCTTCACAAGATCATGATTCTACTTCAAGTCCAACAGATAAAGACAAATTATTAAGCAATAGAAGACTTAAGCCCAATTTCATAACAGAACCTCCCATCAAATTCTGCCTAAAATTAATGAGTTATCATATGGAGGCTGATAACACAACTACAGTTTCAATGTCACTCCTAATTCAGAGTTTTGAGCTTTTGTACACCTGAAAATGAAATCCTGTCAGAAACTAGATGCCAGCAGTGATCTCTCCAAACATTCACTAACCCACAGCACTTGAACTTTCTCTCAAAATGAACTTTCCACTGTCCCATTAAGATGATATACAATGTGAACTGCCTCGTTTCCGTAAATAAACAATAATTACCTATTTTCTACTGTCAGTAGGTGTAAATTCTGAGCTAACTACCTCAGCTATATGCCTAAGCTTCAGCTTTACCTAAAACAAACTCTACTGAAAAATCTTTAGAGAATGCAAATTCAAAAAGGTTAAAAAGCATAACTGTGCAGTAAAATGCTACTTTTTGACCTATGCTGGTGGGAACTTAGTACAGGCCACTCTTAAAAGATACGGACAAGAGAAGTTCAAGCTGCTCCAGATCCATTCTCTCTCTCTCTTTGTCCTTTATTAGGGCTTTTCACAAATGTAGCAGGTTGCACTATTCCATGTTCTCTGCTTATTTGACCTTCCTCACCTAACAGCAAATATTCCTCATTGCTCTGTTCTTACATCATAATGAATCGTGTATGATCATAAATGTGCTTGCAACTACAAACAAAGTCACATCACTGAATCTAGTTTATTTATTATGAAACTCAATTTAAGAAAAAAAAAAGACAAGCAAAGATGGGGGGGGAACAACTCCATTTTAACAACTGGGTAGGATTAGACTGAATATATCAACAGGCTGGTGAGACAAAGTCTAAATGTAACTTGAAGTATTACTTTACCTTTTTTTTTTTCCTACTAATGCTCAGTATTGAATAAAACTGCATCCTTTAATAACTGTTTATTAGCAGCAGTGAGGCTGCTCTTTACTGGCAAGGTAGCAGTGAACAACAGCATTCTAGGTGCAATAGTCTTGCACAAGGCTACAGGAAAAAGTAAACATGGAGAAGATTAACATATGGCCAACTAAAGGCTGATCCAATTAATCTTACGATATTTCTGTGTGGCTTAATGGCAGCAAGATAAAGCCAGACAATATGCACATAAAGGAAAAAAGAAGGCAACTCCTGGTTGTGCCCATTCCTTCCAGGTTTCCTTAAAAAACACTAATACTTGCTTCTTCCATTTCTGTAGCAGACAGTTCAAGCTAATTGCAAGACTGAATTAGGAAGTGATATCTTTGTGACTGTCTTTTTATTTGCTAAAATTAACCTGTAACTGAATATTTCAATGTATTTTCCCAATTTGTACTATATAAAAAGCTATAAAGTCCCAATTAAGGTTTGAAAAGGCAGCTCATTCTAGCTGAATTTTTTATTCTTTCTCCATTAAAATGTCTTCGTTATTCTTCTAATGAATTTTGCCACCTACTACTGTACCTTCTGCACCTATCCTGGAAATATCACTAGGACTGCCTTTTTAATGCACCCAGCAGGTAAAGTAAATCCACATAGTTACACACAATAGAGGGAGTTTTACAAATACTCTTTTTCCTACCATGTGACAAGGCTGGCCCTTCCCAGGTTATTTTAGGTGTCCTTCAAAGTAAGATTAACCATGCCAGCTGTAATAGACAATGGCAATCTTCCAGTACCTGACTACTAATAGGAAACTCTCCGAGTTCATTCCACAACTGCATTACCTCAATTAAAAATACTTTATCTCCAGCTCAATGGGCTTTGTCCCTGTGTTTGCATTCCCCACTATCCCAAAGGAGCAGCTCTGGTAAAGTGCTGAAGCTGTAAGTACTAATCCACAGCTGACAGGGAAGATCAGGAGCCAGTAGTTGGACTGAGTAAAAGCAGGCTGCCAGGAAGTGTGTGTGGCAGAGCACAGGAACAGGCTCTTTAAAGATGGGCATTTGTACTGTCATTTAATTTATATTCCAGCCCAGTAAAAGAAAACTCAATTAGAGATTACAGATATACAGTCAATTACAGTCAGTTATGGTCAAATGTTGCTTTTCGCTGTTGATTGTGTGTTGGTTTTTTTTGTTTGTCTGTTTGTTTTAAACTAGTTTGTTATGAAGCAAGGTGTAAGTAGCTACCCATATGTATGTGCCATACATATCCAGATGCTTTCAACTTCATTTGATCAATTACAAAGAAATCTGATGGGAAAGAAAAATTGCCTGAAAGAAATTCAGCTTACAAACTTGGAAAAACAGCCATACTGACAGAAGAGGAGTTTGGGAACTGTTTAGTCAAGGGGGAAAAAACACATCATGAGCTCAAGCTTTACTGAATATTGGAAAGGATACAGATTTCTCATTTGAGAGAGGGACCTGATAGGTGATACTATTTGAATCTCCAGCTTTGCTGATAGCATAGTAACATCACATATTGCAGTTGATAAGAACCTTGGACAAGTGGCAGTGGAGTTTTCAGTAGCAGTGCACAGGAGAAATGGGTCTTTGAGCATTCGGTCTCGTAATGATGCTGACCAGCATCTGTCCTTAATTTCTACAGAGAACATTCAAAGGACAGGACAAATCCATAGCATGTGTATTACTGTAAAACAGGTCCATCAAACCTCTGGTGGGATGTAGCATCACACACATTAAGAATCCAGACCCTCTCCACTGACACCACATGCGTTGGTCAAGGGTAGTAGGATATTCCAGCTGGAGACCAAAGTTTCTCAGACCACTACATCAGTCAGCCACAATTCCCCCTGCAAAAGGCTGTATGTATGAGCTCTAGCTCCATACTACTTGTTCAGAAAGGAGAGTCAGAGCTCCCTGCTAAACAGAAGGGAAATAATATTTTAAAGATGATTTTGTAACAGAAAACAACTTTAAAATTAGGATTGGTTTGTAGTTACTGCAACACCCCTATGATACTATGAGGTTTATGCAAAAAATAAGACTTAATTAGATATTTCCATGCAAAGTTGACACATCTGTGCACACACATGCAGACGTTTATCCCCTATGCAACAATTCTCACCCAAAATTCAGATCACCAAGTACACTTGGGCTGAGGCTCTCAGAAAAATAATCCTTTTACAGTCTATTTTTATACCATCAGTCTACATTTTACACCTAAAAAGCATGCAGATTTTTTAACTGTTGTTGCATTTTTCTTCCTGATTCACTCAAATGAAATGTTTAGTAACAGAGACCTCGTATCAGTCTAAAATTATTAGAAATAGTGCTGCATGTTGGCTATTTCTGATTTTTTCTGAGACTTTGTGTTAGGTAACCAAATAAATATCAGTTGTAAACAATCTTGTCCACATTTATATACTTTTTTAAATCTTACCTCCTGTCACTGAATAAACTTGGCAGTCATCACAAATTTCACTCCAGTAAAGGAGAATGAATAGAATATGAGATGCATTAGTAGACCCTTATATCTTAAAGAACAGCCTCATTATTAAAAATTACACAAAATACCACTCTATTCAAATAATTCACCCACGAAAAGTTTCCCATTTTATTGTACATTTGTCTTGTTTTCATAAATCAAACTGTTATTTACTTTACACTACATTTCCTTTTAAGGGATGCAGGGTTTACCAAACGTACCTTAAAAATGCTAATTCAGTGGCTGACTATTAAGTGCACTACAACATTATTACATTTATAAAGGGCATGTTCAGCAGAGATAATATTTCTCACAGTCACTCAGGTTACTTTATTTGCATCATCAGTTAACTTGCAAAAAGATGCCATTAACTTCATGCCTGTAGGTTTAAAAATGCCCCAAAAATTTACTGTGTTGAACTTTTTGTAATCTGTACTATGAAAGGCAAAATTATTTTTTCATTAGATGATTACACTCACAACCAAAATAAATACATGCCAAATAATAGGTCAGACTGTCTTGGCTCCGAAATGTAACACCTCCTGACATTACAGTATCATGATTAGAGTGAGTTCATTCCACATTGTTTACAACATTCATGAGCAGCTTCAATTATTAAGCAGCCCCTATCTTTTTACCTGTGCGACAGGATTGTTCCTATCTTGACGATTTTCCTTTTTTAACACACAGGAAATAAATTTGAGCAATGTTAAGAAAACTCATGTATGCAAGTCTCAGCTGTGTTTACTATAGTGTTAGCTCATCTCCATCTATGTAAACTACACCAATGTGCTTGATGCTGAATTATCACCACCATAGATGTTGTAATAGGTGGTAGTAATTAATTATGGTGGATCTAGGGTTTTGTATGGGTTATGAGTATCAGTATTCTTACTGAAGTACCATCAGTGGAGCCACCATGCTAGCAGCACTACAAAGGGAGATCGTGTTGAAATACCTCTCCCATTTTCAGGAGACTGTCATTTTCCATATTGTCCATGTTTTAAAAGTAACGGGAAGTAGGTCCAAAACACATCAATTACCTTTGTCAGGTTAGTATAACATCTTCTAGAAACAAAGTGAAGAAATGGTTCCTGACACTGAAATTGAAATATAAAAATAATTACAATTTTTCAGGTGCAAGTAGCTCACAAAGGGAGAAGGATGCTCTTGCCTGGAGGGGAGATTATGATGAGTGTGTGAATATGGCATGCAACAATTTTCCCCATGTCAATTGTATCTAAAGCCAGGCTGCCATACCTTCCCTTTAGTCAAGAAGTTCACTAAACTCAACACTTCACTGAATTGAAACATAATTAGGTTAATACAGCATTGCTCCATTTTAGGTAAACAGTATTTGATAATAACTGAAAAGGTAAGAGATTTGTGCCCCCAAAACAATATAAACGGTAGTTATTCTAACACTATTCCTAAAAGATAACATTTGACTTTTCTAAATAATCAGAGCTGTGCAAAACCAATCCCATCCCCCCCCCAAAATATATATATATATATATATATATATATGTGACAGAGTAAAGATTAGAATTCAATCCTATATTTATATCATTTAGCCTCTTAATTAAAGCTTATTAATCAATCACTAAGGTCTGAGCCCTACTGGGCATAAACAAGGTCTGTAAGGCAGTGGTACTGGGCCACCTGTAGGCCTGCTGATCATGCTTTGCTGGTCATAACCCAGTGGAGTGGAAGTGTGGGGTCAGAGCAGGCCCTGAAAACCAGCAGAGGCAAAAAGGACACCATGACACACACAGGCCAGGAACTAGCCCGGAGACAGCTCTGTGAAATTCGCTTTTCCTGTAACACTTGAACACTATTCTCTACCAAGATTGTGATCTCAGTTCATTAAAGCCTTTTCCTGGAGTACTTCTGTTTGGAAAAACAGTAAATAGAAGCAGATTCTACTCACATTTGTTTTAGCATAATTGCACTTAAGTCAAACAAGCCCTAGTTCTGTTCTTCATCAATCTATTTCCTGTGTAACAGTTTGCATATTCAAGCTCTGTATTCTCCACGTTGTTGAGCAGGGCTCGTAGGTTACTATATGAATTACTGTATCATATACATGATCCTGTAAGTTGCTGAGAATTTTTTTGTTTAAATAATAAGATGTACAGATCTGAACCGATCGGTTCAGCCAGCTCAAAGTCAATGCAAGTCAGACCGGGCAGGCTCTTACTTCATCTTGTTGCTCTGCCTATGCCCTTTCCCACGGAGGTATCTTCAACTGTCATGGTATTTCAACAAATCTACTAACATAAATTAAAGACACTGTTGATAATCTGCAATATATTTTGCAGAAAAATTATCAGCTACCCTTCCTACAGCAGAACACTGTCAATTCCACCTGAAGAGCCTAAGTCCACACCTTCGAAAACAATTACCATTCTTATTTTAGATAAGCCCTTTGCATCCAGGATTGACCAGGTCCACGGACACTAACATTCAAAGGCCCAATATCAACACTGATAAATGTCCATTTCTTCTTTGTGCTAATGTAACTGTCCCCTTACAAAATAGATCTTTGTATCTATGTTTCCAGCATTGGAAGCAGTATCCTTCGTTAAATATGGCCACCCTAAATAAGTCGATTACATATATACATCTCCCTTTTCTCTTTCTGTTGGCAGAGAGGCAAAGGCACTGCCTATGACATAACAGCCAATAGTTGGACAAATCGCCATCTAAAAAGCTGAGCAGAGCAGACAAAAGTTTTCATCCTGGGATTATCGTGACTCATCAGTACATGTTTAACCAAAGAAAGAGTATTTATTTAGTGTACATAGGTAATTAATATTGACATAGTTAAGGAGTATGCACAATGGAGTCATAAATTCAATAGTAAACCTTTTAGAGAATAGTTTCCAAGAGCACAGATAGCCTAACGTTTTCTTAAAAGATTCATTAGGGACAATATGAAAAGAAGAATGCAGTGCCATCATTATGTATTATGAGACATGGCTGGAATACATTTGTTAACTCAAATACACATTCAATGTTGAAAAGACAACATTCCACTGTTTCAGAGGTCATCCGTTAATCAGATTTTTGTCATACAAATGTTGTGGTTTTCACCCTGTTGGTGAACACCGTAGTAGAAACAAGAAAACGTGTTTTGCCCTCAGGCACATAACTGGGAGATGGGGGGTCCCCAACTGCTCCAAAACTGCTTTCTGACACGGTTCTGTATCCACGGGCAAAGCAGACCTGTGCTGGGCAGGCTGTGCTCCTGCTGACAGCACTCAAGTTCTCTTTCTGCTGAATATCCTTGCACTGAATCAAGAACATCCCCTTCCTAAAACAAAACTATCCTTATCCTGAATAGCTGTGCAATACACAAATGGATGTAAAGCTTACTAAAGGATAGGAAGGGGTGACATGTAGAAGGCATAACTGGAATCACTGGCAAGTGGAAATCATAGAATCATGATTGTGACAGACCAAAACTCCCAATAGCGTACAATAAAAACTGGATTTTTGTTTCTGTGAGACTGCTTTTTTGCCCTGTGACAATCTTCACCGTCTGTTAATGTTATTCATAGATGAGACTTTGTACCCAGTAGTACTCATCCTCACCCCAGGCTTCTGATCGACTCACCCTGGCACCATCTGTCTATGTTTGTTCTGAGTCCAAGATACTCCAGGAACCACATCACTATGAATTTACTTCAACTTTCTCTCTATACAGATCATAATCAGAAAAACATCTTTAGGAAGAGATAAGTGAATTTCCTTCTTCTGTAAAATCAATAGTACTGTTACTATGATCACAGAAGGCCAGCCAAGACAGCACATGCAAAAGCAAATGGGGATGATTATATTGAAAAACTAGAAAGATCCACTCATCTACAAAATAAAGGGTTGTTTGCTGATTTCATTGATACAAACGTTTGGAGTACCATACTCTTTTTGGGCCATACCTGAGATATTCTGGATACCCACTCAGTCAACCTCAAATCTGTAGAAGCAGACTAGAGCAAGAACTACCATCACAACACAACAAGCTGCGCCTGCTGATGAAGGACAACCATCTCACCTAGTGTGTCTTTCCTGGGCAAATGTGGCAGAGCTCCACGTCCTACAGCCAGCCTTTCTAAACCACTCCGTTCCCTTCCTGCCGTAAATAAGGGAGGACAAACTGACACTTCTTTCCTCTAGTCAAACTGCCCCTCCAGACCTTTCTGAATAAGGAACAAATATTTAATTTTATTTATATCTAACAAACTGGCCAAACATTCCAACTATTCCTTACCAAAGGAATAAAACAAGACAGTCATGAAAAGAAACATGTTACTCAACCTCACTCACTCTGATACAAGGAATACAACCAAACACTGTAAACGTATCACAATAAAAGTATAGAACAGAGAATAAACTCTTCCAAAGCCAAACACAACACCGGTTCACAGCTATCAGTTACACAGAAGTGGTTGAAAGGAGATGTTAGTTTAGAAGCACATAACCAACATTTGAACTTTCTCCAGCAAAGCTCTGCAGCTGGGAAGCCTAATTGTATTTCCAGCATGCCTAATTGTGTTTCCTGACTCCAGGGGACAGGAATTCCCCAGATACAGATGACTGACAGGCCTGGTTCTGCTTTCAACCTGCAAGTAAGCAAAAATACCCAGTTATGTGAAACTTAGCATGAAAATCAACCACTGTTTCCCCTGGTATCATTAGCAACTGGAAGTGCTCGATACTTCACAGAAGCACTCAGCACTACCTGCACCAGGGTCATTTGCAGAGGTACAGACTGCCCTCAGTACTTGCATTCAGTAACAAACATTAAGATGTAGGGCTTAAACCACACAGCCAGACTTTGTGAAGCACCAAACATCTTCCAGTGCCAATGAAACCAGGTGGAGTTAAAAGGTACCCAAGATTTCTAGTGCTACTGTCACTAACGTAGAGTGTTTTAAAACCTACTTATTCTGATATTGTTTATTGGTTCATGAACCTGATTCTTTTTTAGAATTTTATGCAACCCTCTGAGGATAGTTACAGTTATGATGTTAGAATTGATTCATCCATGACCATTAAATCTTTCCCTTCTACTGAATATTTAACCAACATCGTTCATGGTGTGCTTTTCACGTCTTAAGATCTATCATACATGATAGAAAGAGCAAATAGTGTTTATTGCTTTCAAAACAAGCTTCACCTTTGGTGTAAAAAATACCTATCATTCAGAATCCTTTATATCTCATATTAGCATTCATTAGAACTACCCTTTTGAAAGCCTTTTTTATTACACTAATCACTGCTTACTTGAGAGGACTGATACAATTGATAACTTTAAAACTTCGGTATAGATGGATTATAAAACTTGGTCTGATTTAAGTCATTATTGAAAATACTATAACCATTACTATCTGGTCTTGTAGCAGGATCAAAAGTTCTTAACCACCTTATCATTATGCCTTCAGATCATACACCAAGCACAGTCCTGATGTACCATACAGATTTCTCCTCTAAGCTGCAGGCTGTGATTCTGTCTATGCAGAGATGCTGTGCAATCGCTGAGCTCCCAAACTTTCCTTCAGTTTCAGGCACTGTACGTGCAAGTTCCATATGATAATTTTTGTGTTCTATATTCCCAATGGAAATAACGAATCAGCAACAAAAACATGATAGAGGACAAAGAATAACTTAAGGCATGCTATGCGATGTAGATAATGTAAATCCCACTGAAATTCAGGTTTGGGATTTGTTACGTTCACAATGAGAATCATGAACCGGGCCACTATACATCAGTGTTCCTGTAGTCTTTATTTTCTGCCCAAGGATCAAATCACAGATTTTCCCAGCATGAAGAGATATCCAAGAGTAGCAAAAAGCTTACAGTATTCTGTGTCAACCTGTAAGTAAAACATAAGAAGCAGAAGGCATGCTCTTTTTCTTTTCTTGTACTTAGGCTCTGCCAAGTTGTCTCCAGGAATTTGACCAAAAGATTATTTTAAGAAAATAGCAGCTTTATAAGACAGCTAAGAATATCTTGATTATGACAATATTTATTTGTTAAGAAATGGTTAACAAAAAGAGCTAATTTTCTAACTGTGGATTTTCCTCAAATCTGAGACTAATAAAGATATATATCATGAATGTTTATTTAAAAATTAAGACATAATCCACAAAAAATACTCTCTATATTGGATATTGAATACCCACTCCTGAATAAAACTCCAGATGTTTCTATAGCATAAATCTGGTTTTTGCAACACTTAATAACTGCCTACATTTCCATATAAGCTCTTTGCTGAAACTGAATCTGCCCTTTGTGAAATCGAAGCCTTTTTAAATATTTCCAGAGAGTTTTAGTCAGACTACTTCAGCAAAACCAGCCACTCTTCTACCAGCCCTAACATAAAAAATAGGATATAAAGGAGTAGGTATCTGTAATGGACTGAAAATTGCATGGGAACACAGAAGCATATTAGAGGAGGAAAATAAAATTGTAAGTGATGGATATTCACTCGTTTCAAATGCGCATGAGGGAATTTGCTCACTTAGCATCAGAGACGAGCAGGATAGGTCATACATTGATGACCACATTTAAACATGTTGTTACAAATATAGATGATCATTTGCAGTCTAAAATGGTCATGAACATTTGGGAAAGTAAGGTTCCAATTTTATTTGGCAAGTCAAAAACATTTTGTTCTGTTTGGGGATCATGATAAAAACAGATGTCTTGGAACTAGCAATATTCCAAGTATAATGAGGTTCACACCACTTCTACCACAAAAGATAGTTTTTTTCTGTCATTTTAAAGGAAAAAGAAATTATTAAGAATAATGCATAGCCAGTAGAGTGCAGCAGCTGAGATACAATCTTGAAGGTTTGACCTTCCTAAGATTTGATACACATCATATATACTGAACTTGCTGTATGACCTTTACCATCAGTTCTTTAGAGAACAAAGTGCACAAATCTTCTTTGGAAAAAAAAAAAAGAAAAAAAAAAGAAAAAAAAATATTCATTATGGGTATACTCTGACCCAAATAAGTGCATAGTTTCCACATCTCGCAAGAATCCCTTTAGCCACTGTCACGAAGGCAGGTGCCATTGGAGACTGGGCTCGGTGACTCAGCTGCATGCTTAACATGCTTCCCTCTTATTATAGTGAGATTACCACTTCTGTCTTGTTTCAGTCAAGCTTAAGCCAGCATTTTCTAAATCTATTTGCTTATCTCATTCAGACAACCTGTCATCCCTCTAGGGGTACTGTCCATTTCTTTTGGAAAGCAGCTCAAAGCAGGATGTTGTCAGCATATTAGTAGCAACACAGCCTGAGATCCAAAAACTCTGAGAAATTCCAAAAAATAGAGGAGAAAATCTTCTCACATAAAGCTTTCTGGAGCTGCTTTACTTACGTTACAAAATACTGCAGTCTGTGAGGCCTAGGTAGCAATGGGTTTCTTTAAACCTTATGCATATACATATGGAAACATTCTGTTCTTAGTCATACTAATTTATTATTATTATGCGGAATACAAAATAGCTTGAGATTTTGGTATATAGCTTCATTTCAGCTCTACCTTATTTAAAAGTACAATTATTTTCCTTTCCTTTTTTTATCTATTATCTTATTATTTATCTATTAATTTATTAGAGTGAAGTATATACCTTGGGATTATCCCATCTGGGGGGAGAAGGGGTGTCACTTTTTCTTTGCCCATAATGCTAACTGCTGGCCAGTTAAATATTTTTGGAACATTCTTTGGGTTTTGTATGCAGAACTACATTCTGTGTAAGTGCTAAAACTAAAACAGACAAGTTGGATTCAAAGTTAAATCCAGAAATATATTTCTTATGATCACATCTACCTGTCCCCAACATGTTCAGCTCTGCCTTCTCATAAAACCAAAACCACCATATGCATGACTATTATCTTGGCATCACTAATAATGTGAACAATACAACCAACATAAATTAGGCTTTCTTCTATTAAGTATTATGAGGAAAAAATCTGAAAAGAGATCTAGGGCATCTTTACAAGCCAGTCAACTGTAGCTTTATCCTAAAAATGGTATTTTTTTTTTTTTTTTTTTTTTTACCAGAGTCATAACAGTAGTGGTCATGATCAGTCATTAGAATCACACAAGGGAATTTATTGAGTTACCTTATATTGACTTCATTTGGAGACAAAAACAGTTTTATAGTTAAAAAGGTATTTGGGAGTTTTATAATATTTGAGATAGCTTGAGAGCTACAATCTCTGATTTTTTTTCTTTAATACCATAAATTATACATTTATTTTCAGCTCATTTACTCTCAGTTTTCTCTCCATCTTCCTGTCTGAGAAAATAAACACAGCAGAGTGCTAGACTTCTCACGACTCCAATTTCACAAGTGTATTGGCTGCAGAGATATATTTTTCTCTATAAGAAAAATATTCCTTCAAGCGGAATGTGCTATTTTCAACAGGTTCTATTAAAAACCATACAGAACAGCCACTACACAGACTGCAAATAACCTGCTGACTATATATAGCGTAACTTTCGTTGAACAGTTTTTTATGTGGGCACGCTATCACACTTGCAGTAGTCAATACGATGAAATTTAAAGCTACCTAGTCTTCGGTAGCCATATTGTTTACGTAGGAATTTTAGAATACAAAAATAATGATCCATGGATTCATGATAAACATTTGAGAAATGCCAATGTATTTTAACTTGAATTCATTATATATTCCAATAAATGGAGCGATCCTTTCAGAAATTGCTTTATTTCAGACACCGACTAAAATATCCGCTATAATTAATGGCGTGAAGTTCAACAATGGAAAATGCTGGGTTCTGTACCAGGGATGGAGACAAATGGCTGGAAAGTAGCTCAGCAGGAAGGAATCTCTGGGTGCTGGTCAACAGCAGGCTCTGCAGGAGCCCGCACAGTGTGCCCTGGCAGCCAAGAGGGCAAAGTGTATTCTGGGATGCACTAAAGGCCGCACAAACAGCCAGCCTAGAGAGATGATTATTCCACTGTATTTAGCACTGGTGTGGCCTCACCTTGAGTATCGTGTGCAGTTCTGTGCTCCACAATATAGGCTATGAGGAGAAGCTGAGGGCGCTTTCCTAGAGAGGTAGCTGCTGACCCACGCCTGTCCGCGTTCAAGAGGCTTTTGGATGATGCCCTTAATAATAAGCTTTAACTTTCATGGGGAAAGCAATAAATAAAAATAAAAATCTTTTGGGTATTTGGATACCTTTAAGCAGCGAATATTAAGAAACGTTCTTTCCCAAGCCACTGTAGTATCTAGTGATTTACATAACACAAGAAGGACTCCCCCAATAAAATTAATAGGCAGCAGGTTCAAAGCAGACAGAAGGTCACAACTCTCCTATACAACTTCTAATTAAATTGCAGAATTCATTTCACCAAGTTCTGAAGCCAAAAATATAAATAGGTTTCAAATGGGACTGAAACTGCTTATAGCAGAGAGATTCTTAATGGCTATGAAATAAATGCAGCAATATGCACACAGCCTTCACCTCAGGAAACCACTACAACACAGCCAAGTGGCTGTACCAGAATTACTCTCTGCATGCCCTGCTCCATATGTGAGTTCTTAAATACCCATTGCAAGGTGTTGCCAATACAGATTATGGCAATACCTCTGTTTTGACTGGAGCTTAATACAATCACATAACTTTCCAGGGTCCTTACAAAAAAAAGTATATATAAACCTTAAGTAAAACACTTAGACACAAAGAACATCAGCAAGTCCTAATGAAGAAAAATCCATATATACCTTTTACAAAATACATGCCATATATACGTGAAGAAACAAAACCTGACAGGCTAATTGTTGAGCAATTGCTCAACAGTTAAAGCTATTTCTTCAGAGGGCAGCTATGGATTTCTACTCTGTAAGGATGCCAACATGGGAAGACCTTGAACAATGCAAGTAAAACTCATGATGAGGCACACAGGAGCTGGAGATAAAAATATTCGTTATGAAGGAAGACCAGATATGCAAGACCACTCTCAATATTGAACCTTTGATCCATCGTGACAGCTGGGACAAATGCCCAAAGACTGCAGGAAAGCAAATGTCACTCCTGCCTTCATGAAGGGCACAAAGGAGGGCCCAGGCCAGGCAGCCTCACCTCAGTCCCTGGGAAGCTGATGGAACAGCTCATCCTGGAAACTATTTCCAGGCACATAAAGGACAAAAAGCTTACCAACGGTAGTCAGTATGGATTCAACAAAGGAAGTCATACTTGACCAACTTAATGAACTTCTGTGATGAAATGAGTGGCCTAATAGATGAGAGGAGAGCAATGGATATCATCTACTTTGTCTCCGGGAAGACTTTCGACACCATCTGCCAAAAGATTCTCACAGAGAAGTTGATGAACTATGGGTGGGATGAACTGATACAGTGTGGATTGACACAAAACTGGGAAGAGTGGCAGATACACCAGAGAGACCTAGACTGGCTGGAGAAATGGGCTGACAGGAACCTCATGAAGTTCAGTGAGGGGAAATGCAAAGTCCTGCACCTGGAGAAGAACAACCCCAGATACCAGAACAGGCTGGACCCTACCCAGCTGAAAAGCAGCTTGGCAGAAAAGGACTTGGAGCTCCTGCTGGACAGCATTGTTGGACAGGAGCCAACATTGTGTATCCTTGGGACAAAGAAGGCCAGTGGTATTCGGGGCTGTATTTAGCAAAGTATTGCCAGCAAGTCAAGGGAGATGATCCTTCCCCACTGCTCAGTCCTGGTGAGGCCACACCTGGACCAGTTCTGGGCTCCCTGGTACAACAGAGACCTGGACATACTGGAGTGAGCCCAGCAAAGCGTAACAAAGACAAGGTACTGGAGCACACAGTATGAGAAAAGGATGAGAGAGCTGGGTCTGTTCAGCCTGGAGAAGAAGAGGTTCAAGGGGGGGGTCTCATCACTGTCTTTAAATACCTGAAGGGAGGGTGCAAAGAGGACAGAGGCAGGCTCTCTTCTGTGGTGCCCCATGGCCAGGACACAAGGCCATATGCAAATACCATACCACAAGAGGCTACGCTTAAACATCAGGAAGCAGTTAACTGTGAGTGTGACTGGGCACAAGAAGGTTTCCCAAAAAGGTTGTGGAGTCTTCCTCCTTGGAGACTGATCTTCAAAAGCTGTCTGGACATGGTCCTGGGAAAGTGACTCTAGGTGAACCTGCTTAAGCAGGGGAGGTCAGATAAGACATCCAGAGGGAACTTTCAACTTCAAACATTCTGTGATAAAAAAATTCATGTCCAAAGGATGTCAAACTATTCCTGCCACAAAAATACTTGGAGAGCAAAACAGAATTTTATAACATGATACCTTACATTCTCAACAACTAGCATGATTCCTTCTCTGCCTTCTCACACATTTTGTGCTCCCCAGATTAACTGTAAGTAAGTTTTCCATCATTGAAATTGGACAGCCAGACGTATCTTAAAATCCATTATAGACTCAGATACTGGCAGTGATTTCAAGTGGAAAATGTGCAGACATTTATAGATAGGGGTAAAAATGTCTCCAGGCATACAGACTTCTGTGCCTTACAATGACACCCGAGTACAACAGTCCTCTGCAATCCATTAAAATAAGAAAAAGAAATTTAAAAGGTTGCACTATTAATATTTGTTCTATTTTTCTCTGTGAAAGTTTACAATAATCACAAAAAGAAATCATGCTCATTAATAAATCAATATGTTATGAACACAAATACACAGTGCTGGAAGACACTTTAAAAAGTAATCCATTCTCTTGTCCTAGTGAGAACCACGTACACTTGGGTCTCTTGTAACAACAGATATTTACCTTGCCAAGTCTAAGATTCTCAGTGACAGAGCTTCCACACAAGCCCCAGGCAAACTACTTAAGCATTTTAAGTTTTCTTTCCATTAAAAAGTTTTCCCTACCAAACTGAATCACTGAATCCTACCTGGTACAAATTAAGTTTAATTCTTTCTGCTTGAACACAAGCAGGAAGAAGAGGTAAATTTCCTTCCAAACAACAGCAACTTTCTGCATAATTAAAGGTTTGTTCATCTCCTTCATCCCCTGGGATTTTCTCTCCAGTATGAACCATCTCATATGTTTCAATCTTTCTTTAAGCATGCCATTTAGACATATGACTAATCTTTCTTATTGCTCTCCAATGAATACTAACCACTCCACATCATTTTTGGAATACTGTTTCCAAAACAGAGCACACTATTCCAGGTAAGACATTACCAAAGCTTAGCAGAGTGAAAACATTACTTCACAGCAAATCCAGGCTATTGTGTATACATCCCATTATGTCATTTACATCGTTCACAAATACTGACTCTTCCTCAGATGACTTACTATTATGGCTCCCAGATTCTCTGTCAAAGAACTTCTACTTGGACAGTTTTCTCCATCCTAGGTCAGCTGCATAAACTATCCCTACCTAACTAAACTACCTTACATTCATCCTGCTGAATAGTATCAGACCTCTATTGCATGGCACCAAAACACCATAACCACAGCTTGTTTTTATTCAGAATATTCTTGGAATATAACCCTGCTATTAAATATAATACTTCTCACAGCCTTGCAGCATCTGTAAATTCAATGAGGTCACAGCATAATTCATTTCCTAGTTATCTAATAAAAACACTGAAGAAAATTGGTTCCCCAGAAATGGCTTTTCAAAAAAATCCTTCCAATATAACAGTAATTTTAACAGTAACAGTATTTCTAAGTGGTTTTTCAGCAACTATAACTCAGTCATTTACACTGAGAACAGCATTTTGTTTCTTCAAAGCTATATGCTTCACATGTACAATACTGGTAACCAGAACAAACTTTGGTGCATTGAGGAGATTAGGAATACAAAGGAGATGGTGTGAACAAAATTTAATATTGCAAATACCTAACCATAATCAATAAAGAAAAGCTCCACTACTAGTAATATACACAATTTAGTAAGAACATCAGAGAGGAAATAAGACACAGAGCTCAAAATAATACACTACCTTACAGAATACCAATTTTATGGCCTATTTCTGTTCCATTTTGTCAAAATTTCTGTGTATTTTCAAAAATAAATAAATAAATGTTTTCATACCCTGTAAGTATGAAATGCCACTTAACTATACATATTTAAAAATAAACTAAAATTGATTCTGCCTGAAATATATCAAATAATATGCATGTCTTAAACCTCTTACACATGGGTTCAAAAGCAAACATGTATTTTGTAATGTAAAATTATAAAACAATCATTTTAAAAATAAAATACTTAACCATTTAAAGTTCAAATAATATCAGATGTCACATTTAAAAATCTTTAAATTTGATATTTTTTTTAGTTTCTCATTACGAAAAGAGTATTCTCAGCTTCATGCTTTAAGTTCTGCTCTAAGACTGAATGTCCTAGCTTTGCCAGTTCCTGTTAAATCATAACATTTTCATACTGAAAGAAAAGTAATTTTTTTTCACACAGCCCTCATACTGGCTTAGCACTGTAGAGGGTCCATGGATGAAATAATGGCCCCAAAGTCAAAACTCCCCTGAATTTTGACAGAACCAAAATTTCACCTTATATCTGCTAAAGTTTTGAAACTTTACAGATATTTTAGAAGCATGAAAAAATGAAATGACATTTTCCTGTCCTTTAAAAGCTCTTCATATTATATAGATTTGTATAGCATTCTATGCATGACCACTACCACAAATACCATGCATGTGCATAGATATGCTATATGTAATACAACATGACTTACCATTCAAGCTCCACATGCACAGAAAACACATCACTTCACTAAGAGTTTCACGTATGAAGCATTTGCAGAAAAAGGCAAATGGAGCAGTAGTATTTCCTCAGACTGTTTTCTAATTTAATTTCACTTAAATTACTGTTAAAAATGTGAAAGTTGATTTTCAGTTTTCCCTTTGCCGATAAGGGTTGGAATGCAAACAATGTCAGCTTGTAAAATGCCTTTAGCAGGATGTTCTAAGTGGGCAGTTCTTATAAACCTACTCTCCAGTATGTTTTAATGCTATACAGACATTACTTAGTCTACAGAGAGCAGCTTACTTACGTCTGGGGCTCCTTTTCATTTTGCTGTTTTTGCTGTGGTTGAAGAACGTTATTTACCAGCTCAGTGATCCCACTAAAGGGAAACCACCTGTTTAAATAAGCAAATAATGTGACTGAATAACCAATAAAACCACACTAGTTCAAATGTTTTCTTATCCAATGATAATAGAAAATATACAGGCGGAAAAGCTAGAGCTAGAACAATGGGAATGTTAGCTGCAATACTAAATCAGCCACTAAGGGGGTAAGGGAGACAAAGTTTTACAGTTAACCAGTTCACAAGCAGGCAGCAAGAACCTACATCCAACCAAGATGTGGATGAAGTAAGAAGCTGCAGGCAGCTCTCTTACAAGCCAGTCAGGAAGCAGATGGCAAACTAACTGCAGCCTATCAGGTATTAGGGTAAGCTAATACCATCAAAGGTGCAGAAAGCAGAACATGGCAAAGGTAGAAAAGTCAAGCCTACTGCACTTTTAAGATAATTTACTTACTGTGTCAGCTGTGGTTTTTGCTCTTCTTTGACCCTAAAAAATAAGTTTGCACAACTGAGTGCAACATGTTGTAAAACAGCTACCCTGAAGCTTTATAACCCGTATCAAATCAGTAGGAAAAAAAATCTCACCCTGAGCTAAAAGGAATTCCCTTAATATTTGTTGGGTATTTATAATAAATTGTATTCCTTGCTTACTTCCATGTACGATTAAAACTGGGGAAAGCCAAATATCTAAAATATCTTGTTACAAAATGAAATGAGTCTGGTTTCCCCTAACGGGCTTCCAATTCTTTGGGCAGAATACCATGTTAGAATATTTCCAGCAATACATTCAGCTATAAGTGCAAAAGAAGGTGTTTTGATTATCTTACCTATAATCTATTTTCTAGATTTTTCTTTTACAATCAAAATACCTATCATAATTCAAGGTGAATTTAACACATAAAACATCATTTAAAATGCAACACCCTAAACTAACAGGTTAAAGGAAAATCTTCTCTATATTTATTAAACTACAATTATGTCAGTGTCTGCAGACAATGTAACTCCAAGGAGGGAAGACTAAGGAACTTGACTCTGAGTAAAGTTTACTTTTACTTGCTAGAAGAAATAATTAGATAATACATACAGTAAGTCTGCATAGTACTGATTAGTGTTTGTCCATCGTCTTCAGGAAAACACTGTATCTGAAATACATGCTTTAATTTGCATGAGCAAGGCAATGTTCTGTGCAATTCCTCTCCACCAAACCCAAGACCGGAGATGTATACTCATAGGCAATATTTACATCTCTCTAATATTTACTCTCCCTCTAATTGCACCTATCTGTCCTAAATATCAAGTTAGGAGCCAGCTTCCCTTTACATTCAGTGAAATCAAACAGATTCCTAAATAGATGTCCTGAATGTCCCTCTGGAGAAGCCCTTACTTGGCTAAGAGGGGACTGCAGGCTCATAATTTAAGCAGATGCTTAACTTCAGATAAAAGACTAAAGCTCACAAAAATAGCTCCACATCTCCTCCATATGATATGTCACTGTGACTGCTGCTGTAAACAGGGCTCAGTGACTAGACAAGAACTATATAAGGGAAGTGGGCACTGATACACTAAAAAATTTGAAAAAGCAAAGTTTAGTACAGAAAGAAAACTGAACATGCAGCACACAGTAAACAGTCCTCTAGTACAGCTTGCCTTTTCAGCATTTTAGAAAATTATAGTGAAAAAAAAAATGTTCCAGTACAAAACCAAAAAACGCAGGCAGATATTTTCAAAGTTAAGAAATATGGAAATACAAATTGCTCATGCAGTTGCAATTCCACTCCACCATGCATCTTAACTGCAATATTAGCTTTCACCGTGAGATTCCATACTGGTTTTGCCACACAGCAAAATAGGGAATTGGCATCTGTACCTTTTGTACTAGGCACCGTAAAACATTTTAGAACCTCTAAATTTAAGGGGCTGAAAGCTGTATTTGGTTAACTGTGAGCATGAATCGCCACTGGACAAAGAAAACTGAATATACAGTTCCTCCATGGTTCCTTATATTCCTCTCAATATATGTCTCACAAACATATTTACTGCACAATTAAATTACTATTTCACTGTGAATTTTTCTACTGAAATAAATAAATGAAACATGAATGTTTCACATATTAAGATTACAATCAACATCCTTCCTTTGGACTGGGACCGTGGTCATCTTTTGTAACATGCAGAACTGAGACCGAAATAGAGTGAGATCGTAATCTGCAGTAACGCACACTTCTTCAGAGAGCTCCATTTGAAATCTTTGTGGTTTTTTGTTTTGTTTTGTTTTGTTTTCTAAGAGGATTTTGCATCTTTACATAATGGTGTATACTCAGTGACTTCAACTGCAGCTGCAAATCCTTTGTATTTTTGAAAATCTTACAATCAGATTTTGAATCCAGAACCATTAAATAAAGAAATGTTTCCCATTAGTAGCCACCTTGAAAATCTGCATTTAAAATGGTTTTCCCCTCATTTTATAGGAGCACTGTGTTCTAAGCCAGGATATGATTTGCTTCCGCAATTGGAAATATATCTCCCCTGAAATACTTTCTCCTACAATTCTGTGTCTCATCCACTGTACACTTTCCAACTCTGCAGTTACGTGAGGACAAGAGCCTCTATTATTATGTAACTATGACGCATCCTTGAGTACTACCACATACCCTTTAGTCCCTTCATTAGGCAATGATCTTTCTTGACTTTCTAACGACAATGGAGGGGAAGCTATAATTTGAAATGAAATTATTAAAAATATCTATTGAAAAAACAGATCTTGCCAAATGAAGTTAAGCTCATATTGACCTTGTGGGTCAACAGGCCTGGGCCCTTTGGGTGCACAGCACAGACATTTCTCATTCAAGGTCAGGAAATAGATTGAGATTCGGCACCCAAGTCAGCAAGCCACGGGGAAAGGCCTGCTAATCTCTTTCCAAAAGACTCTTCAATCAGACAAATTAGGAGTAGAAGCTGCAGTAAGTCATAAAAATATTAATGTTTTAAATGAAATACAAGGAATGTGTTTTAACACAATGGTGGTTTAAATAGTTTTTTCTAGACAAAAGAGGACTGATGAGACTCCAGATTCTTAAATCCTGTCTAGATACTACACATAGCGTCATCCTGCCTTCAGTTTAAGAAGTGCCTTGTGTTCTACTAGGGAGTGTACTCCCAGATTTCCCATATATGAATTGCCTTATCCCCTCCTTTCAAAAATCAGCAACTAATAACTCCTTATGAGAATTGGATTAACATGTCAAATATATATCTATATATCTATATATATCCATTTGCTCATCAGACCAACTGAGAAATACCAAACCATGTAACCACATTCCGCTTCTTTCAGACTACATCTTAATTTTGCCTTCCCATATCTTTTCAATCTGCCTTCTAGAAACTCCATCAAAAAGGATGGCAGTTCTAATTATTGACCAGAAACAATTTCCAATAATTACCTGTTTATTAAGACCACCAGCAGGCTGCAGATAATGTGATCAGCAGTGACTGGGACAGTGCATTCCAACAGCACAAAACATTAAGTAATTCTCTACCTATTTTCAAGTTTGAAAGTTTTCAAGTTTTAAAATTCGTCTCTGTAGGAATTCAATCAACACTGTGTACAAACTCCACATTAATTCTGAAACATTGAAAGAATCTGAAACCTTTATCGGTTCACAACTTACTTTGCACAGATCATAATTCTTTATCCTGCATCGTATGATTCACTTTAAAACAAGACAGTATTTTCCTGGTCATCAACAATGAAAATTTTTTGCACTTTGCAAGCGTAAAAGTGTTTAAGTTGTCTGGAACCTCTGCACTTTGAAACATTGACAGTACCAATCCTCTTGTGCTCTTCTGCAAGCCTACACAGTTGAAGTGCCAGACCCTTTGACCTTCTCAAGGCACCAGCATCATTACATTAGACCCCAAGTCTCATTCAGCACTTCCTTATGTTAGATCCTCTCTGTGTACTCTAAGTTTCCTCGAAGGTCATGGCTAGTCCCAGTGGTAAAGAGAAGGAATAGGAGGACAGAACAGAAAGGTGAGGGAAGAGAACAAGAACAACAGATCCAGGAGAAGTTGTAGTGAAAATAACAGTTTTTCTCAGTCCTATAAATTCTTAATAATTTTCTATTCTTCAATACACTGCTATCAGTAAAAGCACTTACCTAAAATCTATTGTGCCAAAACCATACAGAATTCTTCCCAAAAGATGCGTTGGTAAACTAACAAGTACTCTGTCATCAGACATCTCTTCTAATTTTACATTATTTGGTGCATAGCCACAAAAACATGTGGGTGGTATTCAGGTGCCTACATCCATGATAACAACCTATAAAATATGGCCTACACCTTCTCGATAGGTGAATTAAACAGGTACTGAGTTCTTTTCCAGAGAAGCCTGGGGATATGCAGATTTCAGAACCAGCCATCCTTGCCAGGAATAAACATCTATGTCAAACACGACAGCGCTCTCAACATTCAGATTTGCCAGCCACGGACCTACAGGCACACAGAGAGCAGATCAGCAGGAACAGTCTGAGTGCACCTCGTGTCCCCATGACACAGCGGGAGAAGCACCAAGCATGTAACACACCGCCTCGCTTGGGTTTCAGGCGCTACAGGCCAGTAGTTGGGCGCCTGTTCTCAGCGGCAGGACAGAGCTTCTTGTGCTCTCCTTGGCCCAAGGGAATCACGAGCACGCCCCTCATCGTCCCACCGCCTCAGCAAGGTTAGACGAGGCTACACCAGGACAGAAGGTTTTTCGAGCCCTTTTGCTGAGAGGGCTGGAAATACAAACCTACCTCTAGTTTAGAATTCTGATTTCCCTCCTCCGGGGAGGTAAACAACTAAGTATTTATTATTAAAATTAATGTTGTAATTGACGCTGTATCCATTTAATGAAGTCATTGATGCTTTTACAGTAGCTATTTTTATCAAACACATCGCCTATGAAGTCCAGCAATGGGACACTTCCAGTAAATTTTAAGTTTGGGGAACGCAGAGCCTCACAGCCCAAAACTCAAAGCGGAACATACGCAGTCTCCATGAGAAATGCACGTTACACTAAACTTGATTAAGAATTAAGATGAGATTAACTATTAATGCACAGAACTATCTCGTCTTCCCAAAGCAAATCACCCAGGAACAATGAGGGACGGTCTCAGTTCTATAAAAAGCACCTTCCCGTCTTGCTTCCCCTGCAGATACAATACTGACACTGACCCCAGCCGTGCTCACAGAAAAGAAGCAGAGAATAGCTGAGTGAAGACCGCAGAAATAATAGTGTCAAATATAGATTTCTAGTTATGCACATCAAAAAAAATAAATCTGGAAGAGCAGTATCTTTCAAATAAACACAACAGCATGAATGCCAACTCCTTGACACCCACATACACCATAAAGTGAATTTAACTTAATACTGCCCTCAGGTTTTGCATTTGTTCTTTGCATTCCAGATCCCGCTATCGCAGACAACAGTAAAGAGCCAGCAGCTAGCTCACGAGTCAAGATGCCAACACACAGGCTTCAACACACAGGCTTCTCCCTCCTCACTAATTCTCTCCAATTATTAACAGATTTCAACTATTCCAAAAACATTTGATAACCAGAAAATGTCTTCTCAATGCAAACATACTGAAAGGCACAGACTAAATACAAAACTCTAAGTTCAGTTTATGGATTTTACATTAGATACTGCTATTTCTTGCACAGCTGTCTAAAAAATGGACATACTACTAATTGACAGGACTACTGTAACTGTAAATCCCCAATAAAGTATTCTGAATATCTCCATGAAACTTTCCACAGATTAAAATGCAATTACTAAATGAGTACATTCCAGCAATCTTCAAAAAAATAAAGCATTACCCAACATGAACTGGGATGAAGATGGCACGGAAGGTGAAAAAGAAAGCCAAAGCAAATGAATTCACACTCTTCATCACTTTTTAAAAATTCTGATTAAGGAACGGAATGGTCTGTCTTAGGAATCTATACATTCCCATTCTCACAGCACACAAACAGCACAATCTTTTAAGAATAGTTGCCATCACCAATATTTGTGTTATGTAGAAAAAAATCATTCCCAATGTACCTTGGAAAATGACACTAAAAATAAAACAGTATTTAAATAAATAATGATAACATTCTGTCAGCCTTCCCCTCTCCTCCTGCTTTCTCTGAAAATGGCATAAACGTGTTTAAACCACCCAGGGGATGCCAGTTCCATTGGTCTAACCAGGGACCATGGTGAAATAGAGGGGGGTCATCTTCTCCATCCACTTCAGAGGTTTCCACCACTCTTTCATGGTCCATTAATCCATCATCCTGAATTTCCTGCTGTGGACTTTTTCTTTTGTTTTTTCAAATCTTGTTAACAGTATCACAATGATTCCCTCCAACAAGTCACCAAGTGACAAATCAAAAATAATAATAATAAAAAAGGATTACTGTGCAGTGATTACCTGCTCACAACTCAGGACTAAAACCAAGATGCATGATACAGACACTTTGCCTGAATCCACTCTTGACAAAATAGTAAACAAAGCCACAAAGTCAAATATGCGTAAAGTCTACATTTCCGTTGAAAGAGGTTTTTTTTATTATTATTCATTTAGAGAATATAAGTAATTGAGTTAAAGGATCATATTTTGGACAATATAGTAATGTCTTTTCAAAGAAAAAAAAAAATCCTGAAGCAGTGTTCAGGTGATTTTTCTGACTGATTCTGACCTGATCATAGCAACAGTATCAGCAGAAACAACTTGGAGATCAGAAGCTGAGAGGTAACTGAGCATTTGATGTTGCTAAAGAAATGGGTGAAGTTGGATGCTTGGAATAGAAATGGTATTTGTTAACACAGGATAAATTTAAACCCACCTACATCCTTGCTGAAGTGGTTAAACATCACCTGAAGGCCAAGCTGGAGGAGTATCTAAAAGTACAAGAGAGGCAACAAGAAATTCCATACACACTTGAGGAATAAGCACAGACCTATAGATGTTGCTTTACAGTAGTCCAGCTGCCTACAGAACCTCAGATGAAAATCACCGATACACATAGTAAATCCCATACAACTAGAACTACTCTGACATTTAGATGATAAATAGAAACAGGATGAATTTATCAAAGGTACCAGAAAAACATGCCAAGCATGACAGCAATAATTTTAGAAAATACATACTAAATGTAGTTTGTTGCTGTCTGAAAACACAAAATGCTCAACAACACCATACTTTGCTTTCAGTTCAGAGTGGGGAAACTGACAGTAAGTTTTGATTATTTCAAAACCAGCCCAATAAATGAGACGACTTGTCTTTGAACATGAATTCCTCAGGGCAAAAATGTTTCCTATTACTTCCTTCTGGAGTAAGAGACACTGTGTTCTATAAATGAATTCAGAAGCTTGTGCATTATGTGGTACAATCCAATCACTTCCGTACTGCATAACTGCATAATGAGTTAATAACTTTTAAAACTACTTTTTTTTCCAGGAGCTGTTGGTAGAAGCGCCTTTAGGTATATGGTCATTTTGGAAATTAATCCTTTCAAGGCTGGTGACAATAATCCCTAGGAGATTTTCTGGGTTCCTCCTATTCCTTAATAGAAAGCCCCCACATTTCTCCCAGCCTGGTCAGACTTTTTCTTTTCCATTACGGTCTTGCTATTGAAACCATAAATTGAGTGTCTGAATCACAATGAGTCCACGAGCAAATGAGCATAGTACAACTGTAATAATAAATAAGCACTACATCGAGTGGTATCCACTGCGTTCGTTATGTGCAGTTCCAATAACTAATTCACGGATCAATGCTCTCTCTTGAAGGTTATCCAAAAGTGGAAGCAGGAGGCCTCAACCAGGGAGGTAATATTGAAAGGTCAGTGTTAAAAATCCAGTATTTGTCCAAACCTACCACATTGTTTAAACTGAGCTAATGCAGCTTCTTCCTATAATTAGCAACCAAGAGTATTTTGGTTATCACAGAGCAAGTGGGAATTTGTAACCGTCAGCACTGTAAGTGGTTGCCATGTGGAGCACACCAGCTGCCTCCCACTTGGGTATCTTGTGTCTGCCGAGGATTTATGAGAAAACTAAGAACAACATGTACGAAAACTAGGAACAGCAAAAAATACAGGGCAATAATTAATATACATTTTTGAATGAAGCAAAGTTGTCCAATAGGGGCAATAAATATAGCTAGACAACTGTAACATTGTTCAACCTGTATAAACAGGTTTGAGCAACCTGGTCTGGTGGGAGGTGTCCCTGTCCACGGCAGGGGCATTGAACTAGACGGGCTTTAAGGTCCCTTCCAACCCAAACTGTTCTCTGATTCTATTAACACAAGAAAATATATTCAGTGAAAAAGTGTCTTCCAGTCCTAAAATTCCAGAAGATTTTTATCATTTGTCTCATTTACTAACTTCAGTGAACTAGGAGTTTCACTATTTTGAGCTTCTCAGAGTGAATTATCCATTACTTGGTAGTTGTACCATATATAACAGGACGAAGATCAGCATTAATTAACTTCCAAAATGTAAAACCGAAAATTAGATTGTGTTAGAAAACCAGTAAGAGCAAAACAAAGATCCAATCAATGCATACGAAGGCTGCCGTGGGCAGCAGTTAAAAAGAGCGAGCACGATTTATTGAGTTCTTGAGCCCCAATAAATATTACTTGATGAGAAGTTTACCTATTCATTTTCTAATGTTTCTTTTAAAAAGCAGCTAACATGATGTAATTCTTCACTAGAATGAATTTCCAAATCCAATTTCAAGGACATGAGACATTAAACTCAAGGAGGTTAATACCTCCTTGAGTTTAATTGGTTTGTTCTGTCAGTGGACTCCTTTCTAGACAAAAAGGCTATGTTCCTACAAATACTATTTTCTTCTCTTTAACAAGCTACACTGTAAGACAATAGTTTAATCATCTAGACAGTAAGACAATAGTTTAGTCATCTATCCTAGCAGTATTTTTGATAACACTACTGTCTCCCTCATGCAAACTACTTTTCTATAATCTCAGAGCATACATTGAAAAATGTCTGAATTACATACATTAGTAGAATCCCATCTCCTAATGAAGATCAATTTTTGACAGCTAGAATTTTCAGCATATAGCTTACATGCTAACTGTAAAAATCCATTTTTGAATGCATCTATTTTTAAACAAAACTGAAGAAAGTTCTTATTACCTCCTATTAGCGTTGTTACTTTGAATTCAGACAAATTTTGGATTTGCTTTCCTTCCTTTTTAAGAGCAGCTTCACAGTTACTTAGAAAGCAATACTCCTTCAATACATCCTTAAGACAAATACTCCACACTTACACTTCACCTTACTTCAAAAAATTCAGGCTTCACCACATGAGGTGTCATGGGTTTTGGCTGGGACAGGGTTAATTTTCTTCACTGATGAAATACATGCATAAATGTACCTCAGCATAAAACACAGGTTTAAAAACCTACTCAAGCTTCAGCAAATCTGCAATTTCCAAGCACAATTTGATCAACAGATAAGTTTTAACAACTGATAACCAAATACCAATTTAGTTGTTTTTCCACATTTCTTTTTCTTAAAAAGAGAAATAAACGTAATTTTAAATGACTGAGTGGAGAGAGGGACAGAAAGGGGTTGTCCTTAGCATTTAATTCCATTTAAATGGAAACTTCAAATTATAGTGACATTATAATTCATCTGAGAGTCTTCTACATTCTTGTACACTTGTAGGTATATCTAGACACATACAAGGCAAAACCACTGCAATTTTAATTTTTTTTAACTAGATCCTAAGGATTTTTAAGATATATTTATTACAGTATCTGGATTGCAACTTCCCTTATTTAATGTAATTCCCATTAATTCTATATTGGAAAGATGAGACTGTAAAAAATACTTAATGTTTCAATCTTTTTTGCAGATAACTGAAGTGCTTAGGGATATCATAAAACAAAGGCAAAAGCCTACCCTAAAACTGATACAAAAGGTAGGAAGCTGAAATCAAACAACAGTTTAATCCCCTTTCAGAGCATTAATTGAATTTTACATATATCAAATATTATCCTCAAACAAAGGCTTTGCAAGTAATAAACGTACAGATGTAACAATGTAAATAGTTTTGTTTTGTTTTAGCAAACTACTCCAAAAAGACAGTTTTCACTACGTGTTTTTTTTTTCCTTCTTCAACAGTAGATGGCATTCCAATCATCTCCTGCAGAAAGTGCTTTCCTAGGTGTTTGTAATATCACCAGCTTGTACACTAAAATATGCAACCCTGGGATCAGCTGTTAGCAGGTGAATTAAATAAAAATCCTTTTTAACTCTATAAATAATTTTAAATGCATTAGCAATTACTTTGGTCTTGGTATTTTATTTTGCCTGTTAAGTAAGAATTTTTTAATCATCATTAGCTGTAGTATATTCACCAGGTGAAAACCACAAGCACTACAAGAGAGACAGGAAGTTAATATTTCTCAGGCTATGAAGTCCAACTGCATGAACAGGATCCAAATTTCTTCCAGTCAGAATGCGGCCAGTCCTAGAGAATTGCAGAGGAAATAACAGGAACAGAAATCAATATTGTGAATTTGTTCTTGTTTTCAGCCTCTTCAGAATCAGCCTTACAGAGAGCCCCTTCACAAGGCTGGCTTACGGCTTGCATCCACTCATACATGAAGCTATGAATAACTATCATATAGCAGGGTTAGCAGCGGAGGTACTTCATCAGTAAGGACAGCGTAGTAAATGTTAAATTGCATGAAAAATACCAAAACCAGAAACATATCATAGTTTCTGCTACAAAAACAAGATTACAGTCTAAGATTTAAACAGGAAATGAAAAACTAGGACAAGAAAAATAAACAAGAAATACGATAGTAATGCAGTCTCTTTTTCCACACAACTTTTGAGGCAATGCTTTCAAATTGATTTTTTTTAATCTAGGAAAATGTTAGTCTTACTGACACAAACTTTATAGTGACAACTTGTAATAAGAACTAAAAATGAAATTGTATATATCTTAGATTTGACCATGTTTAATAGCCAATTTATCAAGTCATTCAGTTTTGCTAATTTGCTATTCACATAAATCGTGAGAGGCGGATATTATTAAAGACAAAGTTTTAAACTCTTTATGAGGAAATAATTCCAATATTCTTAAGACTTTTTGTTACAAGAGGAAAACAAAATACTGCTCTTTTCCCTAAAAAAAATATTTAATTGACTAAAAATACAAATGGAAATACTTTAAGGTTTTGAAACTGATGTTGAAAGAATACTGGAAAGAAGGAAAGGAAGGAGAGGAAGGAAAAAGAAAGACTTCTGCAGAACACTGGTGTGATTAATTTTTAACAATTTTGATTGCTTTGTCCTAGTAGTTAAATTCTTTCAAATCACTTCCATAAGTTAAGCAGAACTTTAAAAGTATTTAAATTATCTGCTATAAAAAGTAATGAAAATTGTTTCTTTCAGACTAAGATGTTAGGTCCTCTGAACAGAATTCCTTAGCCTCTCCAAAACATCTAATTTTAGCTGAGAAATAATTTTAAATGCTAAAGCTATTTTATTTTTACTAATCTTCATTAATTCCTGCCACATACAAACCCATGCAGCAGCCAGTGACTGAGCCTAACTGAGACATTCCCTGCCCAAGTGACTTGTGGTTTTCTTCATCCTCCTCTCAGCTTTCAACAGCAAAACCCTAGAAGTGTGATGTTTTGGGTCCATTAGGCTTGGTGTTTCAGAGTACCATGCAGGTTGATCAGTCAGGCACCACTATACTGCAAGACACTGCCATCATATCTTTCTTTTGAGGCATTTCCTTTTGAGTTTTTTTATACAGTACTCAGCAAGTCAGCTTAACAGCCAGTGAAAAAAATCCTAAATTGAATTTCTCTCAGCATCACAGACACAAGAATGAAATGAGGATCTGATCTGTGTAACTACTGGCACTGCTCAATGAAAGTAAACCACCAACTCTGCAGATAGGCACCAGCTAAGAACTCTGGAATCCCAAAGTGAGCGACCATAAGAAAACAAAAACTGTATTACTATTTATTAAATTCTGTTCACTTGCTCTCCATTCACTGGAATTCATAGAACAACTACTCACAAGCCACTCATAAGTGGCTCTTGCAGGCCACCCATCTAACCTCTGAGATCTCACATAAATAGTCAAGGTCGATAAAAGTTGTTCAAACGTCTAACTTCATTCTTCTTCTGGTTCAAAAACACATCATAGTGGTTCCTGAAAGTAGTACAGATATTCTTGTAAAAACAAAATTGTTTTCCAGAAAGGTGAAAAACTTCAATGTCATTACCTTCAATAGAGACTTCTGAAGATACAATTTAAGTATAACTATAACTGTCTTACAGTTTTCTGACTGACTTTCTTCCATTTTTTCCTAAGATTAACTGTCCTAGTCAAGCTGCAAAAAATCTTCCTTCAGTCAGAGGCACCATTAAGTACTTGGGTTGGTAGCTTTTCAGCCTTTCCCCCAAATATCAATGCAAGTTTTCAGTGAACAATCAAACATCATACTCTAATTAAATAAAACTACAGTATTCTCTCAGTGATAATAAAGATTTCAATGCTGACTCAAGAGCTGAACTTCCCGAAAGGATGTGATATCTCTTGCAAGGTTTTATTAAGAAGAACCTGAAGTTTTCCTCCTTTGTTTTCTGTATTTGCTTGGAAAAAAAATAGATACCAACTGAGAACCTAGATGTTCCTCTCCCAGTTATAGGTGATATCTGGAACACTCCCTGCTTATTTGTAAGAGTAACCAGTTTTAAATTCCAGAAACGTAGTACTGACCATAGTAGGTTAAAGGCACTTGAATGGGGAAGATCTCTCATTCTTCATCCAACAAATCTATACCTGTACTAGAAGCATAAATGGAAAGTAACCTAACATAAATACGTTTATGAGCATCATCCTTCAGAAACACAGCTTATTCATACTCTTCTCTGAAAAGTTTCTGAATGTCTAAAAACAGCATTCTGAATTGCAGCTTTGGATGATCATTTATCTCATAAATCTTTATTGTAAAGCAGACACTCATTGTTCTCGTTTCCATCTAATTGCAAGCATTCATTCATGTCTGTTTGCAATTAGGGTGCATTTAAAGTGAATAGAACTGCCATTCATGAAGACACTATATATAAATGAAAATTAGTAAATACACAGTGACATCAAAACCAGCCCTAACAATAGTCCCATGATTTAAAATGTAGCACATGGTAAACATCCTGGAAAAACTCACTGGTAAACACATTCTGCAGAGTTACGACACAAAGTACTCCAACTATCCATTCCCAATGGTAGTAGGAAACTGAATTCTGTAAATTCAGTATTTTCTCAAATTCACACTATTCTTATAAATGAAACTAAAGGTGATCTACAGAAAACGAGTTTAAAAGTTACTTCCAAGTTCATAAGCTAGTGATTTGGTATGCTTCTGTTTTGTAAGAAAATACCAACCCCTTCCTTCAAAGGAAGGATGTACACGCATTTTTGCTTAAAGAGACTGAGAGGAAAAAAAGAGTACTTCAAACATCATAAAAAACCTACCCATGACCCAAGATCAGCATGGGGAGTAAAGTTTCAAAAACTGTAGAAGGTACTGAGAGAAGGACGAGTTTATGAAGCTTGAGTCATAGTTATTCTCACAAGTCTTGGTTTATCCCAAGCACAAGTTCAATACACACAGCCACAGAGGCAAATGAGAAAACAATGCCTTAAATAGTTTAACATATAATAAAAATTAGACCTACTACCTTGTATCTTGTCTGAATCTCCCAAACCACAATTTAAGCTCAATACTTCTTGTGCCATTTTCTACTGTGGAGCATGAAGAGCAGAAGCCTTTCATGTATTTGAAAATCTTAAAGTTACCCTTAGAATTCTGTCTTAAAGTACATCAAATTTGTTCTAATTTGTTTCCATATTTTCTAGAGATCTCACCTGGACTGCTGTCAAGTAATCCACTGCTATTTTGAGCTGCAGTTTTCAAAACTGGACGCATTCCAGCTGGGCTGGTGCTCATCAGAACTGTTTTGTAGGACAAAGTGATGTTTATGCAATCTATGATGGCAAATACCCATAACAACACGGACAATTAAAGTTCATGTTCAGCATAAGAGGCAGCTTAAAACCTAGATACTGCACTTGGGAATTGCCACCTGATCAGTTTCTAACTTCACTTTAAACAAATGGTTACATCCAAACATAGTATTTGCTGAATGATATCTTTGTTGAATACCATTGAATAATTTTAAACGATATCACCAATTTGTCAAGGTCATTTTAAACCTCTTTCCTAGCATGCTTCTAAGTGAACCCTATCCCATCACAATGGGCATTAATAAAAGGAATGACCATTGTAAGACAACTCCACAAAGTTTCACTGGGTGCATTGTTCCATTTAGACAGAAAACCATCCACAGCTACTCAGTAAAATAGAAAAATTTATTCTATTTACTATTCTAGTA
The DNA here is from genome assembly GCA_011075105.1 of Heteronetta atricapilla. Classification (NCBI taxonomy): domain Eukaryota; kingdom Metazoa; phylum Chordata; class Aves; order Anseriformes; family Anatidae; genus Heteronetta; species Heteronetta atricapilla. The sequence continues at coordinate 138,059,633 of CM021732.1, read as the reverse complement.
AAATAGAAAATATTATTTAATATTACTCATTAGTATTTACTATGACTCTACAAGCAACTTTTTCTGTGTCACCTGTCCTAGCTTACTTCAGAGTAAGTTCTGCAAGATGACTGCATTCCTCAAGTCAAGATATATTTTCTATTGCCACTTTTCTGCCTGAAAAACCTGACACCTGTTGCAGAATTATGTTTTCTTGGCACAGTCTGTTCTTGATAAATCCACATTGTCTATTATTCACTTCCTCATTATCTTCTAGATACTTACAAGAGCTTTGTTTATTCCTTCCACTGCTCTTCTGGCAATTAAACTAATCTGTTTCATGTCTAACTCTGGATTTTCTTCCAACAACCCCACCTCCAATTTTAAAGTGGATTCTGTGTTTGCCTTCTCTCATCTTCTCAAACACCATATCCAGAAAAAAAAAATATTTCATTAAATGTCCTCAATTCTTAAATTACATAGAAAAAACTCCATGATACCCAACTAATTGGTATTTTTATTATTATTTTGTGATTGACAAGTATATTTAAACTCACAATTTCAGGGACAATCCTAGCATCTCAATTAATTAAAATATTGCTTTAGCGACCAAGAACAGGCTGATGAAAAGAAACAGAAAATCACTTTCTGAAGACAGTTTGGCTATGCAATTACTAGTAGCAAGTCTAATCAAGAAACAAAATTTAAAACTGTTTAACACTTTGGGGCAACAGTGTCTTGGAAAGCACAATGGTTTCCAACTAATACGGATGATCTTTACTCACGAAAGACAGAAAAAGTTAATCTATCATAGCCCTGCCAGGCTTGCCTATAACACTGTTAGCCAATATCAGAAAGTTCTGTTTCAGTCGTGTGCCAAACAGTTCGATTTTTTTGGAACCTCTCTGGCCTTGTCTCCCAAAATCTCTGAATTCTTAGTCACAGCTGGCTTCTACGTTGAGGAAATGACATTGATGAAAAACAGAAAAAGGACACAGATATGGATGTGCTTGTCACAGCTGCAGAAACAACACATTTTGAGACACTGCCTTACTTGTAGTGTCAATTATATACTTATGTGGAAAACAATACTTTTTTTCCTCCACAAAAGAAACACTAACTACAATAAGACAGAGGTCTTACTTAGCTAAATTCAGTCCCAAATCTCATGAAGAGGGTATACAATTCAAATACTTCCTTCAACCTTTCTTGAAAAACAATAGACAGCAAGAGAAGTGAAAAGAATGCACAACATTTCCAATACTAAATAATTTGGAAAAGATGGGGAAGAATGTCATGAGGACTGGGGAAAATATCAGTGAGACCTGAGGTCGTTTATTTTTACATTACTGGAAAGGTGTTGAAATTGATAGCTTTATTTAAACCTTTTCAATTTCTATATGCACAGGAGATATAGAAACTCTTAAAAGAATGTTTTGACTGCAAAGTTGGTTCATTTTGCTCTTTCAATTTAGCATTCTAGCTACCTTGATCATCCAAAGTGTATGCATAGTAGTTTGCCATAGGGCCCATTATGGCTGAAGCAAGCAGTCATCTCGATGCAAAAAGAAACAGCTATGAATGAGAAAATAATAGGGATTGGTCTGCACCAGGCACAATGAATACAATTACCATTCGTTTGGGAAGCCCAGGCTTGTTCCTTAACATGTATAAAATGGACAGTATTGATATAGATTGAAAAAATCGATGCTCAAGCAACTCTCTAGCAAATATCAGAACTAAAATGTATTTTTTTTAAAGTGAGGTGTTTAAAATATTGAAACATTTTCCTCACAATACTGGTGAAACATCACAATTTTAAGTCAATATTGGACCAATTTCTAAATATTTTCACCTTCAATCTCACTTTCTTAAGCCAGATGCAAAAACTACTCAAACATTTTGTATTACGTACTTGATGGATGAAGTCGGAACATAATGGTCCCTCCTCCAACATAAAATCTATTTAACCTAAGGGAGAGCTACAGAGATAGTCAGGAGAGTCTAGAGAGCAAGGGGAATCTCTGAAGTCCCTTGGTTTGCTCAGCCCCGAGCAGAGCAGGCTGAGGGGAGGCCTCATGGCGGCCTGCAGCTCCCTCACGAGGGGAGCGGAGGGGCAGGCGCTGAGCTCTGCTCTCTGGGGACAGCGACAGGACCCGAGGGAACGGCACGGAGCTGGGACAGGGGAGGGTCAGGCTGGGGGTTAGGGAAAGGTTCTGCACCCAGAGGGTGGTCAGGCACTGGGACAGGCTCCCCAGGGCAGTGGTCACAGCGCCGAGCCTGCCAGAGCTCAAGAAGCATTTGGACAACAACCTCAGGCAAAGGGTCTGATTTTTGGGCAGCCCACTGTGGAGCCAGGAGTTGGACTTGATGATCCTTGTAGGTCCTTTCCAACTCAGGATGTTCCATGATTTTATTTTTAACCACTCTTACTTTCTCTTACTGTGCACTCAGTGCACTCAGAAATTTTCCTTTGTGCATGAATCCAAATACGTAGATATTTTCAGCCGATCACTCCCTCTAAGATAAGCCATCAGCTATCATGTGCTATTCATATATTAACCACCATCTCACTGAAAAGTCATTTATCTGCAACGAACATTACACCAGTATTTTCACAGTTAGACGAATGTGGTTTAAAAAGGATAATAATATGCACTGAAAAAAATAAAAGGTTGCATTTTATGTAGTAGGCATGTCACCATGAAAATTAAAGTTATTTCAAATACATACAATTATTTAAATAATGATGAATAATGTTACTTAAAAACAGGTATTTTTTTAATGTGCCCATTTTGTTCATCCATTTTCAAACATCTCTATAGATTGTATATCTATAGCTACAGAGATTGTTTTTTATTTTCCCTAAAATTATTTTAATATTTCTGATAATAGTGTTTTATATAAGCAATACTAAAAATATTGTGATATCTCATTAACTGCAGTGACTACAAAAAGCAGCACTATGCATAAAAGAAAGACTATATCCAATAAGGTTAGATGAAGCTATTAGAACATACAATTACTGAGCTTCTGGAAGAGAAAACAGCAGATGTTACCAACTTGTGTGAAAAAGGATCTTTTTACTTTCTGGATAACATTTATACAATGGCTTATAAGGCAGCTCAAGGAATACATTGCACCTGGACCAGAAGCACTTAGAAGTGAGAAGCGTGCAACCACCCTAATTTCTGTACAAAATAAACAAACTCTAGATTGACCTATGTATGGCACAGATACAATGACTACCTAATCAATTTCACACAATGTTTTTTTACTACTAATAAAATGCTGCTGTAGAACAACCCTGATTTGCAAAACACTCTTAGAACAGAAACAGTGATGGAAGCGCTTTGCCTTCTTCCACAGTTCTTGTAAGGAAGTAGCAAGCTCTTTTGATTGAAATAAAATGGCATTCTATATATAAAGTGTATTTATATCTTTGCAAATAAATGCAAGAGTTACACTGATCATGGCTTTAGAAATCTTGCCTGATTTTTCTATATTGCTTCAAAGCCCAGCTTAGCATCTGGATGTGCTGATTTTACCACTTGTAACGATAGCAGGGTTTTGCTACTTAAACAAGATCACTTCAGGAATGAAGAACAGCTGTTGGAAGCTGAGCGAGATGAAGGCAACAGACAGAAGAGACCACTTTGAAATATCTGTACTCCTATCTGGTTGAACACAAATATCCTCAAACTGCTGACTCAGTGAAATATTTAAGAATTCTCCTGGAATTCTGCCTGATAATGGCCTACCATAAATCAGCACCTACAGCTGCCTTCTCCTTTCCTGGTTTGTCAGGACATTCCATTTTGTCTCCATGGGTTCCTGTATTTATCAGCTGCCATCATCTTTAGCTATCTCAGTCACAGTAATGCAAAACTCCTCAGCAAGAAGCTATCAGCCATTATCAAATTCCATCTACTACATTTTTCTACCATCAGGACTGTAGCCTAGTTTTCTGTTCTCTGCATTGATTTTTAACAGAACAGAATGTCAAGTATAAATTTTCATTTATTATCTTCAAAATGCTCGGCATCTTGTGACCAAATGTGTCCAGAATAAAGATGATGGCCAACATGGCACACCAATGGTTTTAATATACTCTGAAGGAGAGAGCACTTTTCTACAAAAATCCTCGACTCCCAAACCATCCTGATCTCACCTCTTCTTATATGAACACAAAGAAATGTACATATTTAAAAAAAAAAAAAAAAAAAAAAAAAAGACACCAAGTTGTCCTTGTCCATGTCCATGTCCATGTCCTCTAAGTGCACATGAAATTCCTCCCCCAGGGAGAGGATGTGAGAGAACAAAGGGAATGTAACAGATGTTAGTCACGTCATTTAATGCATGACTGAAAGGCTAAAGACACTTTGTTGATGAGGACAACATAAGAACCTCTGCAGAACAGAATGGGGTTTGCACTTCAGAGTCATTAAAATTGAGGGAACGGTTTAATATAAAAGCAAAGACAATTCTCTTTTCACAAGTAATAAATTGGAAACCATAGAGAACCAAAAGAAGCTGCCTCAGAACACCTGATTTGCTATTAGAAAGCCTGTCAAGCATACAGAAGACTCTGCGCTTCACAACTAATGTTGTATCAGCCACAGAGGACACAGTGCTGTGGCCATACCGGTCGATACTAATAGTGCTCTATTTATGATGTCTTGAATTGTTCCTGTGCATGGCTTCAGGATGTGAGTGGAGAGACTTCATTATAAACATTAAAAAAACCTACTTACTGAAACCACAAATGAAAGGCAAAATTCCCGTCATCAGTGCATTATTAATTATAGGTATTATATCACAGCAGGAAAAAATGATTACATACTCAGACTTTCTCTAAATAAAATGGAATATTTGTTCTGTGCATCACTGATACTAGATTTGAAGAAAGCTATAATTAACAAAACACAAAAAAATAAATATAAATAAATTATAATAGTTGTACTTGCTCGCAGTTACTTAAAACCCTCAGAGTTCAACTCAACTACCACAACAGGAGCATTGAAAGCTTCAAAGTGTTCAAGTAGCATTAAAAATACTTAAAAATATAAAAATATTTAGGGAATGTTAACCACTTTCCTAAACACTAGTCAAAGTCAAGAGAATTACCAGAGATGGTCAACTTTCAGTATTTTTACGAGTCTTTATGGTATGCAAACATGATCTGTGAAATTATCAATGTAAGACTTCTGTGAAATTTCAGACTGACAGGAAATGTAAACAATTCCCTACAAAATGGAGTAAAATTACAGCATCAGTGATGACACAACTGATGTATTTTATCTAAATTTATCATCTCCATGATAAATATACCAAAAAATGTCAATGACTACTTAAAAGTCGTATTTGTCATTAAATATAAACCAATTGATTATGGATACTGGAATTCATTTTTAAAAGAAGCAAAACACCAATTCATTATCACTCATCCCCTGGGAAAGAAGGGCAAATTACCTATAGTCATTCTTGCAAGGAATAACACACCAGGATTCCGAACCCTGCATGCAGGTACTAACAAGGTGCTTTGGCACACAGAGACAAATAAATTAGTGAAAGAGTCTTAGACCTCTTTTTTTTTTCTCTTTTTTTTTTTCCTCTGGTTTCTCACTTAAAAATAACAGCACTACCTTATTCATGTCTGTTTCATGTTTCTTGTTGATTCAAGGGTATATTCAATATGCTGTGGCCATAATATGGTCATAGCTGTCAGGCAAGCAAACACGCTAGTCTTAAAGAAGGCAAGACTAAATCAGCCTTCAAGAAACTTCAATTAACTGCCCAGTTAGCTTTCCAACAAAAATGAGCTCTGCACTGTTATAGCACACAGAGACCCCAAATGACTCCCTCTCACCACTGTTACTGTACTCCACTAGTACAGCAAGATAGTTGGAAAGCTTTGCTTTCCAAAAAGTTGAAGGTCATGCTCAAAGACTTCCAATGCTTACGAACATACAAGCACGTTAACTGCACAGACATCTCTGCACAGACAAGGAACAGTGGTAAGAGTTAAAGTGGCTGCTTTGCTGCATTCTTACAGGGGCTAAAAGCACCCCAAGAAAAGCATTTGAAACCTCTAAATTATGCACTAAATTAAGTACAACTAATGAAGTTGTGTTCTCAAAAAAGAATCCAGAAACTTGAAAAACTGACAAAGCAACTGCACAGATACAGCCAACAGCAGCAAATGCAACACCGCTCTTCTGAACTTGACTCCTCCAAGAATTTGGGTGCCTGACCGAAGGCCTTCCTGCACATTTGAAATTCTGTCCAACAGTACCACAATCGGCATTTCCATAGAATACTTTCCAGGAAGTCAGAATCTGACTGGACAAGTTCACTGTTTTTAGAAACATGGTATTGATCTTTTAGAAAATAGGTTATCCGGGCAGCGATGAGAGTCCTGGGATGGAAATCCAGAGTTTTTTACACTCCCAGATGAAGTCTTCCCCTCGGGCAAGAAGGAGCCTGCTCTCCTGCCAGCCACCAAGTCTTTCAGCATTGACTGTGTAGTATCACACGTTCAACAGCAGGGACAATGATCAGTCTATCAGACTCTTCACGTAATGCTTGTAGGAGATACGAACCTCAGACAGCCTGGGTGGAAGGCTATGGTGCATATGCTACTGGAAGCAAAGGCCAACTGCATCCCAGGCCCCAACAGTATGGGTTTAGCCAGCAGGTTGACAGAAGTGATTATTCTCCTCTACCCAGCGCTTGTGAAACCACAACCTGTCCCGTTTTGGGCTAACCAGTGCAAAAGAAACAGTGACACACTGAAGCTGCAGAGAGCCACCAACATGGTCACGAGGCTGGAGCACATGATTTACAAACAAAGGCTGAGAGGCTGAGTATTCCTTAAGAAGAGCTGAAGGCCAAGGGGAGGTCTTACTGCCATTCACAAGTGCCTAATGAGGAGTTCAGAAAAGACAGAGCCAGACTCTTCCTGAAGGTGCACAAGGGACAGACAGCTTGGGACATGGGCAATTCCAGCCAGGCATAAAGAAAACATCTCCTGCTTTAAGGATGGTCAAATAACAAATATTTGGTCAAATGCCCAAACCTTGACATGCAGGGAGCTTTAAAACAAATGCTTGGTTGTATAGCAATGGTAGGTGCGCATCTGAAATTTTGTAGACACCTGAATCTTATGTATGTTCCTAAAGCTGGGCATAGTTTAGCGATTTTAGGGATTATTCTCTATAGGAAAGTTAAGCATGGGTGTTCAAGGCAAAGAAGCACACTCCTTATTAAATGTTACTACCAGTGAGTGCTGCTTTGCTTCTGTTTCAAACAGAAATGGATCGTTCCACAAATACCAGCTCCGTTTTTTCATATTACATTCTCTTCTACCATCAGTCATTATACTACCTGTTCATTTACAATTCTTAATGCAGTAAACAAAAATAAAAATGTGAATGATGATTCACAGAAGCTCCTGTACAAACAATATATGCCAGCTTGCTAAATGATAGGTAAGTACTAGTGTAAGAATACATATATATGATTTTCATTTAACTAAATACTATCCAAAAGAGGCATCAGCAAGTTAGCTTTGTCATCTGAAAAGCTGAAACAGCAAAGTCTATGCATGATCCATTTTTGTGGTTGTTGGAACTTATTACAAAATGTACTAGCTGTAAAAAAAATAAAAAGGATGATAAATATTCGTTCTGAAACATGCAAAATCTAAGTTCCTATAATTGCTCTTACGTAAAGCAAAAGGCAACTAACAAGCAGCTCTATCAAGCAATGTGGCAGGTGGTTCCTGACAGATGCATTTGATCTTTGTTTAATACAGAACAGGCTGTCACTAAGTGACAAAGCGAACAAAACTTTCCCAGCCTTTGATTTTTGATGGGTCAACCACAAGCGGCAACAAGTAGGCTACTTTCATTTTTTAATGATTTCTTTCAATACTAGGTACACAAAATCTTGGTACTAATAAGTAGTAAAAGGAATCTTTGTAACTACATTGGCACTCCTTAATAATATTTTCAAAGCATAATACACAAAATGGGTAAATTCATTGTCTTGATGCCCAGGGCTATCCAATATGCATTTCTACTTCTTTAGTTCCCAGATCCTCACAGAGGTTAGCAAGACATTTTCATTAATCTCTGTAAAAAAATATGTTTTCCGTTCTGATGTAAAACAAGAGAGTTACAGTTCCAACAGTTGCTCCCCCCATGACAAACCCTTCAGTCTTGGAGACGGAAGCAAGCAAATGAAACATGCCTAGGAAACGTGCACCTGGACAAAATGCATGAGACAGGCTTCAGAACTTTTCCTACTGACAAAAATTTGAAAAACTAGGAGTATACATTAATACACATCTGTAAGACAATAAATCATGTGATGTGTATTGATAATAGCTATTATCAACATTTCTTCCTAGTTTTACAACAAAAACAGACAAATTCTGCTCTCCTCAAACCAGAGTTCAATATCGGAAAATATAGGAAAGATATAGCAGTATGTCTAGCTACCTATCATAGCCAAAAGGTTTTAACACAGACCCCTACAAAAATTTCTTAACTAGTAAATTAGTGACTATTGTTTCATTTTATTAGCTTATCTTTCTAAATTTTCAGTTTCATGGCGATTTAGAGATCATATACAAACACACTGAAATTTTAATATGAATCTCATGCAAAAGACTTAGAAATGATGAAACTGGTAAGTAGAATATTTAGAAATTACCACCAATAAATAAATCAGCACAAACAACTATTCCCAACATTTGGTTGAAATTAACTCACTACTTTGGGCTGGCTTTAGTTCTACTGCAATGCATTTATTTTTGCTTTAACAATTTTATAATATAAGTGGGCACCAGCAAAAAAGAATGAACAACTTCACTTTCAGTCAGCAATTACTATAGTTTGTATGATTAATGTACACATTCTTACATTTTTCCTTTATATTTATGCATATGAAAAGAAAAAGAAGGAATTTTGGGGGGTGAAAAAGGTCTGCTTACACCAATGCAATCTTGCGGTTTTCTGTGCCTTGAATAGGAGGCTAATGTGACATTTTCAATGTCACAATGATATATATGGCTTAATAAAATAAAATAAAAAAGCTTTCCAAGTTGAACACTAGTTTACAGAAGACTCTGCTAAGGTTTGGAGACTTAAAATTAGATTTACAACACCAGCTAGGTCATTGCATTGGAAGTTTTCCCCCTGCAGTCTGCCCTTGGCCTGTCAACTATGCTTCATTCCCAATGAACTCAGGATATGAAGATGATGAATAGGACATAATCCCACGTTTGTAACAGAGCAGAAATCTTTTAAATCAAATTTGATATAAAGATTCTTATATATGTATATAAGACATCAAATATCTTAGAAAAAATGATATCGGCAGGAAATGATACCAGAGGCAAACAGAGTGAATTAGCAATTGAAAAAAACTTTCATTTCAAAAGACTTCTATCACCAAAAGGGAGCGTGTTAATAATGAATGGTAAGCTAATCAGAATGCCAGATACAGCCTTGTATGAATGACAAGGACACAACTGAAGAATGGGCTATGTTGGATAATTTATTTAGTCACCATCTGCCTGAAGGTCAGTGTGCCATCCCCTCCATCTCCTGTGGCCCAATAACCAAGACAGTAACAAGTACTGATCCTGAGAAATATCCCAACCAGACCGAGTTTAAGAAAAAAGGCGTCTCAAGCAGCTACTTGTAAATAACAGACAAAACCTAGAAGGCAAGAGCCAAGAGCTACCTCAACAATTCTTTCTCTTCTTTACCTCTTTCCTCCTCTTTCTTGTTTCTATTATTGCCATCCCCAGATGATAAACGTCCTTCACTGCAGCAACTCCATGGCTGCAGCACCCCCATGAGCCAAGGAAGAATAAGGCGGCTTTTTAGGCAGCAACACCGTAACTACTTCAGCCGAACCAGGCTTCACGCTCTCTCTTTCTCCAGCAGTGAGTTGCAAATAAAAACAAATGGAAGAGGTGCATCTTCCTTTTCCATGTTTTCCTTTACCTTCCCTTTATGTGTGTTTGTCTGTAAAAGGAAGGAAAAAAATCAAACTACCCATGGTAGCTAAAGCCCGTTGCCCCCAGGTCTTTCCTTTTGCCTAGTGGGATATATAACGGACTGCCAGGTATCAACAGGACAATTTCTAAAAACGGCCTAGTTAGCACGAAAAGATTAGGTGAGAGCATTAATAAAGGTGTTACTTAACTTTTTTACACTTCAAAATGTTTTGTTTTCCTTCTTCTCCTGTCACTTTACCAAGAGCTTTTCAGAGATTTCTGTGGTCCTCCGTTCCGTAGGATGAAGTAGGCCCACCTCTCTCTTCTCAAAACTTTGAGTTTCTTTTTGCTGCTCGGCATTATAAAGCTATTTGCTGAACTCATCCACCCCCTCAGAGATGACAGAACACCACTCGTTTATCACAGCTCAGCTAGTTTGCTACAATTAATCGGCACTCTGGCAGCCTCCTGAGCGTTAAATGCTGCACGAAGTATGGGGCACCACGAGCTCTCCTTCAACAAATCAGAACTCGCAGTCATAAAACAGAAAAAAATAGCAGGGGTGAAGTAGTACCGTATACAAGGTAGTGAGACAATATCCAGGTTAGGTCATCAGCATGAAATCAGAAGTACATCTTGCAAAACCCAGCTTCTTGTTTGATCAACCAGCAAATTGATTGATTTCACCATTCTCGTTTAGAAGGAAAAAAAAAAAAAAAAAAAAACATTTTAACAAATAAAGAAGTGAACTGGAATTTAGTTTTCCTATCAATTACATTGTGATCTGGCAAAATTATAGGTTCCTTGCAAAGACAGAAAGGCCCATGAACTACAGCTGTTCAGCCTCCCATTTTGCCAACTGCTGCAACGTTGACAATGTGTTCAAATAACCTATTGTCACACTGATAAAAGATAGGGTAAATGCAAACACATAAGGTTATTTCATTTTTATATAAATATTAAATATACTTTTGCACTGTTTTTCACTGGCATAGGGTTAATTTTCTTCATAGTGGCTGGTATGGTGCTGTGCTCTGGATCTGTGACCAGAACAGTGTTGATTACACACCGACGTTGCAGTTATTTGCAGTTATTTGCAGTTATTCCATGGCAGTGCCTGCACAGCTCCAAGGATTTCTGTTTCTCCTGATGCCCTGGCGAGGGTGCACCAGAAGCTGGGAGGGGACACAGCCAGGACAGGTGCCCCCTTCTGACCAAAGGGGTATTCCAGACCATTTGACTTCATGATCAGAAAAAAAAGAAGAAAAGAAAAAAAAGGAAAAAGCAAAAAAGCAGGAGGAAGAGGAATATCTGAATTTGGAAGAGGATATCTGAATTTGTTACGCCCACACATGGAGTGAGGGCGTTTGTCTTCCTAAGAAACTGTTATGCATGATGAAGCCCTGCTTTCCTGGAAGTTGCTGAGCATCTGCTTGTCAATGGGAGGTAGTGAATGAATTTCTTATTTTGCTCTGCTTGCACGCACAGCTTTTGCTTTACCTATTAAACTGTCTTTATCTCAACCCACGAGTTTCCACACTTTTACCCTTCTGACTCTGTTCCCCATCCCACCAGTGGGAAGTGAGCAAGCAGCTGCCATCAGGGTTAACCCACAACAACTTTAAAAAGATAAAGCCCAGTTTCCATCCCAGAAAAAAAATAACCGAGGTGATTCTTTGCTTTTACTGCAAAAACTTTTGAATACAATTTAAGAGATTACTTAAAATCTTAGAAAGAAAATGTAACAACATTTAGATAGCAGGAATCTCTGGTTCTTTTGTGCTTCAGTTACTGCCTTTGTGATTTTATGAGTTGGTATTAATTTACAGACATATGGTTAGGAAAGATTCAAGCTGATATTTGCACGCTTTAATTTGTAGGCCAGGCTGTATGCAACACGCGTGCCGCTACATCTCATGACTGCAATACGGCACTGCCCTCGCAGCCAGGAGCGACTGACCCCAAACAACCATTCCTGGTCCACAGCCATCGTGCACACCAACGCTCTCCAGGCAATGCAGGACCTCTGTAGTCACAGCGTGGCACATAGAACACTACTCCTCTATTTTATAAAAATGCTAATTTAGCAGATCAACTACTTTATTTAATGTTTACACCAATCCAGATGGACGCTGTCTTTGTATCAAATCAGAAAGTTGTATCTGCTTCGTTTAGCACTCCTACAAAATTAGTTGACTACTCATTTGCCACTTTTATAAAACTTCTGCTTTGAACTTCATAACAACATGAAATCAAATGTTACATAAAGCATAAACAATTTGTGTACTGAATACACAGTTAGGCTACCTATCCTACCTATACTCAATAAAAACAAATTCTGGTATCCAAAAACATGTTGCCAGCGAATAGTTGAAAACTAACTGAAATCCTCTTTTCCTGAATTTAAGTATCTATTTTATATGAGGCATACTACATTTATAAGTGTACATTCACAGACAACAACCTTCTAATTCTCCCACAAATTTGTCTCCAAGAAAAATATTCCTTTACACTTGAGAGTTGTCCCCGAGTTCTCCCAGTGCTATCAGAAACTACAGAGCTTTTATCTATTTTGAGTGTATGCAATCCAAAAAAAAAGTAAAAATGACAGTCTATGTTCTCTGTGTTCTTTTGAGTCATGCTTCTACCATAATAAGTACATTTTCATAATTTTTCACCTCTGCTAATATCTCCAAGATAGCATTCTTCTGACAATGAACCAAATTTTATTTTGATTCACTGGCTGATTTTTTACTGCATTATATCGTACGTTACCTTTAACATCTATTCATTTTTGACATAATTATTTACCTAAATTCCTTTTCCTGATATCTGAATTTGTTACTGACAAAGCAGATCAGGCGGAAAAAAAAAAAAAAAAAAAAATAAAAAAAAAAAATAGAGAGAGAGTTTAATTCAAAATTCACAGAGTTTCAAGTTTAGTAACTATGAAGCTCTAAGATTTTCTTTAGTGGTTCTGTTCATATAACTGGGATCTATGTAAGATTTATATAAACATATGGATTCATGTAGGTATAAATTAATGCATATTCTTGTTTTATGAATATACAAAGACAACTAAGCACTTCCCATTATAAAATTATATAAAGCTATTGTATAAAATTTCATTGCTTTTCCACCACTTGGCCTGACACACTGCATCACAGGTTTATACTTCATTTCTTTAATAACTTCTATAAAGATTTCTCTATTTACAAAAACAAAACTGCTAGAGAATAAATTAAAAAAAAAAAAAGACTAAATCTGATGATATAATATTGAACAGCACTCTTAGAAGGCAGCCCTTATCTTTAGACAAAGGATGAGCCGCTGGTCATCAGCTGGCAACTGAACGAAAAAAAAGCTTTGCAAGTAACTGCAGATCACACAAACTCAAACAAATTCTTAGTTTTAGAAGCCAAATCTTCATTTCTTTTCATCCTCAGAGAGAATCTTTTAACCTGGAGTTCAAGAAGCATTTGGACAACACTCTCAGAAATACGGTTTAATTTTAGGTTGTCCTGTATGAAGTCAGGAGTGGAACTTGATGATAAGGGATCCTTATGGGTCCCTTCCAACTCAGGATACTCTCTGATTCTCCGATATCATAGGCTGAACAAAACCGTATCTGAAACAATAGGTCTGAACTTCTATGAGTTATATCAGGTTTTGATCCAGACACCTGAAATGCGAATTGAGGGCCTCTTTTCCCCAAGCTTCCTGCTAGGATCAGGCATCTTACAGGATATGTATTATAATCTTCTATACATTTTCGTATGTGTTACACTTATTTCCCACCTCAACTAGAAATAGATCACACAATTTTCAAGCACTGCTCTGCTAATTCTCCTGACAGTCACTGGCAGCATGTCCCATTGTGCTCCTTCTATGAGTTCAGGCAGAAACCTATGATCAATTACTGTTAATACTTCATTAGCTCCTGTAACGGAGATAAAACCTTCTAAAGGGTCCATCCTTATGAGTACCAGTACAAGGCAACCTGATGTGCTTTGCTCATACATCACCACTTCTGTTCATAACATGTAGAACAGAAGAGTTAGAAAATACATTAGAAAGCTAACATCATTTATGGGACTGTTACTTCAATTCTATGCATGTATTTAAAAAATTACATGACCAATCATTGTTTTTCCCAAAGATCATCTGCCTCACGTAGTAGAGATGTCAGCTGTCATTTGGCTAAGCAGGAGTTATTCAGTGCTTTGTGTTCTCACTTCAGATGCCATTGGCCCCATGCTGAATTTACTGTCTACTATTCAAACTCTGCTCTCACCACATAATTCAGTATTTTCAATGGACTTTTCAGTTATTATTGCTATTATAATCCAGACCTTTAAAAAAAGATGAATTACGACTAATAGAAAATTCTTCAAGATATGTAAGCCATGGATAGGTTCCCACCAAGCATGAGAATCACACTTAGCACTCAACATCAAACTTAGCCTGAGAGTACACTTGCATTCAACTACTTCCAGTGCTGCTCACCCAAAGTTTTATGGCAGAACTTCTCTGCCAGTTGCTGTATCACACCTGTAGGTCACTGGTGCACAATCATCAGCAAGAGTGGCTGATCAGCAAATCTCAAAGAGGTAGGTGTGCTTTGCAGTTGATATAGTCATTGCTGGAGCCCTCAGGCTCTTATATCCAGTGTAGCTAGCAGTTTTGTGGTGCTTTCATAGCAGTCAAGAAACAATTCTGATAGCCTTGAAAATACTCCAAGTGAGAACAGCTGAGGAACTCAAAGCAGAACTAAGTAATGTCAAGGGTCTTTGGATACCTCTGATTCAGAGAAGACAACAGAATTTTGTACAGCAAATGAACAGTAAATTATTCTAGACATCCAGGATGGAAGATGACATCCAGAATGTAATCAATATCCTAATTCTAGACCTATATATAGGAAAAAAAAAAAAGGAAGAAGAATTTTTGTAACCTAAAAACAACACTAGAGCTTTTCTTAGACTCCTTCCTCAGTGAAAACTTTCAGAAAAAAAAAAAATATATATATATATATATATATATATATATATATATATATACAGAAGGAATCATCCTTAAGAGACTTTCTACTTCTCGGGCAAAAATGGCAGCTAACACAAAAGATGCATTTGTACAGAGATGGAGGAGTGATTTTATTGTCACAGAGTAAAACTCAGTGAATACAAAAAATAAAAAAATTATCTACTGTCACCATGAGTAGTATCATGTATTGATGTCTGAATTGAAGAGGAGATTCACCTCAGGATACAATACAGAAAAAAAAAAATACTCCAAGTGAGAACAGCTGAGGAACTCAAAGTAGAACAAAGTAGAACAAAGTAATGTCATTACACAATCCCAACCACCTGACTATCCATGATCAACAAAAGAAGAAGGCTTCACAAACCACCACTAGATTCTAAATAATTCCTCATTCTCACATCTCTGTAGTGTAGCTTCTTAGACAGGAATTCTGCACATGTATTGAATCTGGCTCAGACAAAGTCAATTTTCTTCAGTGACCCATGTGGTGGGTTTTGGATTTGTGACAAAAAGTGTTGATAACACAACAATGTTCTGGCTGTTCCTGATCAGTGCTTGCACAGCATCAAGGCTTTTTCTCACACTAGGTTTTTGAAGCATTTTGAAAATTCCTTTCTTGTTCAAGTCCAGTGAGAAGCCCACCTGACACTCCAGATTGGCCTGAACTACCAGATTGGAAATGTATCTAGTGAAACTCTGACAAATACTTTTCAGATCCTTTGCAGTTCCTTCCTATTTCTGAGATCAAATGTCTGGCAAATCACTACAGTTCTTCCAAACATGTCTTCACCCAGACAGACATCAGAGAAGGTAAGAATGGCTGTCTGACAGAAGGATACCATACTGCGTGCCAAGCAAGGCCTGAAGCCAGAGGACTTTTTTCAGAAGCAGCTTTGTGGAAAAGAGATGAACCAAAGTCCATAAAAAGTTCTAAGAAATGAACTTCCTGATTGAATATGAACAGTCAGGAAATGAGAAAAAGCAAATACATAAATAAATAAAAGTAATAGAGGAGGTTCAAAACAAAGAGAAGCTGTTTCACTTTAAACTTAAGGAATCCCAGATGTGCTCCATATATTTGCATTTCTGAAGTACATGTATTCTGCACAGAATTCATAAAGGTTAAAAAAGTTCTTTAGATCATTGTAAAAGTCCCTTGGTCAGTATTAGGAACTGCAGAATCATAAACCAAAAAGAAGTAACTGATCTTGAAGGTCTTTTCCAACCCAGATGATTTCTATGCTCCAATTATTGGTGCCACGTACTTACAGACACAGTACTTCACCTTGTTTTCAAAGAATCGAGTAACAGTTCTAGCAGCCTCTGTAATAGACTACTCCCATAGCCCAAGATCTCATTCCCAGAATAATTTTATCAACATTTCGTACATTTGGCTTTCTACCTTCTTCTCCTTGATTTCCTTCTAAAGTTGTCTAGACTACTATATCCTTCCCCTTTTACTGTCATTTAAACCTATAAAAACATGAAGAAAAAATAAAGAATCCACATTTCTTTTGGAGTTCCAAATAACTTTGCAGTTGCCTGAACAACTCCTAATCCATCAACTTACTTCTGACAGAGGGCTTAAAAGGTGAATGCAATATTCTAGCAAAGGTCACATAAGAAAGGAATAGTGATATCTCCAAAACAATGGAAATTAATTCAGGAACCACTACTATGCCTACATTAGGAATGTGTTTCATGCATAGAAATTCTGGTATACAACTACAAAAAGATCTTATTAAAAAAAATACTGAAAAATTGCTGTAAAAGACAGGCTATACTTGAAGAACATAGTCCTTCCTGCTGAACATGTCATGCTAGTTAAAAAAGTTTAAGGGTGTCTTGATTCACAGCTTTGGCAGCATGGCAAGTTGTTAACTACATTTTTATACCCCTATTTATGCTAGCAGAAATCTGTCCTAGATTTCTAAGTACTCCAATTGCTTTTGTGAAGCTACCTATCCTTCTGGTTGCAAAAGCAACAGTGTCTTAAGGGCACTCAGCAGCCAGGCCTCCTTCACGTCTGTTTCTACCCTAAATCTGCGCTGCAGTTGCAAGATTTAAACTCGCAGGCTCCCTCGAAACACCACGAGCCCTTCTGTGCTGTGCGGGTGACGGAGCCCTGGCACAGGCTGCCCAGAGGCTGTGGGGTCTCCTCCTTGGAGCCTTTCAGAAGCCGCCTGGACGTGGTGCTGGGCACCCTGCTCTGGGTGTCCCTGATTGGGCACGGGTGGCACCGGGTGGCTCCAGAGATCCCCACCAGCCTCAGACATCCTGGAATTCTGTAAATCGTAAAGTTCTTCTGGAACCTCTCATGGGCATTTCTTTTATTATTTAATTTTTCATTCATCTCTGGTACAAAAGTCAAACACATACTTCTGCTGTCAACAGCAGGCTAGGCACCCCACCAGAACTGAAACAGACTGACGCTTGGTACCACACAGGCCAGCTGATGCAAGGGACAACAGCAGAAGCCATAACAATAATGGAATGATGGCCGGTGACCTCAACACCACCTCCATGCCTCAGCCCCTTCCCAAAGGGCTGGCTGCACCCACGTGGCCATGGCCAACCACCAGGCGATGTGGGACCCTGAGCCAAACAGAGCTGGGTGTTCCCTCCCCAGACCGCTACGTGAGGGCGGCAAGGTGGCCAAGGGGCCTGGGCGGCAGCAGCAATGCAGCAGCTTTGTGTGTCTGTGACTGTCTCCGTGTTCCCACTTACATCTCAAACACATACAGATGGTCTGAATTGTAGTAAAATGAGAAGTGGGGGGAAAAATGGAGCAAAAGTAGGGGAAAATACCAGAGAAAGAATCACAGAATCATTAAGGTTGGAGAAAACCTCCAAGATCACCTGGTCCAGCCATCCCCCTACCACCAATGTCACCCACCAAACCATGTCCCCAAGCACCACGTCCAACCTTTCCTTGAACACCCCCAGGGACGGTGACTCCACCACCTCCCTGAGCAACCCATTCCAGTGCCTGACTGCTCTTTCTGAGAAGAAATGTCTCCTCATTTCCAACCTGAACCTCCTCTGGTGCAACTTCAGGCCATTCCCTCTAGTCCTATCACCAGTTACCTGTGAGAAGAGACCAACTCCCAGCTCCCCACATCTTCCTTTCAGGTAGCTGCAGAGAGCAATAAGGTCTCCCCTGAGCCTCCTCTCCTCCAGACTAAACAACCCCAGCTCCCTCAGCAAAAGAAGCAAAACGTTAAAGAACAAAAAGGTATAAATGGGCTGAGACTGGTTTAAGCATATCAGATCTTTCTGGCTCTAAAGAATGATACACTAACATACCTTCAAATTAGAGAAGTGAGAGGAAAATACAGCTCTACCTGCAAAATAATTTACCTATAAAATAATTACAAAGTGGACCATAAGACATGCTTGCCTGAGACAGCTCAAGTCTGGACTTGGGGACATAATAGTCCCTTACTCCTTCTGTGGTCTCATCTCCCATCCAGCTACACTCTTTAAAAAAAATAGGAATGGAGAAAAAATATTAAAAGCAAAATGAGAAATGATTTTTTAATTACATCTGATACTAAATATGTGGACACCAGTAGGAACTTGGTATTTCTCTTCCTGATTATCATCTCTGCATATACCTCACATGAAAATTTCTGTTTTCAATAGATGGTTATAAAAGAGCCTATACTTAAGCATGTTGGATACTGAAACTTATTGATGGGAGTTAGAAAATAATCTTCAGTAGGTACTTCTGTGCATTACGTGGAACCCCCTGGCCTGTAGGAGCCTGGTACATTTTTCCAGCTCTACACTCGCAGAGCACAGTGCAAATGCGGTACAGTACCAGCTTTATACACTTCCCACTGCTATCAAGAAACACTGTAATGCCAAATTTTCTAACTGTTAAAAAAAAAAAAAGAGAGAGAGAGCAAGAGATGGAAATAGCTATTAAGGATTTAAATAAATAAATTTAAAAACATTAACACCTGGCAAGAACAGCACTCCATCTGTTCTGTTATCTAAATTACAGTCACATATACCATTTTAACAAGATTTCCAGCTAAGTAAATAAATCCTGTACTATGACCACATACACATATATCTATATCCTCCAAATTGTTACAATTAGCACTGCTTTAGTCTTTCTAAGGCAAATTACTACTTCTTTACCAAAATTCTTAACAAAAAGACGACAAGTTTTTGGGGTTTAATCCCACATATCTAGCACATTCCCACATTTTAAAATGGCAGTTCTCGAAGCTTGGATACTGTCAGCTAAACTCAATGCAAATATGAAAAACTCTGGTGACAAAATTCCACGAAAGTAAAGTTACTGGAATTTGAGGATGATTGAGAACAGATGTCAGAAATCTTGAGATGGAACAGGCAACTAAATGTTAGATATGTACAAAGTAACGCATGTGGAAAAATAATCCTAGCTACAGCTCGAAAACTCACTGATAAATTAACTATTATAATTCAGGAAAAAGAACTTACAATGGTAGTCAAAAAAGGCAAGAGCAATAGCTTAGGGAATTTATTACAAAAAATAATACATTACTGTATCACTTGATAAAAATATGGTATGCCCATATCTTTAACATGTCTCAGTTCTAATTATTTCCCCTCCAAAAGAATACAATTAATTCAAAAAAATAGCAAGAAAGAAAGAGGGATAAGCAGCAGGGAATGGTTTCCATATCCAAGAATCTACACATGATCCTTTTAAGGATTCAAGATCAAATTGAGATAGACTGAGATTGTCTAGATTGTAAAAAAATAAAAATAAAAAAAATCAAGGGGGGGTTATGAAAAAAAAAGTCTATTCAATCACAACCGATGTGGTCAAGGTGAATATGACTTCCTACTTTTCTCAGGATAGTAGAGCTGTGTGTTACCTGCTAGAGTTATCACGTGGCAAATTTAAAAATAAACAAAACCAAAGGGTTTTCTTCCACACTGCATTCATTCAGTTGGGAATGTGATACCTCTTGTTTTAGCTATGTACTGTGTATCTTTTTTTAAAAAATAAGAAAAAATTACACACAACAGATCATCAGTGCCTTTCATGCCCAGTGATGTGCATACAATACGCAACTCATCAAGTCTTAAATTCTGGCAAAATCTTTTCTGAACAAGGATAACTACAAAAATGCCTGTTATTATATTCATTCCTAAAAATTCATGCCTCAACACTGTCAAAGGTACCAACCTAGATATGGGTCCAGCAGGAGCAGTCTGACAGTTTGAACATGTTGTTCATTTAACCTGTCATTCACACACACGCGCATCTGATTCTTGTATTATGGAGAAGGTGAGCTGAGACAAGGTAAATAAATTCAGAGAGATTTAGAATGCACAGGTGATACAGCTCACTTCCCATTCTGCACTGAACTGCAAAACCAGTATAGTTCAGCCCCCCTTAACAATCAAAAGGGAATAAATGAGACTTTGATCCAAGTCTTCAAGAAAATCTAGAAAAATACAGAAAAGGTAATACCTATTCCCACTGAGGAGGGGGAATTCAGTCAGCTCTTCCAATACTGAGAGATTAGTTCCTGAATTCTGCTGTATATTACTAAGCCTGAGTATTACAAATCTGTTTCCTTTACTATTTCAATTCCTGAAGCCTCTTAGGAAGGTAAAGTGCACTGTTTCTTCCCCAGTCATCACTTAGTACAGAACTTCAGTATTTACAAATATACTAAAGTGGACATCAGAATTTTCTCAAGAAAGTGGCAAGCTTAGTACTTCATATTTCTATGAAAGTTGAAAAACTTTGCCTATTTCTTCAGTAGGTGTAGCGGTGGTGAAAATATGAGAAGTCTAAGGATCCACTGACATGAGATCCCTGATGTTAAGGATTGTTAATCTCCTTAGTACACGTGTCACTTACTGAATTAGTGGAAGCTACTCATGGCCCAGATCAAATGATATTTTGGTTTAGTCAGAATTTTCTTCTACAAAACCCAATTTGTCTGATACATGTCTGCAATGTTATATGTATTTCTGTTCACTATTTTCTCTTGAATAAATGGTCATTCAATAGTGAATAATGTTTCAGAAACTATATGATTTAAAATAATGAAGTGACTCACTATCTATATCTCCATTGCTTCCAACAGGTTTCATGTTGTTTTTATTCTATTTCTCACCAACCTGCAGAAACAGCAGAGGCTAGTGTAACACATCTGATACCAAACTTCATGGCAAGCTACATGACTCATGCTCCGTAAACAGATCAATGGACAGGTATTACAAAATGTGAATTATGTTTGTTTTGCACAATCATTTCAGTTCTGGTGCCGTCTTGTAAAGCTACCTGTAGGAAGTTGCAGCAGTAGTCTAGAATGAACATACTTTTTCTCAGTATACATTTACAATCTATGACTATTTTGCCTCATGAATTAATTTGTCATCCCATCAACACTAGTTTCTCAAATTGGCCATTACCATGGCATATCCTGCAAAGTCTGAGAAATGTCATAACATTTCTTCATGTGTCATGTTCTGTAAAAAAAAAAAAAAAAAAAAAAAAAGCCCTTTAACTTACCATTAGTCTCTGAATGACTAGCAACAGTAAACAACATTTCCTGCTATGACAGTTGTCTCAGGCATGCACGTTAGTAAATGTGATTAATTCTTCTTTCATCTAACCCCTTAACTTGGAAAATGGTTACTTAATAATAAAATCCTTACAAAATTAAACTATTTAATGTAATATGACTCTTTGTTTAACACAAACTGAAACTCCTACAGGTACAGTTCCTTAGACACTTAATGCCACATGATTTGATGATATTTAATCCATAATTATTTTAGCACTTTTGGGAAAAATAATACCACAAGTTATCGTAGAAATTACAAGTCTACAAGAAATAACCAAAACTCCCACATTTTTCATTTGCTGTGAAGACGTAACTATCTTTCTCTTTCCATTGTCAGGTACAATAGTACACACCATCTGTAAATGCTAGAATATACAAGTGAGGCTAGGTTACTATTATCCTAAAGGAGCCAAAACAGCATTTTGGAAAGACCCACAGAGTCATTCATATGTAACTGGGAGTGATCTGCCAGGGCTCAAGTTGTATGGAGCTTTGGGTCAAGGTGAGGAAGACAAAAAGGATGAGGCAAGAGTGAAATACAGGCATATCAACATTAGAAGATAAAAGCATGATAAAATATGCTTGGTGACTACACCAACGGATTTTCTGATCTGCAATGCTTAAAAAACAAACAAACGCACACAACCCCCTAGACTTTACTAAAACTCCCTTGGAAAGAGAGTTTTCTTGCTGAAGAAAACTGCACTTAAAACCTTTAAAACACGTGCGCATAATATAGCAAGAGCAATATGTAAAGAGCAATATATTCTTGATGGTCATATAGATGCTCTCTCCGAAACATTCTGCAGACGAATCAGGAAACACCAGTAGGAATCCTGATTTCAATATACACTCTTAAAAACTAACCTCTCAAATTCTGCCATTCTAACACTTGACAAAGATCTGATCCATCGTGTCTTAATTCTCTGGCCAGAACAAATGGGCAGAATCTAGGAGCGCAAAGCTTTCTGATGGAAACCCAGACATTTTGCAGTGGTCTTCTGTGATCTTCTTCTCGCATGAAGGAGAAGAGCCTGCTTTTCAAAATGAGGACATGAGGCATTTTCAAATTTTCTTTGTTCAGCATTCTCAACATTTTTCTTTATTCATCGTAATCTTCTGTCATCTGTTCCTTCAGATTATGTGAAAGACATTTCATTTTCTAAGAGAAAATTTAAATAAAAGAGAGAGAATATAATCCAGATTTCTGAAGGACAAAGGGAACACGCTTTCAGTTCCATCATGACACTCTTCTCCAGATGGAAGCCCTGAACATTTTTCTTGACAAATTTCCCATCTTTGAGGACAATGAGCATTCAGTGGTCAGGCCCCACCCCGGCATATAACCCTCACCAGAAAGTTATTTAGAATGAGCAAGGAGTTCAGGATGAGAATGAAGAAAATAATGAGAATGAAGTGTTAAGCTAAAAGGTGAAAAGCAGAGTTGATAGGTTTCTTTACTTGTTTTCAGCCTGCCATGGGTATCATGCTGAGACTGAAGACAGAAGCTTTCAGAACCTCAAAACGGATCACCACACCAAAAATGGTTTCTAAGCTAATAAAAAAATCCTCCTCAGTTTCACAGATCTTCAAAAAAAAAAGCAAATGACTTTTTTTTTTTTTTTTTTTTAAGAAAATGACTGTCCATCTGTAAGAAGGAGTCTTGGCAAATCTTTGTTTTTATTTGTTATTTTATCAACAGCAACAGCACCACAGTATCCAATGTTTCCACACAGATTTGCATGTGTAGTCTGAATCAGGGAATAAACACAATTCAGGAACAACATGCCATAATATGCTTCAGGCTTAAAGAAAGGAAAGCAAAAAAGGAGAAGGAAGTAGTCAGTCTCCCAAGTGCTGATGAGAAATTTGCATCACCCAAAAGTCAAGCTTCAAGGTGTTTTTTTTTTTTATTTGAAATGCTGAACAAACACAGGAAGAAATATGAAAATAAAACCATCCAGTTTTTCTTCGGATATCATGATACTTTCTTCAATTACAGCATGGGACATGGAATTAGACTGGGATTTAGTCTCCCAATAGAAGTGTAAGACTACATCCTCAGCTACTATAAATTGGCATCTTCCAGTCTGACTAGGACACTTCTTTATTTGGAGAGAAGTCCAAAGACAGTACAAGAGAAATTACACTTTTCTCTAAGCTGTTTGTCTCTGAATAGTTCAGACAGACACCCCTTCCCCCCCTCGCTATGTTATCTCTCTTGCCTCTCCTTTTGCAGCTACCTCTTATTTTCTAAATTTTCAAATTGGGACAGGAAGGGTGTAACTGTGACATACTGTTTACTTCTTTTCTTAATCTCTTTGACTAATATCTGGTTATAAATGAGGAGGAAAAAAAAAAAGGAAAAAATCCACTGTGTACCTGATTTAGCAATTAACTCCAATTTTATTTAAAGTAACTGATTAACAAAGATGCATTCTTCAAAGAAATATAGGTTAGAAACAGCTCCTCATTCTAAGTATCATTTACTATGTGCCTGTTTCATTTATAAATATTTCTTGTTTGTATGTTCTCAGAATGAGCTCTCTTCTGGTTTGTCCAACATGACTGGGAGCAAAGAGGCACATTTAAGAGCAGTTCCTTTGTGGAATGTCAATCACAAACGCATTTTAACAAAACTTGCAGGATGACAAATAGATACTACAAATCTTACCGTAATCCTGAGTAGACATCTACTTCCAAAACCACAAAGATTCCTGTTAGCTGCCCCCAGTGCTCACAATATAAATTAGATAGGGAAGAGTAGGGCAAGGTAGGCAATTAAATTTGTTCTCTATTATACTCTTAAACATGGGACTAATGTAGTTGTCTGAGGAGTTAAATACGTTTCTTGTTCTAAATGAGACAACAGAAGGCTATTTGTTAAGTGATAACAATAATTAGAAGTACATTTTGTTTGTTGGCTGTGTTGAATACGCAGAAAAGAATATTTAAACAGTAGAGCATGGATAATCTGGAGATTTTATAGCAGAAGTTTAGCCCCATATGCTGTTACATTGAGATAATGATGAAGCACTGATTCAGCAAGTGACTTCAATCAACATGATGGAAACAATTTAATATCATATACACATTTTGGGTAGGAAGTTGGTTGGATTACATAGTTTTAGTAGTTTGTGAAACTCCCAGTCTGCCATAACAAGGCAGGTAGTCAGAGTTAATCTACTGTACGGATCAGCTGCACACATTTGTTCTAACCTGAGACATATGTCAGATCACACATTATTAATGACTTAATATTTTCATACATTTTTGTGAGTGTACTCTAAAGCATAGGCACTGTTCTGTAACAATTTTCTGTAACTGACTGAAGAGAGAAAGATGAAAGAGAGAAAGGAGTTACATTTGAGACACCAAGACATGAGAACATTCAAAATCCACATAAGGAAACAATGATAACAAGGTACAAACCTTGCAGCAAATCTGTTTTACAGAAGAATGAACACCACGATTTGGAAATTTCCTGTGAATTTCCTTTCCTGACAAGCCCAGAACTTAGGGTCCCAGAACTAAGTAAGCCCCAGCTGTCTCCTTTGCTGAAGAACTGGGGATTGAACAACTCAAAGGATGCTGCTCCCCGCCAGCCTGCCAGCAAGCCTGCCAAGATGCTGAGAAGAAGAGCTGGCAGGAGTCCTGGTTTCTTCCAGCAGAATCCAGATATCAAAACTTGTCTGGCTGCTAGCAACATGTTGTCACGGTTTGAAAAGTCGTCCAAAAAAAAAATCCTCACAAAAAATCAAAAAGATCTTTTTCATTACCTTGGTGAACATGCAGATCCCAAAAAAAAAGTTGAGAAGGTGCAAGAAAACCTTGACTATACCCAGAACTTGCAGAGGATGTGAAAAGATTCCCAAGAGCCCAGGAGAACATGTACAGGTGTAGTATTTGTGCACAGTATATGGCAGTAGGGAATTGTATTGGTGGAGTTCAAAAACAAATAAAACGTTAAAAACTTCACACATGAAAAATTGCTTCCTCCCCTCAAGAGCTTACTAGTGTCACTTGCCACCTGGATGTGCCTTTCAGCAGCGACACTGAGCAAAATCCAGACAACTCTCCCTTCTGCCTTCCTTCTCATGCTTCCTGACTGCTGTGTTTGATTCCGCATGCCATTCCTGCAAAGAAAGACACTGTAGGAGCAGAGTAACATTTGCACTGAACAAAACCTGCTTGTATCACAGGAAAAAACGTTGCAGAGAAAAAGGAATTCTGAAAGAGTCAGTGATTGAATAGAGGAAACAAGCACTACCCTGTTCTGGCAAGTCACGGTAAATATAGCTTATCCTTAAATGCTGCACATCAAATAAAACCTTTTCCTTATCCCATTTAAAAATATGCAAGGAATTTTTGTTTCCATTTTAAACTGAGAGCCCTGGAAAGATAACCTATATTGGAATGGAGTGCTAGACCATCAAGTAAATTGAAAAAATACAGGGAAGATTTTGAGGCTAGCTGATGCGATCAGGAATGAGTAATACTTTGTCACAGATCACTTCTTTGATCACTTCAAATGAAACCAGAGGAACTAATAGCAGCCAGATTTAGTGTTGTGGTTTCTCCTTTCCTTGCCCTTTTTTTTTTTCTCTGATGTTATATTACCTTTATTTCTGATCCAAATAAGTTTATGTTAGGGAGCTAAATTCATCCATTGTAAATATCCCCACAGCAGAGAGCCTGATTTACAAAAGTATTTTTTTCTACTGTGTATGAGGCCTGAAAGGACAGGTCAAATAAGCCCCACCTCAAAACATCCAACAGTAAAACTGTTAACATTAGAATAATGCCATTATTCACTATTGGAGTACAGCTAGGGGCACAGCAAGCTAATTGCTTCATTACAATGGACAGATTAGATTATTAAGAGTGAAATGATTATCAAGTGCACAGTCATGGGGTCATACTGGATTCCTCATTTCTCCTGGAGGCACAGCTGTACTGATGGCAAAGCGGGTTTCCAAAACTTAAGTATCCAGGAGGCTGCACTTTTTCTTTTCAAATGAGGACACTGTCACTCTGATTCATGCATTAATCATTTCCTGGGCAGACTGCTTCAACTTTTCCTAACAAGGATGAGAAAATACAACTTGTATGAAATGCAGCAACCTCGCTGTCAAACCAGGATAACCTGGGAGAAGATGCCTCCTCACGCCTGTGGTTAAAAATGTCACTGCATGGCAAACTACAGATTTTGCTGCTATAGATACTGCTGATTAATCCATAATGCAACGCACGCTGCAGGTGATGGAATTCAGGACAGGACCTGGGATGAACCTAAGCATGTCTTCTGCGTACCAAGACTGAAATATCCTCACTTCCAGACCATCCACATCAGCTATGCTTTACAGTATGCCACGGCTCTCACCTGATGCACACAGTGTTGCTTCCTTCTCGTGGAAGCCAGGACACAGGGGAATTGGAGAAAAGGGACACACTTGTATTTTGTCTTACTATGGAGTAAAACCTCAAAGCTGAGTTGCACACCTGGATCCAGACAAGCTGCAGGCATCAAGAAACATTCTGAGAAGCTACTGACAGAGCATCCTCAGTCTGGAACAGCAGTCTTGCAATTGTTAACAATTACTAATCTCAAATTCACGTGCCCTTTAAAATGAATGGCCTGCCTTCTAATTGAAAACTTTTCTCAATACAAAAATCCTTCCTCAAGGACAGAAAATAACAGGAGCAGAAAGAAAGAGAGAAAGATGAACACACTGAGCTATCCGCAAGCCTTGTGGACAATGCGAGTGGATCTATTTTTGCTGGAAGGTCAGAGGATGGAACAAAACCTACTCGTGCAGCTTCCGAGGCAACGTTTGTTGAAGGCTCTGAGTATGTGTTTGGGGAGTACAAAGGAATAATCTAAGCTTGTTCTTGGCACTAATCACGTCCAGCTTAGTGGCAGAGCAGACGATCCCAAAATTTGAGAACAAATTTTACGGTCAACGCCATCCCCACCTCTGCCCAGGAAGCGCCCACACGGGTGCTGGAGATGGAGTGCAGGGGGCCTCGGTCCTGTCCCCAGGAAGAAATGCAAGAGCTTTGTAACCCTCTGCGGTTTGGAGTCAATCCTACAGGTGCCTCCAGTCAATCCATCCATCTTCTGAAGGATTTAGATCAATCTGCTCTAAGTAAAACTGGATAAAACAGCTTACTAAAATAAGGAAACATGGGAAAAACAAAACTCGTGTGGAAAGCTAGGCTACAACCTACTTTAAGCGAGCCTGACAGATTGAGAGAGCGCAAGTAGGTTGTAGCAAAGCAAGACAGTGAATAAGCAAATGAACAGAAACCGATAGCACCCAGGCTCTCGCATTTTGACTGGCACGGCTGTCTGTCACAGGCAAATTAAAAACAGCACTTCAGTTTGAAACTGCAGCTGACAGCGCAAAAAAAAGCTTCAGCTATCAAACGCCAACTGTTAGAAATAACATTAATTAAAGACGCCCTTTTCAAATTTCTGTACTTTGATTCTTACTTGACTAAACTGGATAAATTTAGCTACAGACAGGAGTTAATTTAGTCAGCACCCATGAAGACGTACTCCTTTAGCAACAGACATGCAGGGATTTGCCACTGAAAAGAGCTACAAGAAAGATACAGGAACAAAGATCATGCACGACAGTACGGCAACTATTTTTACATGTTATCTACTATAGATAAAACAGGCAAAAGTGTTTTATAGTGTAAAACACACAGTAAAAACATTTTACTCAGAAAAATTCTTCTAATGAGACCGCAAAAATATTGTTATATAATATGTATAGTTATATATAGTAACTATAGTAACTATATATAGTTAACTGACCTTAAAAAAAAAGGCTGAGAACCACCGAAAGCCCTATTGTCCTCCCTTTATCTATTGCAAACAAATAAAAAACTAAAAGATGTGTCTACATACAAGATGATGTCACAAGTGCAGATATCAAATTGCAATTTCCTTTTACTCCCTTTTTATTACTGCCAGCACAATCCTTGCTATACATGCGATAGCCTTGAACTTTAACCCAAAAGCTTTCTCATGTTTGGGGACTGTACGCTAGGTTCAATGTTTACTAAAATGCCAACTTTTACTCTGTGTGTAGTGCACAAACTGTCATCACACGAAATTATTTACAGGTACCAGAGCAGCTGAAGATGCATGAGGTTAACAAAATATGATTAAAAAAAAAAAAAAAAGAGAGAGAGAAAGAAAACTTGGAAGCACAAGCGAACACAAGAAGTGCTGACACCATAAGGCTTGTTAGCTTCCCTACTTTTGAAGTTCATTTTTAACAGACACAGCAAACAGCATCATTAATTTCAAGAACTGTAGTGGGTACCAGTCAGCTCACTCGCTTGTGAAGGCATTCTGGGCAAACAGCAGCCAGGCTATCACCCATGCTTTCAGTTCACACACTTCCAGCTCAAGCAGTATGAACATTGAACGTAAGAATTTTTGGAAGTCTGATCAGTGATTATGACAATACAGTAAGGGTCCTTCGCATCCAGGGAAATCAGAAACCCTACCAGACCGAAGAACACAAGTTTAGCCTGACATAACAGGTCTTTTGTTTCAAGATTTCTCTGTTATGGTGCAATGCCTCACTTCAGATTACTTTTCTTTCCACTCTTCCACTTGCAACAATGCCACTTCAGGAACTACAAACTCATTGCTTAAATTTTACAGGACAGGACAGAGGCTGTCTGCAGGCTCTCACTCCCACATTGCCATTATACATTTTGACATAAATGATAAGGAATAATGGACCTAATTATTTTCTTTTTTTCTTGACAATAAGATTAAATCGGAAGTGATCTAATGACTTCAGTAGACTTATAACAGAATACGAGAATGCAAGTTAATCCAAAATCGGGCTCAGTCATTTTATTACGAAAGAAAAAAAAATCAGGAAAGCATCACAAAGTGTTTTATTTGCCAGTGGTATGGTATAATCCAAATATTCTCTTACAAGCTTCATCTGTAAAAAAAAAATGAGTTAGGGAAAGCGTATAATTTTTAATTAATCCATATTAGAATCTATAGAATTCAGAGACTTCAACAGTCACCTCCCAGAAACTTTTATGTATAACCTGATAAGATTATAAGAATTGGAAAACTTGTATAACCTAAATATAAATAAAATTAAAAATATTTAAATAGTATTTATATAATTTAATAGATATTTGTAGTACTGTAATAAATGTATCAATTCTTGTGTGGAAACACTTGTATAAGATGAGCATGCTGTCCATATTTTCCCTATGAAAAAGTTAAAGCTTACTATGCCCTCTAGCTATTTGTGTCTAATATTTATAGAAAAAAATGTTTAAAAGAAATATATTTTTAATGGAATTGCTGGTTTCTAAGTGAATGTGACATTTTAAAAAATACTTAATTTATTTTGGGGCAGCAAATCATTCCAGAAGAGTGGACTGTTATTCTGAAAAGAGAACCACCACTCTCATTTTGGGGTACAACACACGTTAACATGTTAAAATATTGTTTCTGTAGTAATTTTTACCAGTAGCCTGGAGGGGAGGCATAATAAGGGGGACAGCTGTTTGAGTTTTCAGTAAAATGCAGATCAAAGATGACTGCTATAGCAATCCAAGAGAAAAAAATACTTTCTATCCAATAGTAGATTGTAGCTCCTAATGAATACTGGGCTAATATTAGCAACCAGGCAGTACAAAATATGTGAATATTTAATAGCCCTACAGAATATTCCTAGTCCAGATAGATTTATTTCTCTCCTAAAAGAATAAAATGTCCCTTTAAATTATAGCACTGCTTGAAAATAAGAAGGCTAGACATTCAGAAAGATGTTGCTAGTGTAGTAGTATTTTTAATCCCCTATTTCTTAAAGTTTGATGTTGTGCGTTTTTTTTAGAAAGAATTCCATTATTTCAATAAGGCTACATGTCAGATGCATAAATAAATTTGCAAGTCTGATACTTTAACTACAAGCAAAAACTTTAAACTCTTTCATGCAAGGTCTATCTTCTCATGTGTTGGCACAGATGCTAGTAACAGTAAGGTCACACTTCGTGTTTCTCTGTTCTATCTTATAACCTTTCAGTAGCTCCTGAGTTAATGACCCTAGCAAATTTAAATTCAGTCATATTTTTGAGCCATTATTTAAAATTGTTTTAATAATAGATTAAATTACAACTTATTCATATGCCCTCTATTTTAAAATATCCACGAAGCCTGCATTTCAAGTAAATTGCAAACAAATTTAGAGCCAAAATGATCACATAATTTGGCCAAAATCATCACGTAATTTGAACAATCGGAAGTTCTCATCTCCACCCAAAAACTGAAATGGCACAAAGCATTATTTCACATTATTTCACACACTACAAAGAGCACTAGTCATTATGCCACCTGTGAAAATACATGAGCTTGTGTGTGTGCTGCAATTACAACTAGGATCTTTGCTACACATCCTTCATTATTTATAACCAGATCGCATTGGAAAATGGAACAACACAGCTTTCTACAGCCTATCCACTTGGCCAGCATCCTCTAAGGTATTTCCTCTCTCTTTCTTCCATATCCTATGAGCTGAACTGTTGTGCTACATCAGAAAATCAGTTTTAAGTATCCAAGAAAACAGCCTGCATACACTGAGACACAAAAACTACTTTAACCTGAACTAACATCAGCAATGGCCTTCCAATGCCAGTTATTCAACAGTAAAATTTTAGGAGCACTTTCCTAGTTTTCACAACAAGAAAAGGTTCTGAACATTAATTCTGACTGCATCTACTCAAACCTCAAAAACCTTCAAAATCGGAAATGATTTCGTAAGCGTTGATTGCTGTTTTTCTCAATGACTGCAACGTGAACAGTCATTGCAGACTGTGGAAATAAGAGTGGAGCAAGCCCATTGCTTCCAGAAACATGAAAAGCACTGTAGCTAATCTCTCCCAGTCCCTCAGCTGTGCTAGCACAGCTGCTTGCAGGACTGTACAGTAAACCAGATCAGTTCCTTTCCACAGATAAAAATAGCTCTGCCGAAATGGGGAGGAGGAGGATATTTTTAAATTCCCTGAAGCAGTTTCACTAGACAGTTCACCAGACACTTGCACCAGGGCTGCGGTGGTGTCAGAGGCACGAGGAAGCAGCTGGGGTGGGGATGGAGCTGCCCGTGTGTACTGACACCAGAGCACTACCTGGGGATACACAGCTTAAGGCAGCTGCTCAGACCCACCTTTTAGAGGAGCTGTAATGGGTCTACATGGTAAGGGTTTTTGGTAGCAGGGAGCTGCAGGGGTGGCCTCTCTGGGCAGAGCCCAGTGACTGCCCCATGTCAGATCAGAGCCAGCTCCAGACAACTCCAAAAGGGACCCGCTGCTGGCCAGAACCGAGCCAGGGAGTGACACTTCTTGGGACTCTGGGAGAGCAGAGTTAAGAAAGGGGAAAAAATGCTATGCCACAACAGCTGGGAGAGAGAGGAGCGAGAAGCAGCCCTGCAGCCCCCCAGGTCAGTGCAGCAGGAGAGCAGGAGGTGCTCCAGGCACACAGCAGCAGTTCCCCCTTGGCCTGTGGAGAGGCCCCTGGTGGAGCAGGCTGTCCCCCTGCAGCCCATGGGTCCCACATGGAGCAGATCTCCACGCTGCAGCCCGTGGAGGAGCCCCCAGTGGAGCAGGTGGATGTGGCCTGGAGGAGGCTGCAGCCCATGTACAGCCCCCACAGGAGCAGGCCCCGGGCCGGAGCTGCAGCCCGTGGAGAGGAGCCCACGCAGGAGCAGGGGTCTGGGGGGAGCTGCCGCCCGTGGGGGACCCGTGCTGGAGCAGTTTGCTCCTGGGGGATGGACCCCGTGGGACGGAGCCGTGTTGGAGCAGTGCTTGAGGAGCTGCTGCCTGTGGGCAGCCCCCGCAGGCTCAGTTCAGAAGGACGGCATCCCTGGGAGGGAGCCCACGGGGAGCAGGGGCAGAGAGGGACCCTAAGGAAGCTGCGGAAATGAAGCCTCAGGGACTGACCACAGCCCCCATCCCTCATTCCCCTACCTCGTCCTCCCAAGTGGTGCAGAAGAGGGTGGACATGGATGGGGAAGATGTGGGTTTTTTTAGTTTCTCACTGTTCTGACTTGTTAGTAATAGGTAACAGATTTCATCAATTTCCCTATGCTGAGTCTCTTTTGCCAATGATGATAATCGTCGAGTGATCTCCCTGTCCTTACCTCAATCCTTGGGCCCTTACCATCATATTTTCTCCCCTTTTTCTTTGAGGAGGGGGGAGTGAGAGAGCAGCTATGGTGTAGCTCTGCTGCCCAGCTGGGTAGAACCACCACAGGAGCCTCTCTTTCTCTTGCTGCGTTGATTCAGCAGGAAACCATGGAAGGGTGGTGTCATAAGGCTCAAACTAGCCTTTCTAAATATATTTACAGAATATTTACTCCATACCAAAAAGGAAGTTATGTGATTTTTTATTATGAATCTAGCAAATTCCATACTTCCATATAAATTCCAGCTGCAGTTCTCATTGATTATGGCAATAGGAAGGTAACTACGCATTAAAAGGCAAAGATATGCGGGTTGATAGGCAAGAAAGAGTTCAGTAACAATCCTTTCCTCCCTTTGTATCACATCCAGAGAAATTTTCCAAATAAAAACTTTAATAAACTGAAACTAATGCTAAAACACACATTAGTACTGTAAATATAAAAGCTATTATGCAGGTGTTCCAACCATCCCTAGAAAAAGATACTGCTGATGACCAAATATATTAAGCAATGGAAATGCATAGAAAAGCTCTTGTATAAACCTCATTTCACGTCATGATAATACCCTTCAGTAATGTTATAAATACCAAATATAAGTTATTTGTATCCCAGACAGAAGTTGTGTAATGGTACCTTCCCTCTTCTAACACAAGCCACCATCTTTCTAGTGGGCAGCTTTACAAAATGCCCAGCAGCACCAATGGGAGGCAAAAGCCGTTTTAAAATAGGTCATCTTTAGGAAGGAAGTGCTTAGTCGTGCTTGCGTTAGGCACAGCAGCCCTGTTGAAAGAAAAATTTTTCATGGATTACCTCAATAAAATGCTCCTAAGCCCCTATCAAAGAAAAACTCATTACAAAGAGTGACGAAAAATGCTGCCAATTCTAAACTACTCTTTCTTATTTACCTAAGAAGAAAATTAAGAGCATATCATTCAAGGACTTATATCGATAACAACAAAACATATACAGCAGTGCCTTTATTTATTTAATAGGACAGTGATCTAACAAATATACTTCCAGGAACTTTCAAGAAATCCTTTCTTTAAAAATAAATGTAAATTGGGAAGGATATGCTCTATTCTTTACATGCACAGTGGCTAAACACTGAAAAAAAGTTATTCACTATTAAACATAAGTTAGAGTGAAAGTGCAGTTTCAGCAAATGTTTTTCCTTTAAGTATTATTAGACAAAATTAGGAACTCCAAACAAAGGCATATCTTTAACCTATATTTATTTTAATTAATGTATCTCTTACATGTAAATAACTGGTCTGAATGATTTAAGAATTAGTTATTGATGTTGAGTTTAAGTTTGGGCATATGTGTCATTGTGAACACAGTCTCATTATACAATAATAATCACTCTTGTTTGTGTAGAACAAATATCTCACAAATATCTCACAATAACAGTTAAAAAACTAAGTAAAAGTTTATTTTGCCATTCCACAAAAAAAAAAAAAAAAAAAAAAAAGCTTTATTTAAGAGCCTATCTGCTATAAAGACTTTTCAAATACAGAACTCAAACTGAATTTTAGACAAGAACTCACAGTAAATCCACCTCGCAGCCCAGAAGGCCAACTGCACCCTGGGCTGCATCAAAAGAGCAGGTCAAGGGAGGTGACTGTCCCCCTCTGCTCTGCCCTTGTGAGGCCCCAGCACAAGAAGAACATGGGATTGTTAGAGCAGGTCCAGAGAAGGGCCACGAAGATGCTCAGAGGGCTGAAGCACCCCTCCTACGAAGACAGGCTGAGAGAGCTATTCAACCTGAAGAGAAGACCTTATTGCAGCTTTACAGTACTTAAAGGGGGCTTATAAGAGCATGAAGAGCAACTTTTTGCTCAAATAATGACAGGACAAGGGGGAATGGTTTTAAACTAAAGGAGAGGAAAATAAGAATAGATGTTAGGAGGAAATTCTTCTCTCAGTGGGTGGTGAGGCCCTGGCACAGGCTGCCCAGAGAAGCTGTGGATGCCCCATCCCTGGAGGTGCTCAAGGCCAGGCTGGATGGGGCTTTGAGCAACCTGGTCTGGTAGCAGGGGGGTGGAACTAGATGATCTACAAGTTCCCTTCCAACCCAAGCCATTCTGTGATATGATTCTATATTGATACATACACCACTAAGTAGTTAAAAACATTTATCTTCCAACGATGTCTAAATACATTCAAAATACATAAATGTATGTGTTCAACTATAATCCATTAAATTTCACTCATCTCCGTCCATCTCTGTGTTCAGATATCAACCAGACAGAAGAATTCAATGTTTTCAAATACCAAGTGCTTTCTCTGTACTCTACCCTGAAAACACCTTTTCTTGACTTGTGTCTTCACATCACCCTGTACAGTAATAAACCAATAAACCATGTTCACCCTGTTCAGATCAACCACCCTGTTCAGATCAACCATCAACAGGACAGGAAACCATATAATTTGATTTTCTGATACTTATTTTTAAGCATGGAAGGTGTGATTTTTAGAAAGAAATATGGAAAAGAGATAAAAATATAATTTTGTTTCCATCATATGTTTTTTTTTTTTTTTTTGCTTAACTTTACAACCTGCTAACTTTTGAATTTTTCTGGTATTTTTGGTAAAGTTTAGTAGAATAATGAAAATTCTTCCCTTGAAATGTGTTCTGATGTTAAATATATTAGCATGGAGTAATACTAGCACTTGAGAAGTATTTCCTCTTCAGTTACATTTAGTTCTGCAAACCTGCCACTGACATGTAAACCAGCAAAGCATCTGCAGGCATAATTTTACAATTAATCCTAGAAGCCAATAAAAATAATCAAAAATGGAATAAAAACTTTCATTATAGTCATAAATCAAAATAAACTTCTTGTTTTAAATAGTTCATGCTGTTTAGTGTTGTATTTCATATCTGCAATGTTTAAGTAATTTGAGAAAAATTAAGATTTTCCTGAAGCCTTTTAACTTCAGTACAAAACACGTGCTCAGTAAAAATATAATCCTCAGCCTTCTAAACGTGACAGTGATGCTATTTTTCTAGCTGTTAGATAATGCATGGTTCAGCTGTCACTTACTGTGCAGCAGTTGGTTACAAGAATGAAATGAATCATAATCGCAGTGACTAACCAAATTAATGGAAGCACGCTGAATCAAAACCCATGTTCCCAAACTGTCTTAAAGCCTGATTCAGCAAAAATAGATTTGATTTCTATTCCACACAACATATTTGGCACATACCTGTTCATCCAGGCCTTTAAAACACGAAAGTTTCAGAGCTCACATTGATAGCTTCTTTCAATAGCAATTCAGTAGTATATTTATTTAGTTTGCTACCAAAAGTGCCCTACCAACTTCAAAATACATGGTAGCTACATAAATGCTGTTAAACTAATGACTAATGGTAGAAATGGTAGACTAATGACTAATGGTAGAAAAAGCATACAAAATATTCTATATACATGTTGAAATATACTAGCTTACGTTACAGCAGAATGTAACAGAAGAGAGATGGCATGTGAGTTATAAAGAGAAATCTTTACCGAATTTAAAGGCAAATCTGGATTTCCAAGTAGTTGAAGCATCATGTGTTTTTAACTTCTCACCTAACAAACAGACTTCCTTCAGCCATGATTTTCTATTTTCTGGCTTGAAATAGCCAGTAATCACTAACTGATGAATGGCATGGGCAGATTTTCTTTGCAATGTGCTTTCTTGATAGATACGCTTAATGCCACATACTGGAAATACCTTGTGTTCCCAGGGTTTCCTTTAAACCTCATTCTCTGAAGGCTTTTGGAACTTAAAATATACTAAAAATTATACAAAATCCTAAGAATAACCTAGAAAGGAAGCATACTCGGTTTCCCGGCAGTGAGTCTCAAATATTAAAGATATGGATAAATAAACATGCCCTAATTAATAATTCATTAAAATATTAGCAGAAGATGTAGATCAGCAGACAGGCTTCTAAAGAAGTCTAGAAAACTATAAAAGTCAATGCCAGCGCAGAAAGCAGTTATGGCATTTTCATTAGACCAAATAGTGAAGAATTCTTCTCAAAGTCAAAACTCCAAGGCTAAGATTCAACTCACCTACGACGCCCACGTGGCAGAACTCTGACATACTCTGCCTTCTTTTTAAGTCCATGGCTAGAAATGGGCTCTGCAATTCATCCAGACTACGTGAAACATCTCGTTTAAGATGAGATGGGTAGCATCCTAAAGGCACCTCTTTTCTTCCATTGGCTCTAAATTGAATTTTAGAATTTCAGAATTTGTAGTTATTTCATATGTAGAAGTATTATGCTATATCAGATCCGAATGATCCCAGAGATTCTCCACATTCAGTCCCAAGCTACAGAAGCTGTAAACATGGAATGAAAAAGACACCAAAACTGAGGCAATCACTTTCCTTAACCAAGCAGTTCTATGAGTGTGGAACCCAAAAAAGACCAATTTCATGAGGACACCACTCATGATTAATTTCTTTTGATGTCTATGCTCGGTTCTCTACTATAAGGACTCCTTGGCATCTAGGGAGTGGGAACAGACTTTTCCTTGGTCAGGAATGTGAACAATCTCTTTCCACTAACCACCTAGCTATTTTCATTATACCTTTAGTAACTAAGTATCTCTCAGACCTCAACAACTTTGTCAAATTCCTTTTAAGTCAGTCAACAACTTCCACAAACTGAATAAATATAGCAGAGGAAGCAACTGTTTCCCTTACGATAGCATAAAAGTTACAAGTCTTTCCAAGGAGGTACAAGACCTGTATCCTGGACCCTTCTCACCTCGAGAAGATCTGAGCACAGCTCTCTCTTCCCTAACCAACAACCAATGGGCAAAATTTGAATGAGGTTATTCTGCCTTCTGCCTATGAAGTTGAGCAACTGTGCAGTCAGGAATGTGAAAGTACAGACACGCAGGAGAAAGTCTAAATACCTCTGCGATTAGGATACCCTGTAGAGGCAGACCCTGGTTGTTGCTCCAAGGGCTGTTTTCACGTTTTATTTGGCACTCTAACGCAACATTCGTAAGAGGTATCTGATACAG
This sequence comes from Heteronetta atricapilla, assembly GCA_011075105.1. NCBI lineage: Eukaryota > Metazoa > Chordata > Aves > Anseriformes > Anatidae > Heteronetta > Heteronetta atricapilla. Next base: position 138,021,754 of record CM021732.1, on the reverse strand, counting down.
ATACTCAGAGATGAAGACAAACACTGGGGTAACCAAGTTCAAATACAATACGAGGAATGAAATCGTTCAACAGCAGTTCTGCAGAAAAGCACGTCGAAGTATAGTAGATCACAAGCCAACCATGAGTCAATTTGCTATGCCACAACAAAAACCCCAAACACGTGACACGGGCTGTCAAGGAAGGTGCTGTATGTAGGACACATGGTGCTATCTTTGCACCCTCCCCATACAATTTTGTCTGGAATACAGTGTCCCATTTTGAACTCTTTATTTCAAAAAGCTCAATTAGAAGGAATCCTGAGAACAATAACAAGAACAGCCAGAAATCTAGGAAATATGGCCTGTTGAGTCTACAGAAAGGAGATGATGAGAATCTACAAGAGGAGACATAATCACATTTGTGCAATATATGAAAGGTTGCTGCGAAGAGTAATGGAATGCTCTGCGTTTCCATTGGGGACGGAGTAAGCAGCAAATAGCAGGAAAGAGATTTAGGCTTACCTTTAGGAGAAAAAAGATATAATGGAAAGGATAATTACATTGAGTACCTGAAGCAAATTACCTAGGGACACCAAGGAATCTCCATCCCCAGTTAGGACGGTAGATTCTTTGTTCGCACACCTCTCAGCAGAGGTATGTGTACACACCAAACTGTCACTTGCAAAAAAATATGCAGGCTTCATACATAACTGGACCTGGGAGCTTTAAGCCAAGGTCTGTTTGGCCCTCTGCTCACCTTCTCCTGTGTAGGCAGCACAACTCTTGCAGAGCCCACCAGCTTGACCTCTGTGTATCGCCTGTTAAGTGCTCTTGCCTCAGCCACGAAGCCGACGTATTGCATAGGTGTGCCCCCACAGCTGGGAACCACTGTATTGGGACAAATAAGGGTCATTGCTGTGTTATAGTTGGTCGTACCTGGAGGCAAAGGATTAATTGGAAGGCCTCTTGAGGCCTCAAACAGACCTAATTTCTATTGTCCTTTGTTTCCTGAGCTTTAAAAGTATTAATTCTCACTCATCCTTTTGGTGAAGAGAAAAATGTACTCACACCAAGAGTTTGAGTAACAGCACAGGAAAAAGGGTTTACTACTGACACACTAGAGCACTCATTTTTGAAAAGTTATACAGAAAATATCTGCAAAACATCCAAAATTATGACTGATTGTAACTGGCAATTCTATTTAAAGGTCAAAACATTTGCTATCCCTTATGTGCTTAGATAATACACCTTCTAAAGAAAGACTGCCCCCCCCCAGATACATCGAATCCAATTGCCACACTATATCAAATACCTGGTAATGCTGTGTGACCTGTGAGTCTATGTAAAAACGTAATACAGTATTTGCTATAAGAAACCATCCACCTTAAAACTATCAGTGTTGAATAGAGGAAGTATTTAAGCAAATTCATGTAAGATTTAAGAAGAAAGAACTAACCCCACAAGGACAGTGAAAAGAAAATAACTTCTTTATATTTTAATTAAAGATTTTCTTTGTGAATTTTCCAAACAGAAGTACCTGGACATTTTTGAAACACAAGTTCAGCCCTTGCTAAATCCTGCTAGAATGAACAGGATATCTCAGTGTGGTTGTAAGAACAGTTTAAAGCCTAAATCAAATATATTCCTTGATTCAAAACACCAAAGATAGGTAGCAGACCACTGTGAACTCCTCCCCCATCAAAATCCATGAATTTGATTTCAGTTAAATGCAACTAAAATCACTCTACAAGCCTGTTCACATGGAGAAGTGTGATGGCAGCTGAATTTAAGACTATAAAAGAATTGTCTTCCACCTTCAGCGAGAACAGCAGAGCGCTATATAAATTACTTTGAACTCTTACTCTCCTAAAGCAACATATATTAACTTCTTAAATGCACTCCTACTCTGCTATATGATCTTGTAGTATTACATTAGCTGTTATAATCTCGATCCTGATTGATAATCCCTTCACAGCTTCAAGACGATACCCTGGAGAAACAAGGTGAGGAAGCAGGCACTACAGAATCTCATGCAGAAGCACCTTTTCAGCGCAGCACTGGTTCTGCAGTTTTACTGTATCACCAGAAGTTCAACAAATCATGGAAGGCAGCTGCTGGGGCTTAATTGGCTTAAAAAAGCACTACCAGATTAGATATAAACTGTTCTTCTTCTTAATAAACTATTACACAGCCTCAACAGCTGGCTATAACTTGAGGTGCTAACACTTCCTCCTGTTACACCATGCAGTACTTCAGAGACATCATCCAAACTCAGTAAGTACAGAAAATAACACGGCTTGATTTGAGCTCAGATGTACAATAGCAGTTAATTTGCTTGAAAAACAACTGGTTTTGAATGCCATTTTTAAGCAATCAGTCTTTAATTAGGCTCTCCCCGAGACTGAATTATGAAGACTCCCCTTTTTAAAGAGATTATTTTATCCACGATAACCTGTAGCTGTTAACCATGATATCGTAAAACAAATGATTAGGACAGCCCGTATGATCTAGTCTTCCTATAAAAAACTGCCTCCACCTCATTGTTAAGGTGTGATACCTGTAGCAGCCAAAGAACTAATCCTTTTTGTGTTCTTTTGGGTTTTATCTCCCCAACTTCCTCTTCTTGTCAAAAAAAGCCATCACAGAAACGTTGGGGAAAAAATAAAAGAAGCTGGCAGCAAAAAAAGATTCTTCCTAGAAAACAGGAGCTTGGAACAGGGAGACCAGCATGCACAGAGACTTTCAGGCTTAGCCTTCTGACTGACTCTGAGTAAGACAGCAAAGCTCTAAGGAAGCAGCGGAGCAGAGGGGTGAGAGGTGGCATTCACTTCCCAAATTCCCAAGACTGTCAAGCCGACCTTATAGATAAAAAATGAACGTTTATGTACACGGGTAATTTCACAGAGTAGTTGCATTGGGTTACATTTCAAAGTTCAAACCACTGTATTACTTTTTACTCTTTGTTATGGAACTCTGAATGAGCTTCAGGTATTTTAAAACTCCGGTGCAGGGTGAAAACACTTTTTACATTAAGTTATAAGCCTTGGTTCTGTTGTAACTTACCGCTTTGGTGCATTTTTGCGCTTACAATATGTATACTAATTAAGCTGTTGTTTCAATGGAAAAATCAATTGTTTAACATTCTCTGTTATTTAGAAGTTATCCAGCTCACAGATGCATGCAGACAAAATGCAGAAAGGACCATTCACTGCCCTAACCTGACTTCAGAGACCACTGATTTTCACCCAATCACCACTTTCCAGGATACAGTCCCAGCACTTAAAGTACGATATACACTCTTGCCTTTAAAATGCAACATTCCTTATTGTCTTTTGGTTTCAAAGTGTAAAAGCGTTATTTACTTCACACGATGTATTTTTTCAGAAAGCACACATCAGCTGGTGTTAAACATCTCCTTTTTGGTTTCCTTGTTAACCAAATCCCATATCAGCTTTTCTATTTTTCGATCCCCTATGATGTTAGGGCTTTCTACCTCCAAGCCATCCTGCGTGTACTTTTTGAATGCTGGAACAACATTGGAACTACTGCAATCTTCCGAAATTTTACTCAACATTAACATTAGCAGACCCAGTAATTAGTGTTACTGCCAGTCTGTATAATCTCCAAATGCACTTTGCTTAGTCACTAAGAGGAAGTACCACTGCTGTTATTTGCAGACAGTGCCCCAAAGGGTGCTAGCAGCTTTACAGAGCAATTGTAAACACCGGGGCTTCTCAAAGAGCAAGTGGTATGAGCCATAGCACCCTGACGGGTATTACCTCTGGTAAAACATGTCTAACCATGTGGCAAGAGAAAAGAGTAACCAATAACGGTAATTTCGAGAGGCCAAAAAGGCAGCACAAATTTGTAAAACAACAGAAAGGGGAGAAGAAAATTATGAGAGAGCAGAGAATGGAGTCCTAGTTTATTATATAGCCAGAAGTAAATCTTCTTGCATTACCCTGTAAACTTTGAAATTCCCATATACACATCTCTATTGTGGGGGAAAAAGAAAAAAAAAAAAAAAAAAAACAATATTCACCACCTACACCTGTTATCCCTCTAGCCTCAAATCCAAATCCTAAACACACAATCCTTTTAAAGCGGTGTAAATCAGAGCTGATTACTTATAAAGCAGGATAATTATTCATAAAGCAGTATGATAGCCATGTGAGATATTTACTGTGACTTTCAGCCATCAGTTTGTTGCTTCCTCTCCCCCAGGCCCAGTGTCCTGCCCCACAGCCCGCACACCCACAGCGCCATGCAGAGCCTACACAGCCCAGCTTCTTTGCTGTCTCCTTGCCGTGGATTTTATTTCAGTCACTCCTTACCATGGCTGTACAACTGCAGACACAAAGCAACTGAGCACATGCAAGTGCACAGCCACCCGTACCTTCCTAGAGCTAACTGTGGGCCTGCTGGGGCAGCCCCTGGAGAGCCACCCTTCTCCATCTAGCCCACCGTGTGTCCATCTGTCCTCTCTCCCTGCATAAGTGGTGGCAATGCCGCTTGATTTCATTCACATGCACACAGAATGAGATCTTTTATGGTAAACTTAAGCAATACCTTGGAACTATATGAAAGGCTGGATGATTTCATAAACGAATTTCTCTTAGGAAAGCTTGCCTTCTACTGGGCCAAACTGTCCATACCCCTGGGAAGCCAAAATGCCCCTGTTTTCAGAGCTGTGAGCCTGGATAGTATTTCATCTTGCTTTCAGAATAGCTCATATTGCTTAGAAGAACCTGGAAACTCACGGTACTACAAACAGGTAAGTGTATACGCACACCACACAGGCTGAAACTATGTCTTTACAAATAATGTCAGCATCCTAGCATCTTCTACAAATGTTTCTTTTCCTGTGTGCATCCTCTCAAGTCAGTTTCTTGATATAAAGTACAAATGTAAAGTAAAAAAACACACAACAGATCCCATAAATCAATGCATATAGGGGAAACGTGCTATCTAAAACCCCTTAGAAAGTTTACACACACAAAAAAATAGAAATTGTGAGAGGAAGGATGTGTGTAACATACAGGAAAAGTCATCACCAAACACTGCGTGGTATCCAAGAAATTAAAACACCCACCAGGATAGAAGTTGAAAATATGTAAATATTCCTGTACCAGAAGGACTTACACCCCGCACACTTTCTTCTGAGTGAACTCATTATCTCCGAGTGCCATGCATTATGCATATTAAACACTACGCAAAACGTATTATATGGTAACCTTGCCAAAAAAGGCACAGGACATTCAAGATGCACCCCCAGGGTCCCAAAAAATCCAAAGGAGAGACAGTCAAAGCAGCAGAGTTTGCTGCCTGTCCTCCTTTAGGAGCGGAAGCTCCACCACAGGAACACGGAGCATAACTGCAGCTAGGCATATTCCACAGAGCAAACCAGGCCAAAGGAAAGAGCAAATCTGGAAAGCTTCTGTTTTACACGCCATCATGTTCCAGCAAATCCTGGCAGGAATTCATGCTGACCTGATCACTATTAGTTGCTACAGATTACAACTCAATACCATCTGCATTTCCTTTCCCCAAAAAGAGTAAAACAAGCAGAAGGAAAAGAAGTTATGTATCTATTTTAAATCCACACATATTTACCCCAGGGAGTGAAAGAAAAAAAAAATAGTCCACATTACAGATGTGAGTCACACTACTTAATGCACTTTTGGAAGATGCTCAAATACCACAGTGATGGGCACAGCATAAGAATTTGAAGAGCACAAAATAGAAACAGAATGCAGAAAGGAAGTAGAACCCAGGGACTAGCCATTCATACTGACACTCAATCACCATAAATTATCTAAAATTTAGAGGAAATCCATGCTTGTCCCTCTCTACAATATCTGAACACTTCTTGTGCTAATATCTCTAAGTGTCAACTCTTGTTTCCAGCATCTTTTTTTATCCTCCCATATTCCTCCATGGAATGAAATGACACAATTTTATTGCTTAGTCAGACAAAAATACCTTCCACTTCAAAAGGAGCTTGCCTTCGAGGAGAATTACACTTGAACAAAGACTGCAGGATTTAGCTCTATATTTATCTATATGCAATAGCAGCAGTTCATTCATATAAATGCAGGGGTTTTTTCCTTTCTTCTCCTTTCTCTTCTCTTGACAGAAGGAAAACATCTGTCAAAAGAATTAAGCTCAGTAATACCTACCTAAAAATGCAGAACACGCTCTTGTGTGACTGGTGAGGGGTTGTGCTTAATAAAGCTGTTGGTATTTTCAGAATAAAGATGTATCTGACGGTTCAAGGAACCACTTCACTTTAAGAAAAATTGAACCAATGAGTGTTCATCTCACACCATGATCTCGGTACCCTATAAAATAATGTGGGCCATCTATCCAAACCCCACTGACACCAGCATTTTCATTAGAGAGCCTGTGTCAGGCTAGCCTTTGTGTATAAACTCTGCCATCCCATTTCCTTCACTGCTCACCCAGAACTCAAGAGGAAACTTCAGCAAGGCACCATGAGAGCCTAAACCTCACAAGAAGTTTTTAGTTTGTCTTCAGATTGCGATGAAGACCGCTCTTTTGTCCCGAGCTTCTGGAGATCACAACTGAAAACTGTTCTGTTTCACTGAAGCCGATTTTAACTCATCACGAAATGACAAGGGTTCGGTTTTCATTTGTAAGCTTGACAATCCAAACTGATCCTGGAATCGCATGGAGATCGCAAAAGTTGCTAGAAGCTTTCTTAAAAACTGCTAGCATTATGTGCTTAAACTGCAACTTGAGTAATTTTCCTTTTCCTTTGGTAATAATTGCTTAAGAGAGGAGGGGTTTTAGACAAACGTGTGTTTATTTTTACGCCACGCCGTTTAGAAACGTAAAAGAATTTAGGGTGCTTTAAAATAAAAGCGTCCCAACAGCAGGCAAAGCAAAGACCACAGACTGAGGGCTGTTTAGGGCACTTTATTCCCAGAGCTCTCGCTACGCCGACATCCTGCAAACCGTTCCCCACACATCTTCGCAAACCGCCCCGAGAGCTTCGGGAGACCACCTCACAGCCCGGCAGCCGCCAGACGAACAGCAACTGCAAGTTTTTATTACGGGGACACCAGCGACAACGCAGCCAGGCTCGGAAAGGGGCTTCCAAAGCCTGACGGAGCCCGGGGGGCGGGTTCCCGGTACCGGCTGTGGGGGTCCGCCCGCCTCACCGGGCTGCGCCTGGCTTGGCGCTGCGAGGGGAGCGGCGCCGACGGAGGGGAGCGGCGCCGGCGGTCCCGGGCCAGGCAGCCCCGCTCCCGGGGCGGCTCCCACCCGCAGCCGGGCGGCGGCTGAGGCTCGGCGGACAGCTCCCGGTGCTGAAGGCCGGTGCCGGTGGCCGTGCCCCGTGCTCCCTCCTGCGAGGCGCAGCGGGGCGGGGGCGGGCGGCAGGCGCGCTGCCGGAGGAAGATGGCGGCGGTGCAAACCCACCCGGGGAGGCGGCCGGAGCGCAGGCCCCGGCGGCCCCGCCGCGGCTCCGGGCAGGGCCGCCGCTGACCGCCCGCCGGGCCCCCGGGACAGAGCTCGCCGCCGCCGATCCGCCCCCCTCCGGCGGCGCCAACCGCCGCCTCGACCCACCTCCCTCCGGCTCCCCCCTTCCCTCCCGCCGCCGCACGCCGGGCGAGGACGGCACCTGTGCGGCCATGTTGGGCGCCGTGCCCCCGCCGGGGCCGGCGGTAGAGCGGAGCCGCCGAGCGCCGCCGCCCGGCCCCAGCCCCGACCCCAGCCCACGCCCGCCCGGCTCCGAGAGGCGCCCCCCGGCCGCCCCCCGCCGCCCCCGGGGCCGGGCCCTGCGGGGCGAGAAAGGGGGGGGTGCGCCCGCCCTTACTTGAGCACGGATTGCTCCTTCTCCTCTTCCTTCTTCTGGCGGTCCATGACGGCCAGGATGATCTTCCGCTCTTCCTCCGTGAGGTGGCTGAGGTCGGGCATCTCGGGCTGAGGCGCCGGCAGCGGCTGAGGAGGCGCAGGGCCGCCCCGGGGCCCGGCGGGAGCCGACATGTTTGGGGGGAAGCTACGGGAGGCGCTGCCCTGGCTCCAGCGGGAGCGGCCGGCGCCGGGAGCAGCACATACAAATCAATACCCCGGCGGCGGCGGCAGCCGGCAGCACAGCGACGGCCCCGCCGGCGAGGGGCGGGGTGCCCGGGAGCCCCGACCTCGCACCCACCCGCCGCCGGCTCCCCGGGGCGGGAGGGGATCGAGGGGGGCGGCGAGCAGGGGAAGGAGAGAGGGCAAGGCTGAGCCCGGCGAGCCGGAGCGCTGCGGGCCGGCTGCGAGCGGGCTTATCCCGAGCACCGAGCGGGGAGACGGGGCTCGGAGGCCGCCGCCGGGGGGACTCGGGGTGAGCGCGGAGCCCCGGCGCCCCGGTGAGCGCAGCGGGGGAAGCCCCTGCGGGCGAGCGCAGGTCCCGGCCGCCGGCCGCGGCTCATAATTCCTCGCCTGCCGCCGCCGTCGTTCCCCGGCCGAGCCCCGCCGCCGCTTCTTCGTGCCGCCGCCGCCGGGATGGAGGCTGCCTAACCCATCGCATGGCGGAGGAGCCGGAGTCACGGGAGGGGGCCCCGCATCGCCCCGCCGCCACCGCCTCCGCCGCCGCCACCTGAGCAGTGCCGGGCCCGGCTGCCGCCCCTAGCGGCGCTGGGCGGCGAGGGGCCGGGAGGGAGCGGCCATTCGTTATTTATTTATTTAATTAATTTGTAAGGGGGGGGTGGAGGTGGAATTAAAAAAATAAATAAATAAATAAAAATGGACGCGATTTAAAAAAAAAAAAAATCACAAAGGAGGAGCCAACGCGAGCCGCGAGGACCGAGACGAGGGGAGAGGGCGGGCGGTGCCGGGGCTGGCCGGGCTCGGGGCCCGGCGGAGCTCGGGAAGGGCTGGGTGGGGAGAGCCCGGGCAGGGGGAAGCCGAAGGGGGTGAAGGAGGGCCGGGCCGGGCTGGGCCGGGAGGAGCCGCCCGCCACAGGTGGGGCCGGGCCGGGCCTCCGCGGCCTGGCCCTGCCTCAGCCCCGTCCCCTCAGAGGCCTGTGGGTGCCGGGGGTGTGCCCCAGCGCCTGTCTGAGGGAGCCAGGAAAGCAGGGGTGCGGTGCTGAGGGGAGAGAGCAGTCCTCATCCCGCCCTGGAAACCCGAATGAACCTCCTGAAACGCCTCTGCTCCCTGTGAAGCCCCCACCTAAGCAGTCAGTTTGATGACAAGAAGTAATTTCTGGAAAAGCAATTTCTGGAAATGCACTGCCAAAAATGCCATCCAGCCCCAATAAATGGGAAATAACCTATCCAAGAACACTGAAGAATCTACATCTCTGGCTTGTCAATCTATTAACAAGCAGTAGAGATCTACCTGCCTCATAAGACATAACTCCTATTTTACATTAACTGCAATATATACAATGGTATGTGTATATGTAGCAGTAGCAAAGTGGTTTTATAAGCTTTAGTTCAGACAGCTTGAAATCTCCAACATAAATTGCACGTTTCTGGAGCTGGTGCTGTTTCTAATGGGCCATCAACTTACAACCAGGTGCAAAGACCTGGAAAAAAGTACTGAAAGTATCATGGTCCTCATTAGCTGTATTTCCACAAAGAATAAATTCCAGGATACAGTTTCAGTAACTAAACAGTTCTGCCTCCAATGTTGTACTAAAGACACTGTTCCTTTGGGAAAACAAGTTCTGGAGGAACAGATCACCAAAAGAATGTGACAGGTTGGCTTTAGTAAAGCAAATCTCAGAAGTAATCCATTCCTCTTATCATGTGCACATATTCATCAAATTTTAATTTTGTCCAAGAAATTCACTGGCATCTTTAGCTAAAAGGAGCCCGTTCCATTTCTTGATGTAGCCTCTCGTTATGTATAATAGACTGCTAATCTACACAAACCCTCGCACAGAAACTGAGCGTGCTATATTTAAAAAGATACCCTTACAAAATAAACTGTCTGATTTTCATCAAGTCCTCAAAGCATTCTGCTCTTCCAGTCAACATCACCTTCACCTTTCTGACTGGATTCCAGCCAGCTGGCTCTCACACAGTTCCTTGTTTCTTCCAGGCACTAGATAAATCTGGCATCTAAGTCAAAAAGAGCAGGAAATGTAGAAGCATGTGTCATCAGATTACCAAAGATAGTACAGTCCTTATCAATCTATAAATGTTGAATGGCAGAATTAACTGGACTGATCGCTTCGGGAAACTACATTTTATCCCGAGGAAGTGAGGAAAGAGAGAAATCACTCAATCACTTCTAAGAATATTTAAAAAGAAGTACGGGGACCGCTTCAAAGCAGCCTCCCCACCCTGCCAGGTTACACTGTTGTTTCACAAATAGTTTATGTGGTGTCCCAGCCATAAACACCACGAGTGTTGTGATCCTAGGTGTTGTTGCAGGACAGTGCTACTGTTCTTTGTGCATGGCTTCATCCACCTGAATTTCTTTCCAAAGGGTCGTTACCTCTGAACCTCCTGGATTTGTAGTCCCTGCTTCTGAAATCACTTCAACAAGCCTCTGATTTTCCATCCACAAATTACAAATACTTCCTCTCAACATGACCACAGAATTTCAAGCGCTTTCTTTTCTCTTTGGTATTTGCCCTGTTCCCACTAAATCCTATATCACTAAACATGTAACTATAAACAAATCCAGGGACAGGAACTGTAATCCCCATATAATATCTAGTTATTTGCTTTGAAAGGATAGAGCAGATTCAGAGCATCCTGTGACTCACTGAAGAAATGGCTCTGCTTGACCTTTCTGTGCTGCTACCGTCCCCTTTTTTTTCTCATCAGCTCCACCTATCATTCCTCACATTTTCCTGCAATTAAAAAGAAACATTATTTGTTCATGTTCCCGTCAACTTGCACAGAATTGTCTCAAGCTGCTCCTGCTATTTACATTACCCAGATGACATATTGATGAAAATACGCTCAGAGCAAACTTCTCTACCTACTCCAGAGTAATTGTGTCAATAATAATGTACTATCAACCAGCAAGACAAATTATTATTATGTAGTATGATCATTTCTGAAACTTATTTTTAAGGAACATTCATTTTGTAATCCCCTCAACAGTAAAATGTCTACAAACTCTGACCTTTGCTTTCATGGGTTGCGTCTCCAGGTACCTGCCCTTCCTGCTCATTTCAGCTCTCATTCTGAATTCACTGCTATACTCAGAAAAAACAGGCTCACATTCCTGTTTTACATTCTTCTGTTGGAATTGTTCTTCTATTGTGTGATCTGCAGCTGAAAATGCCCTTCTTTCATATATCAAACGTACTTTCTTCTGGTGGCTTCTATGAGTTATCTACATGTACTGATACCAGCAGGGTTAATAATGCGAGCTTTTTAATACCCTTTTTTTTTTTTCCGTTCTTTTCCAGTTCTGACAGACAAGGGGTTCCCAAGGAAACAGTGGTATTTTAACCTGATTTTATCAGGTTAAAGACCACAGAATGTCTTTCACTAAGGGTCTCATTATACTTAATCCCATTTCCTTCCTTAGAGCAGCTACAGGAGTAAATGAGTTAGTAGATTCATTGTTCAAATGTGCTAAGTGTAATTCTTTCCTGAAAAGGTAAAAGCTAACATCTGCTTTTTAATGTTTTGTGTAAGGGTGCATTCCAGTGGAACTAACTCTTTCCATTATTTCTGTCCCAAGTTGAAAGATTAATTTGGAAAACATCTTTATGTAGCTGACATGAAAGGGACTTCAAAGCATTCTGCTATGGATCAGGGAATGGAGAAAGTGAAAAACGTTCCTAACTGAAAACCTCCAGCACTCAGACTCCCGATAGATCAAATCAAACACAGCAAGAAATGCATCCTACAGGACTCTTCGTTCTTTACAAGGCACTCCTCTAATTCCTGCTGAGGAAGGAAAAAACTTTACATTGCAACAATTTGCAGTTCCCGGGTTCTATACAAAGTGCTATCAACCCATCATTGACTGTTTTATTGGTGTTGTCTTGGACCTTTCCCAGCTTTCCTCTGTCTAAATTGAGGAAGCTAATACTGTATAACGTTGCCTACATTTTTCATTTGGTTTCTTCCAGGAGGATTTTGCTATATGTCAATTTTTACTGCTCCAGGCAATTTGTTCTCTCAGTTGGATACTTCCCCATAAATGATTTGAAGAATGGTATATATTTTGGACTGGAGGGCTGCGGTCTCACCATGTGCATCATGGTGATTCCTGGGCTTACAGGGGAGTTCCAGCCTTACTCCTAAATCAGCTTAGGTAACAAGACATTTTTTGCCTCTCAGTGTACTGAGAAGCTTGTGTCCAGGCTGCATTTGAGAATGCACGTGGCTAGAAGGGGGGAGAGGCACTGGCACGTAGGTGTTCAGCAAGCACAGGCAGCTGAAAAATGAAGAACGTGTAGATAGATAGGTTTCATTGTTTTCTGAATAGGATACTCGATTGACAGGCTCTCTAGGGCTTGGGGTGTTTTGTCCAGAGCAAATACATACAATTCATAAAATCATAGATACAATTAATTCTAAGAGCTTTATCATGTCTCATGCCTGTAATTCTGATTAAATGCTTAGTTTGAAATATTGAACTATGTGAGATACTATATGCTGAATTACAGGTGTAGATGAATGTCTTTATAGGATCTTAAACTTGCTCAATATTTCTGCCTGAATTTGACATTTCAATTGTGATTCCTGTTCAATTAGTCAATTGAAACTCAAAAGAGGATTTTTTTTTTTAAGAAGCTAAAAATTCCTGCAAGAATGCAGGCAATCTGAACCCCTTCAGTTCTTGAACAGTACCATCAGTGCTCCCAAGTACCTGGGCAGTAACTGAATTCCTCTACTCTCACAGGCCATAATAGTAATAACTTAAAGATCTCGTTTTCAACAGTGTAGCAATGACACAGATAATTTTCAGAAATCATGCTAAACCCACACAAAAGTCTATTTTTATTGGTCACTCATGGGCCCTTGATTGGTATTAAAACTGTCCCCAGCTTGGGCCCTTTGGTTTTTGCTGAAGTGTTCAGAGTTGTCAGGTACTATAAGTGTTTCAAAATCATAGAATCATTAAGGTTGAAAAAGACCTTCAAGATTACCTGGTCCAACCATCCCCCCACCACCAATGTCACCCACTGAACCATGTCCCTAAGCACCACATCCAGCCTTTCCTGGAACACCCCCAGGGACGGTGACTCCACCACCTCCCTGGGCAACCCGTCCCAGCGCCTGACTGCTCTTTCTGAGAAGAAATGTCTCCTCGTTTCCAACCTGAACTTCCCCTGGCAAATCATTCATGTTGAGCATATAGATGTTAGTCAATACATAAAACATGCACTCACCCTGGCACATGAGATGCTTAGAACTTTGTCACACATTTCAATAACATATGCATGTGGCATGGCCTTGTCTGTTTGCTGCCTTCTAACCCCTTTTCCCTGATCCCTGCTAATTTTCTAAATCTCAAGCTGCTTCAGAACAAACACCAGTATTCTTAAATCCCATGTGACTCTTTTTTTGTTCATTTAGTCACAAAATTGTCCTTCAAAATTGGTACAGAGTATCCTGTACCAGATCTCAGGTATACATTCATCCCTATTGTAGTAACAGCTTGAAAGTCCCAAATCTTCTGATTCTATACAAGATAGAAATTAGTGTTTTGTTTTTTTTTTTTTTTTGGTTGGTTGGTTGTTGGTTTGGTTTTGTTTTTTAACGGAGCCCACCATGCGATTTTGTCTCTAAATTCATTATCTATTATTAAAAGTTAAAATAATATCTGGACATATTATTATTACTACAGTAATTCCTAGAAAGTCTAGTCACGTATGAGGACTGTAGTGTCCTAGATATTTATAGAAAAAATAGCACAGACAACAGCCTGCTGCCACCGAAAGCTTGGAGTCAGAGAGCCACAGACAAAATGCAACTGGTGGGTAACTCACACAGTGGGTTGGAATGAGAAGATAGTAGTCAGATAAAGTTAGCAAGAGTAAATAAATGGATGATGATTTTTTTTTTTTTTGTTTCCACAGGCATTATCATGAGACGGGGTCAAAGTGATCCTTGAAGAAAAATAAGGAGAGAGGGTTTTGTAGATTGGAGGGTACTGCTGGTGGGGAACTGTTTAAACTTTTTCACAATACCACAAGGGCAGGAAGTTTAAAGGTGAGGTATATCTGTTCAACAAAGAAGGGAACATCCATTCATGCAAAACCAGGCCTTTGCTGCACCCAGATGTCGGGAACCTATCACAAGAACGATGTGGACCTGTTAGAGCGGATCCAGAGGAGGGCCATGAAAATGCTCAGAGGGCTGGAGCACCTCTCCCACTAAGACAGGCTGAGGGAGCTGCAGATGTTCAGTCTGGAGAAGAGAAGGCTCCAGGGAGACATTGTGGTCTTCCAAGACCTGAAGGGGGGTTATAAGAAAGATGGGGACAGACTTTTTGCAAATGCATGCAGTGACAGAACAACTGGTAATGGCTTTAAACTGAAGGAAGGCAGATTTATATCAGACATCAGGACGAAATTCTTGTCTCAGAGGGTGGTGAGGCCCTGGCGCAGGCTGAAGAGAAGCTGTGGATGCCCCATCCCTGGAGGTGCTCAAGGCCAGGCTGGATGGGGCTTTGGGCAGCCTGGGCTGGTGGGAGGTGTCCCTGCCCATGGCAGTTGGAGCTGGGTGGGCTTTCAGGTCCCTTTCAATCCAATGATTCTGTACTGAGGCCCTTCACTCATTGCATCCAGTGTAGGTTGTGGCCTCTCCGTTGGCAAGAGAGAGAAAACACTGGCTTGACTTTGATCATTTTCCTCAAAACCCAAAGCCAGCTGAGCTTTAGCTGTTTGAATTTTCAGCTAAGGTTAATTCTCACAAGCCTGGAATATAGCAGCTTTGATAATGAAAATATGCCTGAAAGGGATGATAATTAAAGCTTTGCATACGGTATTTTCTATCTAGAAATCTACCTATCTAGGTTTCACATCTGCCAAATGAACAGAAAATTAATCATGAAGTTCAATTAATTCAAATAATAGATAAAGACAGAAGAGGTAACACTACTATACTACTTCTAAAAGCATAAGGTATGCCCTGTATGCTTTTATTATTATTATTCAAATAGTCTTTCATTACAATTTCAACTCCAGTACCTAAAGTAAGGAGCCAGTATTCTGTGAAAGTCCCCTGTATATTCCAGAGACTGGAATGATAAAAGCTAATGTCTAATTGGACAACAATATATTTTGTGTGTTTTGAGATCATATAGCACTTATCTGACTCTTTTAAATAGTTTCCCGCCCCCCCAAAAAAAAACCCCTCCCCTTGATACTAGTTGACATACCTCAGATAAAATCAAACCGTGCAGCATGAAAAGTTTATGAAGAACAGTATTAATCAACATTAATCAACTCTGTCATTTTACTAGGCTAAGGGAAATCTTGCATTAGGCCAAATTAGAGTCAGCAAATGCATGGTAACACTACTGTGCCTGCTTTGTGGTCTGCTCTCCAGAACAGGATTCTGCCACACTTAAAAGCACAAGTATGATTAAAACAAGATTCATTCACTAGCTACATTCATATAATTACATTCATAATCATTTCCTAATAAATAGGAAGTCAAAACATTTTGAAAGGGATTTATGTGCACAAAAGCTTGTCCATTTTTACTAGCAACATTAGTTTAAGAAAATATGTGTCCATTGAATACAACTATTACCTTCCTCAGGATACAGGCTCATCCAAATGAACACGAAAAGTATGGTTTTGGTTTGCTGGCAGACAGCAAAGATAGTTGAAACATTAATAAACACTCACTTTATATTTTACTTCTGTTTCCAGCTTTTCCTTATGAGAGTGAGGTGGAAGAAGCAGTGGCTTGGAAACGTTTATTTTCACAGAGGGCAGAGAAAAAAAAGCATTGTGTATGAAGAATTGTCTTGAGAAGGAAGGGATGGAGGAGAGAAGGAAATAAAAAAATGAGCAAATTTCTGGTATTTCATCTTGCATTTCAAAGAGGCATACCGAAGCAAAAGGTAGTGAATTTCCTTCTTCAAAGGCAAAGGGACATACCAGGAATGTGTACAAACAATGAGACAGTACTTTAGACTGTCGGCTGTTAAAGCCTGGCCTGCCTCATTTAAAAGGGACTATGTCTACTATAAAATTAGTAGGTGATATTTCAAAAGATGGATTTGTATGACTTGGAAAGGAAAAGAACAGAACCAATAACTACCCTAACACCTAGAAATTACCCAATGCTCAGTTAAAACTGCTCTGTAGCCTGTATTTCATTGAACAACATACTATAATTTAGGCTAATGCCATAGGCTTCATGTATTGATAAGCTAAAATAGGAGACACTGCACAGAAAGACTTCCCAGACTCGTCTCTGCTTCTGCATGGGGAGGGATCCACAGCCAATTTCTGCGCTCTCCCACAGAGCAAAATGAGCAGGCGTACTCGCATCAGCCGTACTAGCAGGTTGAATTTGTCCTACACATGAATTTAGGGAGGCAATAAACCTTCAAAAAGGTTGTATCCAGCTGCTCAGGGGTTCAGATATTTACAATTACTTCAGTAATGCAGTCCTGTCCTTACAGTGCTCATCTCACTACTGTTGTACTTCTCTCAGTAACAGCAGCTAGATAAATAATTTATTATTGTAGTTGTTGTTGTTGTTATGCACTAATGTATTGGCAGTAATAAATTCTTCTTCTATTATTTCTCTGGTTGTACATTCTTCCCTGTATCTGTCTTGTGTATGAGCTGTTCTGATGATTAGCTACCTTTCTGTGAGTGCATTCTCCCATGCCAGCTACTTCAAGGGATAGCAATAAAGAAACCATCAGTAAAAATTGTTGGCATTTTGTTGGTGATACTAAAGATTTCATAGGTATTCACCCCTCAAACACCACCATTGTCAAAAGCATTAATGGCCATCAGCAGTTCAAAAACCATAAAGCCTGTAACACACCCATAT
Source organism: Heteronetta atricapilla (assembly GCA_011075105.1). NCBI lineage: Eukaryota > Metazoa > Chordata > Aves > Anseriformes > Anatidae > Heteronetta > Heteronetta atricapilla. The sequence goes on along the minus strand of CM021732.1, from coordinate 138,004,823 downwards.
GTAAACCTCAGTTGTAAAAGGTATAGAAAAATGAAATAAGATGCTGGAAAAAAAAATAGGGAAATAAGGCATTGCTACATATTTAAAAATCACTGTACCCCAAGAGGAGCACAGGACAAGACAACATCTGACAAATTGGTTTCAAAAGCTGGTTCCTCTTCTTGTCCTCTAATTTTAATGAAACAGGCAATGGCCTTCTCAAATAAAATAATGATGATAATTACTATTTTAATAATAATACACCATAATAATAAAATAATGATTCACACCAGGGACACAGTGGTTTTCCCTCCTCTCTTTTACTAACTGCACAGACCACAGATCCAGTCGCCATGTTGCAAACTTTACCAATGATGTCTCTGGTGAACCTGCTCAGCTAAATGGATATTGACCAAGGGATGAGGTATTTGATCTGGCTTCAAAGACAACCAATTCAATACAAAATTTAGGACATTGTCTGCAGCAGAACATAGAGCAATCTCTTTTCAAAATGGGCTGCCAGATTTTGCCAGTCTGGCTGTTACTCAAAGCACTTCCCTTGGCCAACACCTCAGTATTTCTCTTATAGAAGAAAATGTTAATTCTTCATCTCCATCAGCAGATGCAGCATAAGATATAAACACTGAAGTGCTGCATCTGACCGGTTGTAGCAGCTAACTGCAGGACAGCCGAGGGTGACACTGGTGACTCACGCCCTGGGAGCAAGGAGGACATGTTGGACACATGGCTTCTTGCTTCTCTCAGAAGGAACTGTTTCTCATTTCTGGGTAAAAGTTGCCTCCCGTGACTCTACCCACCCCGTGTTGCTTCTTAGGCTTTCAGATATTCATCTGCTGTGTCCCTGAAGCCCATGCTGCCACGACTTAGCATCTAGCGACTATTTAACTCCATCGCTTTATGGCAGGTTTTTGCCTTCATTCGTACACACAATCAGAAGCATACACAAAGATGTCTCAGCTTCACTTAACATTCTCATAAAATAGCTTAAAGAAGGAGGGGTTCATTACTTAACTAAATGATTTCAAATGGAGAAATGTATTGCCCCTTTATATGATGATGCCTACGTGCATTTATCTAAGATTTGCTGCATTTAGATCTTCATCCTCCGAGTAGCATAAATAGTTTTATGTACATTGACTTTTCTTTCCTGTTTTGTCCTGATTTGTACTGATGGCCTCTTGTACTCCAGTTTTGGCACAATTAATTTCACATTATTTTTGAAATAGAAAAAAAAAATAAATTGACATTATATATATCTATATATTTCCCAAATTGTGATGTTACATAAAGTAAAAACTACATGACAACAGAGTAGGGTGCAACAGGGCTAATCATTGGAGAAAGCAAGATCTGGGGTGATAGGAAGCTACATTTGCATGACTCAAGAAGGAATAGAAATTTCTACAGGGCATAGATTCATGAGTCAGAACCACATATAGAAAATATGCAACAGACAAATTTTGATTTATAGAGATATAATTCTATTGAGAGTTTCTGTTAACTGGACCATAAACTATCTGAACATCACTCCTGTGGTTTATAACATCACTGAAACCTCTTGTGTAGTCCATTATGCATCTTTATACTCCCCCATATTCTCTCGTTCTCCCTCTCTCACACACACAAATGTAGGAATCTGCAGGACCTGAAGGATTAACTACATACTGAAAGGAATTAATTTATCAGATTTCCATTCACATAGCATTTAGAAGCATTTTACTTCAAAATGTTACATGCAGAAAGAAAGCATTTAGAAAAATATTGAAAAAAACAGGTCACCAGACAACACATAGCAGTTGTGGTATTTTTGATGTAAATGAAATTAGCTGATGGCTGAGAATAGGATTTTCAAAATCCTCTAAGCACCAGCTATGAACAAATAGAGGAAAAGCTAATTTAACCTGCTTAATTCTGGGTGTACTAAAATATAAATTGCCAGTATTATGCTGAGTATACACACACCCCCCACACTCCCAGAGTCAAAAACATATTTTTCCCCATTTCTGAGACCAGTACCTTGCTGAATTAGGGTTGCTTAGGAGACTCTGATCCAGAGTTATGCCAGCAGGATTATGTAAGCTCCCGACAGGTCTACCACGGCCGGGTACATCCACGGTAGAGGCCAGACAGAAATCCCTCTCCCAGTTCTTCACGCGTGGGAGCTGGAGGCAAGGCTGACCACCTCCCTCTTCAAAAATATTACTGGCTAAGTCTTCACTTTGTCTCCATGACAATTTCCATCTCAATTCCTTGGATGAGTGGATAGTCCCAAACGAACCTGTGCAACAAGCGCCAGTCCAATCCTGCAAGGAGCTGGACCCTTGAGGTAGCTGCTGCTCCAGAGTCACTCCACATTATGTACAAGCTCCTGGCATGTACGCACGATGCTGCAAGCTGGAAAAATCAGCTCAAGTTATGAGGGAGATGGAAAATTACACCATTGATATTCTCAGCGTGAGTGGATACAGATGGTCAGGAACAGATTGTATCGAATTGAAGAACAATAATAAAATCATGAACTACCCAGGTTCCCCAGCTGGAGGGAAAGAGAGAGCTGCCCCGACTGTGAGTGACACCATGCAAAGAGCCCAAAAAGATGGCATAAGAGATGATCAACAGTGACGGCACAGGTACACAGGTCAAGGTAATAGGCGAGGGCGAAAACCCTCCCAGCACTACCACATTAGAAATCCACCTTCCAAAACCTCTACAAAGCCCAATTAACAGCAGCACATCCCCACTGCCATGGGTGGGTGAGGATGGGAGAGCAGGCACAGCTGGATATGGGCTAAACCCAGAATTTGCTCACATAGCAAAGCCGATGAAGAGCTCATCCAGCTTCGATAACGCAGTCAGCTGTTGATGGCAAGAACAGGCTCTTGTGCCCACAAAAGTACATCAGGTTGGTGGTAAGGAAAAACACAGGCACACCAGTCCTTAATCTGCAGAAAGTTTTGTTCTTTCCTCTGAACGTAAGTTGCATGTGCTGACAGTGAATATGGCATATGTGTTGCCAGCAGGAAAACAAATTTAAAGCAAATACTTGCAGAAGAAGCAAATTAGAAAATCACCACTGAAATTCTTGGAATTTAAATGTCAGTTATTAAAAGAACAAATTTTCCATATTGACAGGCATAATTTTCAGCTTTGGCATAAACTAATTTTTAGTATCTTACGTAAAACATACTTTAATACTAAGAATTTTCTAGTATTTTTTGGCAGCTGGAAGGAGAGGTGGGTCCCTGCAATGGGACTGTATGTCTTCATAAGAGAGGGACAGGCAAGCAGACCCTCCAAATGCTCATGGCAAAATAGCATTAGAAGTGGCAAAATATACGTGGCTGTGAAGAAAAGACAATCACATTGGCAGGCGGCAAAAAAGCGGCTTCTGAGGTTTGTCTTCCAGCCACAAAAAGCTTGCAGGTGATTTTAATCGTAGCTAGAATGAGCTAATAGAAACAAATGATGAAATGTTATTATCATCCAAAAAATGAAAATTAAAGAGGAGACACTTCCATTGCATACTGAAACTGCCTTGTCATCTGAAAAAAAAATAGTTTGGGTAATTCAAATAAGACAGCAACTGTGAGAAAATCATCTTGCATTAAGCTGAAAGTAGCTTACAAAACTGAAGAACTGTAAGGCATGGTGTTGGAAAAACCAGATCAGATCTGCTCAAAGAAGGCAGCAAAAAGGAACAGAAAATGATGCTCTAAATCTTGAACTGAGCACAAGAGAATCACTCCACTGTAGAAGGATGGGGAAGAAAAACCTCCAAAAACTTACCCAAAAGACAATTTTAGTGACTGACATATCGCAGTCTCCTCAAGAAAATTCTTCTACTGACTACACTGAAGTGGATTTGCAACAACACTGCATCTTCAGGTACCTTTAAGAACAACAGGCTGCTTTTGTCTGCCTGATGTTACGCTGGCCATATTGTCAGGCTGTGCACCATTACTGACCTAAAAAGGCACAACAGCAAAAAATGCCACACAACCAGCACCCTGTTGACTTTAAAAGCTTCCAAAAGCATCTCATTTTTTTTTTCAGTGTCCCTAATATCCAGGAAAAAAAAAGTGCTTTTTTATTAAGACAAGCCAAGATGTCTAACCACTTAGGCTAGAGTTAATAGTGAATTTATCATATTGATTTTCATATCCTTTAGCTTTCAGAAGCAAGAGATCTTCTCTTCAAAACAGTGAAATCTGTGGTCAAGTCACACACGTGTAAATCTGATGACACCTGCCTCCCAGGCATACCAATAAAAACCTCGTGGCTAAAGAACTGTCTGAATGGACTAAAATCTCCTGAGGGCAGAAAGTCAAAAAACAAAGGTGGTGGAAATCAGCGTGGCCTCGGATGTCCGTGTGGCTCTGTAAGAGGGAAGTCCTGTTGTTTATTAGCTCCCTTAATAAAACAGACACTTGTGCATGAGTGCATCTGTGAGAAATGACTCAAGTGGGAAGCCTTGCTTTGCCATGGCGAGCCTCCAGCGGGGAAATCTAACGCCCTCCGCAAGCGAGGAGTCTTTTGTAGCTATGCATTAAACATACACCTGTGGGCAGGAGGATGGAAAGCTGCTTTCGGTGTGGGTATTTCCCTTGCTTGCTCACAGACAAGAGGTTGCCAGGATAACGCACCCCGTGTTGGACTGGGCACGCCTTCGCCTCACGGCCCAAGGCACAGTTTCGGCATCCGCGAAGGCAGGCGAACCCGAGGGGCGTCCTCAGCAGAGCGAAAACTGAAGCAGCAGTTCTATAGGAAAACCTGGAAAAACACAAAGGCAGCGGCTTACATTAGCAGAGCTTAAAGAGAGCTGACCTCTTACACTTCTGATGATATGAAAACTGGATTGAGTTAAGAACAACCAACAAAACAAGAACCTGACTGATCCGCAGCTTCTTCCTTTAGCTGTGTCTTGGTGAAAGATTCAACTGTGAACTATTCCAGCTCTTTCTGTCATGTGAGTGAAGGTTTAGGTTACTAAACATTTTAACAAAACTTTTTAAAATATGTTTCTCAACACTTAGTTCTAATATTTCTGCCTCATCCTTTTCCCCATGTCTGCCACCATCACAGCATCCCTCAGCACGACTACCCAGGAGATCTGACTCAGCCCAAAATCCACTATGACGTTTCTTCCATGGATAGGGTTCAGTGAAAATCTACATCTAGGGCAGTTCACGTAAAAGACTCTCCACAGAATAAGGCACAAAAGCCATAAAGGTATTTGTCTTTTAAAGCAAATTACTACGCATTGTCCACAATTTAAAGAACTGTCACTGAGCCAGATTCCTGTTTTTATTCTTTTCATTCCTGGGGCAGGAAAAAGCCCTTGTGATGAAACCTCAATTTCAAATCACATTTAGACACCCAATTACTGCATTAAGTTTATTCCACAGTTTGACATCAATATCATAATCCAGTTACCTACTCCATGGTGCTTTAACTCCTGATAGTGAACATTTTCTGTTCAAGACATTGCACTGAAGCCACCAGACAGCTGTAACTGACAGGATTATGTAAAAACAGTGGCTTATCATGGATGTCCTAACATTTTCTGATTTTAAGTACTCACTCGAGAATGACGCCACTGCAAATATTGCCAGTGGTTTTGTTTGCCAAGGTTATATTTTGCCTTAAGTGATGCAAAAGAACACAGGCTCCAATCCTGAAATAGCCGGTCTATAAATATGATACCTTTAGATATCCAGCTGAGCCAATGAATCTTTTGCCTTCAGACTTAAATGCTGGATTATCCCATTTGTGGGAAAAAAAAGAAAAAGAAAAAAAAAAGAAAAAAAAAGTAGGTATTCGAGATGTTTTGCCTTACATACTGTACGTCATGAGAGAGCGGTTTCTCCCTATCGCCTTTACTCAGAGTGAGAAAACTGCTGACATGCTGCTGCCTTTTCCGTCTGTGACTTAAAGCTGGCTCGACTCCTGCTGTGCCAAACCCCAGCGCTTCGGCCAGCCTGTGAAACCTGCCTGTACGTCGGTAAGAATCCTTCCCCTCGGCTCTCCTTTCTGCTGATCCTCAGGCATCTTTGATAGCAGGTTGCCTTCTGCTGATACATCCCAAACTCCACGCACGCCCGAAGCCCCGTGGTGTAGGTTTGGAGGCATCTGAAAATGATTAAAGCAACCAAAGGCCTTCCAGAGCTTAATGATCAGCGTTTTAAAGGGATTCGGGATAATGTTCCACCAGCTCATGTTAAATGGTAGAAATAACCCCATGAAAGAGGTACTTGTGTTTTCTGGTTTGCAAGAGCTAAACGGTAGATCAAAGCCAGTGGGCACCGCAGAGAAAGCGAGAATTTCTGAGGTGCTCTTTAGGGAAGCAGGGATGTGACGAGAACAAAAAGAGAAGAGAAAGAAAACCTTACTGCTGGAAAAATCTGAAATTCTCTGATAAAGCCAACTTTACAAATACAAAGATGTGATTTCATCCTCAAATCCTATTCAGTCTCTACCTTAGACCCCAAAGTGCAGAAACACAGCAAACATCTGCTCTCACAGGATGAAGTGAAAGAAAAGGGAAATGAATAACGACAGAGCCGCTGCTGCCTGCCCACCCAGGAATATTTGCTCCAGAGTCAAGCAGGAGTGCTCAGACCGAGACTCGGCAGCTGCCGGAAGGGTTTTGCTCCATCAACACGCGACCTGGAGGACCCGTCTCACACACGTGTCTGGTGTAGCAGCCCCTCGTAGCACAGCTGCCCCGTCCCTCGCCACCTCCCACCACTTGCTCGTTCCTTGTGCCATGGCACAAACGAGCCTTTATGTGCTCTTGTGTAAATTCATGGCATTTTCAGGCCACCGAACAAAAACTGTTTTCTACAATAGGGCTCTCAGAAAAAAAAAAAAAAAAAAAGTCATACCTTCAAATAATTCCTTTCTGCTCGAACACACGTTAGAAGCTTTTAATAAATACGTGAGTGCAGCACATCCAGTAGATCTATATTAAATCTGTGGTTTTCTATCATACTGTGTTTTTCTAATCACATTTTTACAATGATGGTCAAAACACTGCCTCCATCCATTTATCTGCTTAATAATCAGCAATGCCGTTTGTCTGCTGGAAGATCTTTGTTCCTGCCCACCCCGGCTCTCAGAGCGGGAAACATGATGCAACATGCTATGGACTGCTGATCACATCCATCTACCCTCCGCGGATGCAAACGTTTCCATCTGCTGAAATTGGTCCAGACCTGAACTAAATAAATGTTATTCATATAGCAAAAACTTGAAAATCAAGATCTTCCACTTCATATCCCAAGATCCACAGAGATCCCAGATGAAATTTTTAAGATGATGAAAAAACAAACAAACCAACCCAGCTCTGCTTACAGGCAGTGTTACAGCAACTGCTCTTCGCCTTTGAAAATAGGCCCTTAAATTTCTGACTTTGCCTAAATAACATGATCTTCAACTCAGAAGTGTGTATCTTGTCAATATAATAAGCAATGCCAGTTTCAACAGTTTTTAGTTGTTAGCATTGAACGGTGATCTTTGATTCTGCCCTATTTTTCCTCACATACCTTCTGATGTCCGAGAAGCCCTAGGTGAGCACAAAGGTCTTTTCTTCCTAATTAAAGCCCACCTTCTTCAAATACTTTTCCATCTTTCCCTGGTACAACACTAAGCTCTTCTTCAAGTTTCCCACAAACTGTTATCCACAGAAATTTCTTTGTCCTCAGCTTCAGAACCTCATTCATCTCCCTACAAAGGTTTTAGACTTTTGTGATGCTGCAGAGCAGACAAGAACTTCCTGAAAGTGTCGTGCGACACTTCTCATTGCTTCTGTTCCTCTGAAGCTGCATCACCTCTGTGCGGGATCCTGACCAAACCGAGATATTCACAGGTTAACCAGCTGCTTGTGCAATCCTGATGCTACTTATAAAATACAACAAAGTTTTAAATCTTATCATAAACATTTAAAATATGGAGAAATGTTCCCTAAAATGCCAATCTATCTCTACCAAGTACAAGAAGAGCCCAGGAACACAAAGCTCTTTACCACGTCTGTATTGCAGACATCTAAAGTTAAACAAGATGAGTTCTACTCCAACAGCCCTGTTATTAGCCCAACACATAGGATTAGAAAGCACCACAAAGATATTTGGATATAGCAGAGCGTGTTAAGTTACCTGGTTAAAGGCAAGCAAATTAGCCACAAAGACGTGGCAAGGATCAGAAGAACAATTAATGAGTTAATGGAAAACAACACACTTGTCCTAAAACCAAAGGAGAATGATTAAGATGGTTTGAATGGTGCAGAACTGCTGAAAGAAGCACAGGAACCCTCTAAGAAACCTGTGCAAACGGGGTTATTGCCTAAAGGATTCTTACAGGATACACGGGGAAGAGAATTTAGGGACAAAACTGGAAGAATCTGGGGAATGTGTAAAATTTACTGTGGGATTGTAGGGGGATTACAGTAATGTGCGATACCACATATGAGTAAGGTGAGGGACAAACATAGACTGAGGAGAAATGAGCATTGTGAAAACAGAAGATGAGGAGCATAAAGGGGGATGGTCACATGCCTGTAGATGCACGCTGCGTGTGGGTGTGCACAGGGGAATTGTATGGTAATGGATATTGTTACACGGGCTTGAGGACACAGGATCACAGTGAGATGGCAGGGGAAAAGTCACCCAGGTCCCAAGGCCGTGGGATTCACCTCCTGCAGGGAAAGAGAAGAATGCCCACACATACCGGGGGAACCACTCTGTGGTGCTCAAAAACTTTTACCTATTTCCACCCTGAGTGGCAGTTTAGTTTCAGATATCTAGAACACACACAGTAGAATTATTTTATTCCAGAACCTGCATCAGAATGTAGCCTGGCTGCGGTAACACAATGAAGCGTTGGTGACTGGTTGTGGCTTCACCCCGCCAGGCAGCAAAGCACCACGCAGCCGCTCACCCACCTCCCCTCCAGCTCCTGGGGCACCCCCGGCCCCCTCGCTGGCCAGACAGCACGAGGAGCTGAAAGGCCTCGGCTCTGTGCAGGGTAGCTGCTGCTCCGCAACCACTACATCATTGGTGTGTTATCAGCACTGTTTTCATTAAAAAGGCAAAAATACAGCACTTACCAGCTACTGCGAAGAGAAGTAATCTATCCCAACCAAGCCAGCACGTGGCTCCATGGAAGCTTTATCATCAAACAGCTCAAATTCTCCAAGGCTATGAACAGCGATTTAAATATTTCTGCATCAAAAGTTATTTCATTTTTGAAACAATTTTTAAATATCTTCTGGAAGTAACTGTACATACAGCTGTTATCTTTTTTAATCAGCAGCAGGCATGCAGGCACTCTGGTTAAGAAAAAGTCCATCACCCCCCCCCCCCCTTTTTTTTTTTACATCAACCCCATCAAAATCTTGAAAGCCCTCATTAACAGTTTCTTTATGTTTTCTGTACCTTATGTGATGCTAACGATTTTATTCCACAGCCTTGAGTATACATATGTGCATCTGCATGCATCCGTGTCCTTTTTGTATACGATGGTTTGGATAAAGCTAGGCAATGTCTTTAACGTGATTAAGGTGAGGCCTGATTACATCGCTCAAATCATCAAGGGGAAAAAACAAGCAGAAAAATTCAGAGCTCCTGCTCCTTTAACACAACCTGTAATTTCAGTGATGGCCCATGACAGACTTGTGTGAGCACTTCAGAGCTAACACTTGCCTACTATAACAACAACAAAAAATCAATCAAAATACTCTGAATGCTGTGGTATTATCTGTTTTTGGTATTGGAGACTAACTGTAAGGGTTTTAAAGAGGGACAAATCAACATCAGCGAGCACAACAGGAATACAAGCCCATGGCCAGCGACCCTCTGAGCATACAGACAGCAAACCTGCAGAACTCCAAATGACTTCCAACCAGAAGGCCCCAACCCGCACCTACACTGTTTTTACAAATAACTTGTTTCTAGAAGTCGTAAGAAGACTTGATTTTTGCAAACAGACTTTTTCTTGGAATGCTATGAGGGTGCCCCCCTTGAATATACTCAATGTCAAGGCTAATAGCTCTGTACAAAACCACATCCACTGAATTTGGAAAAAGGAATTCATATCAAAATACACTAGCATGGGAGGCCTCTGAATACTCTGCTACCTTTAAAATTTCTTTTTTCTGTACAACGGTGTTACAATCTCTCTAGCAGCAATTTTAGCCAACCTTGGTCCTTTGAATTGCTCCACTCGGAGGCCTGCTTGAAACCAATAGTGCAGAAAGGTCTTTGAACCCTTTGGTCATGCCTCTACCACGCAGTGGAGCTCCACACTGATACCACCACGCGTTGTGACCAATCTCACTTTGGGACTGAAAACTCTTGAGCTGCGTTCAGAGTTTTGCACCAAGGCCAGGTGGCAGGGCTTGTTCACACCAAAGGTTAACATGACTCGGTAAATCACCAACAAACGACACCAACTCACCTGAAACAGCCCAGGCTGGAAAATTTTATTCAAATTCCTGGAAATTAGTCTGGTTTTGCAAATTGCTCAGGACTTGACTACAGCTGTTTCACAAGCCATACTTTGGACCACAAGTTCTCCGTCAATTTTCTCACTGTTTCAGGAAGGAAATGAAGTGTATTTGGCACAGGGAGCACTGTGTTAGTACAAGAGGCAAACTGCCAGCATTAAACTATTCCCTGATCTGTTCCACTGCTTCTCATCATCCTACTTATGCTCTTCAGATCTGCTTCTCTTCCTGCATTGCCCCATAAGGTAAGTGATCCAGAGAGCAGAAGATACATTATGGCCTCTTACCAGCAAAAAGCCATACTTTTGCCACAATGATCCAGGAATCTTGCCTAAAAGGCAAGAGAAGCGCTCAGAATGGTATTGCCAGAGTTTAAAGCAAACAAAAAAAAGTTAAAATATGAAGTTTACTCTAATTGGGTTCATAAGGTTTTTATTTTTGTGCATAAACTAGAGGGATAGGAGGAAGGGCAATTACTGACTGCACAGTAGTACAAAGGCTGGAAACAAACAAACAAACAAACAAACTTTTTTTATGGAAACTACTAAGCAATATTTATGGTCACTCAGTATCTCTCATTTCTGCAGGAGAAGGCTTCCACCTAAAAAGCCCAGTTGAATTCCAGAACTGTTGTCTGAGCACCTCGCCAGTACTGCCAGTAAAAAGCTAACTTCATCCCATGGGAGGAGAAGCAAAGCATTTCCCAGACAACAACAGCAACAAAGAACTTCGGGCTACAGATAACTTGAGAAATGCAAAACTTTTATTTTTGTGATACAAACTTCAAATATGAGGCTTCCGATAAGTCTCATCTAATGAAGCTTCTGGTCCTTATGTAACTTGTGCCACCTTTCATCCGGATTATAAAAGTTTTAAATAAGCTAAAAGATATTTATTCAACTGTCATTATTAATATTAGCAACTTTAACAGTCTTGATTTTGTACACGTGGAAGCAGTTATTGCACTACTGCTACAATATGTTTCTTCTTCTCTGACACCAATGGCACAGATCCTGGCTTGCTGTGCTTGCGACGATTCAATTCCCTAGGAACAGAAAGCAAAAAAATACAGCTCAGTAATCATCACAAAGAGTTAACAAATACCAGCTTCCTCCTTCAGAAATTACTTAAAGTTTAAAAAATAATAATAAATTAAGAATTGTTTTGCTTTTATTAGCCAAAACCAACACATTTCCTCCTTTGAGAAGGAGGATTGTCCCTTCAAGAAGTATCTTTAAAATTGTCTAACTTCGAATAGCTTCAAACTGACTCTTTTTGGGACCACAGCTTACTTCATTTCCATGTTAGCAGAATTTGCTGCTCAAAGTTGTAGGTAGCTAAGAAAGTTGACTAAAACCCACCACTTTTTGTTTTTAATTGATAATTTCATGGCTACAGCAAAGTATGCCACCTTCTGCTCCAATATTCCAACATGACGACGATCCAGGCGACTGAAAAGGCTCGTCCTGGAGTTTGGCATTAAAAAAACCAATAACCCACACCACAGTCAGGCCATGCTGTTTCTGTTGCAGTGTTGCATCACATCACACCTAACAGAGCACTGTGGCTCTTTCCAACATGATGCTCAATCCTGTTTCTTCAGCACGTTTTTGGGAAGCAGCCAGTCCTTGTTGATACTGGCACCTGTCTCCCTTTTTTTTTTATTACCAACGGTTAATCAATCCAGCAGTTCATGGTCGCTTTTCAGATGTTAGAAGTAGCTCATACTTGTTCCTCCCACACCCTGTAGCTCTAACATTCCCGTGCACTGCTACCACAGCACTGCAGTGATGCATTTTATTAATACAAAGACAAACAGATGGAAGAGGAAGACATACTTTCGCCGACGAGCTTCTCTCATGATACGCTGCTCCTTGATTTGGCAGAATATACTTTTGGGCAAGTGACGGTGCCGAGCTATGCGTTTGATCTGCGGGTGATGCTGGAACTTCTCCTTCAGCTTCTGATTGTAGTTCATAGCTGCCTTCTCTCGTGGTGCCAGCTACAAGGAAAGTAACACAGACAAGCATGTTATAAAAGAACAGGGACTTTACAGTTTCTCTACAAACGCTGAACTTTGGCAGACAGTAAAACCTCTTTGATCAGTCCGCTTGCTCTCCTAACCAATGCTGATGATCAACTTCCGCTGTGAAACAAATATCTGCAGGCATTTTAATCACTAGTCAGTATAAATACAAATGCTAAAAACGAATTGCCTTCATGAACTGCTTTACAGACAGCTCTTTACGTGGCCTAGATGTTATCCAGCGCCTTGATCCACTAGGAAGCACATTGTACACATGAGATTTCAAGTATTAGCTTGCCTACATGGCACATGGGGAGTTCAGCTTCCATCAGGCAGCTAAAAATACCTTAGTATCACAAACACGTGAAATTAAGGCGAAATAGTACGATCATGAGAGGACATAAATTTCATCCACATTTACAATTATATCCAAGACACCATTAGCAACACCGAAACAGCGAGGTCTTTTCCTTACAGCTAACTTAGGAAGTAGTTTTTCAGCTAGGCATGTTTCTTTTGGTCCTAGTCCTTGTTTATCACGAGGACAATTTGTGTGCGCTGCGTTTTTGTTGAAAGCACGCACTGCCTCATGAGGAACTGCAGCGTCTGTCTTTGGATTCGCGTGCTCCCTGGGAAGTTCAGCTGCGTGTTAGTCCAGTGTGCTTTCAGACTTGAACTAAAGCCGCATGTAAAACTTTATGGAGGGGAAAAAAAGGTCCTCTATACCCCAAACCACTTATTTATTTATTTATTGCAATGTATCTACATCCTATCATCCCCTTCTTACTCTCCCTCCAAAAAGACTGGAGTTATACAGTGTATTTTACCTTCCTCCATTTATTTAATCCACTATTAATTATTCATAAAGCCTGCAAGACGAAGCAGTTCAGACAACTTCTATTAACCCATCTTTGCAACTAGCTCAGTTTCACCAATTCCTTACTCTCTTAACAGACAACAGAACCCGTGTTTCAGACAGACACACACACACTAGTACAGAAAAAAATAATCTGGAAATTTCACCTACTTTACAAAGCACACTTTTTTTTTTTGCCTTTGAAGTCAGCAGTTGGCTATTTCTTCTCCACTCTGGAGGTTACCTTTGGAAATGATTTCCGTTGTAGTATTTCATAAATCCTGAAAATGTTTACCATACTCAGACAATTTTGGTCAAAAATGCCACTAATGGTCTGAAAAGCAGTAAACGTGAACCATATGGAAGAGGTTTCTCCAGGTGCCGAATGTAGAGTTGCTCGCCACCACCAGAAGTCTTATTCCAGGCATCCAATGCACGCAGTACTCCGAACCTCTGTTTGCCCACACCATCGTGTTCATCAAACTAAATCCGTCTGCTTTATTGTATTTATCATAACCTCTCAAACTGCAAGTGAGTAAATTCTACAATCCGAACCCAATAAAACCATCTCCTTTCTAGTGAAATTTACTCTAGTGAGCCAGCCTGACTAGATGGTTCTTTCTCAATAAATCCCAGGTGTTCCCACTCTGCAGAAAACCGCCAACATAATCCAAATTAAAGAGCTTTTATTTTAATTAAATGCAATGATTTTTCTTTAATTTAAGAAGAGCAAATTGCTGCTGATTTAGCGTAACCTTGATGATTCTACAGACAGGAGGTGAGTCTGCAAATTAAAGATACACCCAGGATATCTTGTTTAACAAATTAATCTATATTAAGGTGGTTACGTTTGAGTCTCTTTCCATTTTCACATGCCACGCAGCTTCTAGAAAGGCACATAGCTGCTGCCTTCTCATCCAGCCACCGAACACCAATGCCCCATATGCCAAGCTGTGCGGTGGGGGGCAAAGATGTGTAATAATGACAAGTTTCTATTTATCAAAAACACCAGATAGCCAAGAAAGCGGACTGCAACAAAGTACTGAATTCCAATTTCTTTCTTGCAAGTCATGCTACAAAGGTCACCCCAGACAGCTGAAGAGACCGGCTTCCCGCACTGCTTTGGGCTGAGGAAGATGCTGGAAATGCAGCACTGGTTTGCTGTTCCATTGACAGGGAGCAGAACACTTCACAGTGTAAGAAATTCGCATTTACGTGACATCATGAGGGGAAGACGTGCTCTGAGATGATGTTGGACCCCTTTTCCATGCATCCTAACGTGAATGGGGAACTTCCTTCCTATATGAAGGAGACAGAAATCATGGGGTAGAGAAGCCATTGATTGGTGCCAGTACAACAGCAGCACTACGCACTGAATACCTAGAGTGAAAAACGGGGAAAACAACCCTAAAATGCAAGTTGTTAGCAAGAGGAAGGTGTGTTCCTAAGTGACCTGCCTATGCCTCTTTCCTCCCTCCAGATGACAGAGGCTAGTTATTTCGCACACTCTCGGGCAGAAGGAAGCTAAGCATTTTTCTGGAGCCCTGACTGAGGAGCTGCAGTCACCTTTCAGAAACCAAACTCCTTTTAAAGTGGGCTGCATCTGTAGCATTCTGTCGTAGCTCTCGCTACTGGACTCCTCTAATTCAGCGTGGGAATAAGACACGGCTGTTTATCAGTCCTCTCCAGGCTGCCCTTCTAGGCTAGGGCAGACAGAGCACAGATGCAACATATTTTTAGAATACAAACATATCCCAGCAATTTTCTACACTGTAGCTTGTGTTTAAAACTTTTCCGCTGCTTTGATGAAAACTGTCTTCTAAATTCATTGCCATTAAGTTTATTACTCATTATTTCCTGGAAACAAAGACGTACATATACTTCACATCTAAACGGACGACACAAAAGAAGGGTGATGTAGATGTGGAGCGCACAACATCGTAGCTAAAGGGCCGAAGCGAGGTGTGCACTGAATCACTCTGAGAAGAATGAATGCCAAGTCACTCGGTGTCTGGTGCTGCTTGTTACAGGCCTCATCTCGCACAACGGGACTGTACACTAGAAGGAGACTGAAAGGATCTACAATTACTCAGACAGTTTGGATGCACTTTGCTAGATCAACACCGAGACTCGTAATTGCACTTTCTCCAATCTTTTTCAGTTCTTACTCAAAAGCCATTTCTGCACCTTGTAGGAAAGCAGAAAATCGATGTTCCAACTCTCTTACACCCACTTCTCGCGCCAGTTTTACACTTGCTGAGACACAAATCATTCACAAGCATGCCATTTTCTTCTTCAATTGTCCAGCGCTCTGCCTGATCCTTAGCTACTCTGGAAGGGTAACAGAGCCAAATTTTGCTGCTGTTAAATCACGGAAGTGACGTTACTGATATTCAAAGGGATTACAAAAAAACCTGCAGGTGCAGGATTCTTCTAACATGTCAGTGTACTGAAGAACACTGCACCTTCGGGTTTTACTGATGGTTCATTGCTTTCACTATAGTTAAAAAATACATCTCTCCCTTTGTATTAATTAAATGAATTCTATTTTATTAACTGAAATTTACTCTATTACTGCTTTTCCACCCTTTTCCCTCCGACGAGGCTCTCTTCCCTCTATTCTTCCAATCCAAAGGCACGCTCCTGTTCAGAAATGCCCAAGACCACAGGTACAAAAAGCTTCACACGTGTTTAAGATGCCAAGTTCAGTTACACATCAACTCCATAAAGTCCAGTATTTAAACAGTCTGGAGTATCTTAAACCTCTTTGGTACCTGGGTCTTTCATTTCGGGACACACAGAGCTAGGTGTTTACTGCCTTAAAAAAAAAAAAACTATGAAGTCCTGTTACTGGGAAAAAATAAATCAATTTTTATTAAAAAAACTAAAGACTGAATATTATTTTAAAACCATTTCTGCAGTAGATCCAACAGAAAGGTTTGGGTTTTGTTACCCCTACATAAAACCCATGAGGCCGTAACTGTCAGCGAGCGGAGACCCAGCACACCCCTCGCTCCTCCAGACATTCATTCTTCCTTTAATGATTCACTGATTTTAAATAATGACTGCAGTGCCAAATACATTAAAACCCAACAGAAACATGCATGTCAGAGCTGATGACTGCTGGGGCAGCCACCGTTCAGAAAGTACAACTCTCCAACTGGATAAATGTTCATCAGTCACAACCTCAATACTGTATGCAGCCTAACTTCCTCAGATCCCAGCAATGCTGGAAACGAGACTAAGTGACCAAAAAATAATTTTAAA
Organism: Heteronetta atricapilla; assembly: GCA_011075105.1. Lineage (NCBI taxonomy): Eukaryota > Metazoa > Chordata > Aves > Anseriformes > Anatidae > Heteronetta > Heteronetta atricapilla. Next base: position 137,988,173 of record CM021732.1, on the reverse strand, counting down.
AAAAGTTGGATTACCACTTTTCTTTTGCTACCCACCCCCACCCCCAAAATATCCATCTTAAATACAATGTATTACAAAACGTTGGCATTATATCAGAAATACAGTGACCTTTGGATGAGTCATTCAATCAAATCCTCTCAGCTAAGAAAAATAGCAGACCAAGCAACTCAGCATTTAAGACACATTCTGACACTTCCGACAGAATTACTGAGTGTTCAGCTTTGAATATTCAAAATGTTCAAAAAATAGCCATGGACTATGGAAGAACTGGACTTTTATAAAATGAGCCAGCACATGTCTATGAAGATAAGAACGCCAGTCCTCTAATAATAATAATAAAAAAAGAGCAGGTGCTAAAGAAAAGCAGAGGAATATGATAAATAGCCATGAACACCTGCAGCATTAAAAACTGCAGGAACTACCAAGTTGGATGGAACAAGGATTAGCAGAGCTGCCTGCATCCTAGTGACATTCCCAGGGTATATCCAAGAATGGGATGAGCTGTAAGGGTTCCACCCCAAGTCCTTGTAGCAATTATTCTCTAAACACGTAAAATAAAAATTCATAGTGCTTCCAAAATCTTTTATAGCAACGGTATCAGTTCTGGACAGTAACTAATTTAATATTCATATTCTGCGTCTTGCTAAATTCAAGGCTTCAGCAACACTGAACATAGTTCCACACAAGATACAGGGCTGTGAAACGCTCTCTCTTCTTCTTATAACATAATTCTTCACAAGTTCATTAGTGTCACCCACATGAAACGAGAGCAGTTTTTCTACATAACTCACTGTCCTTTTTAAGTTCTTCCCATATTTCTGAATAGTTTTGCTTTCTTAAAATGCCTCATGATGTTGCAAGGTGACAAGATTCGTATTCTTAATGACAGTGTGAGTTTTCATTTCTGATTAAAAAAAAAACAACAAAAAAACCACAATGTAACATGCCACTTGACCCACAGGTTAAAGGTAACTATTGGCTTAGTCTTATTGGGAATTGGTGGCTGAAGACCTTTGTCAGAAACTCAGAATCACAGAATTGAAGGGGTTGGGAGAGACCTCCAGAGAGGGTCCAACCCCCCTGCCAAAGCAGGTTCCTTAGATCAGGCTGCCCAGGTCGGTGTCCAGACAGGCCTTGAATATCTCCAGAGAAGATCTCCACAGCCTCCCTGGGCAGCCTGTCCCAGTGCTCCGTCACCCTCACTGTGAAGGAGTTCTTTGACATGTCGGTGTGGAGCTTCCTGTGCTCCATTTTGTGGCCATTGCCCCTTGTCCTGTCCCCACAAACCACTGAGCAGAGGTTGGCCAAATCCCTGTCTCCCACTGTAGTAGGTTTACATGGCAAGGCTTTGGCAGCAGGGGGCCATAGGGGTGGCTTCTGTGAGAAGGATCTAGAAGCTGCCCCATGTTAGGTAAGGGCCCCACTGCTGACCAGAGCTGAGCGCCACACAGCAGCTGTGAGAGTGAGAGGAGTGAGGAACAGCCTTGCAGGTGCCAAGGTCAGTGAAGGAGGAGGGGGAGAGGTGTCCAGGTGCCAGAGCAGAAGTCCCCTGCAGCCTGTGGTGAGGCCCATGGTGAAGCAGGCTGTCCCCCTGCAGCCCATGGAGCACCACGGTGCAGCAGGGTTCCACACAGCAGCCCATAGAGGAGATCACGGTGGAGTAGGTGGGCCTGCACTGACGGAGATTGCAGCCTGTGGAAGACCCCTGCCAGGGCAGATTCCAGGCCGGAGCTGCAGCCCGTGCAGAGGAGCCCACGCAGGAGCAGGTGACCTGGCAGGAGCTGCTGCCTGTGGGGGACCCAGGTTGGAGCAGTTTGCTCCTGAGGGATGGACCCCGTGGTACGGAGCCACATCTGGAGCAGTTCTTGAAGAGCTGCTGCCTGTGGGCAGCCCATGATGGATCAGTTCAGCAAGGACTGCATCCCGTGGGAGGGACCCCACAGCACAGGGGACGAGAGTGACCGAGAAGGAGCGGCAGAGAAGAAGCGCTACAGACTGACCATAACCCCCATTCCCCCATTCCCCTGCGCTGCTTGGGGGGAGGAGGTGGAAGAGGGTGGATGGGGGGCAAGGTGCTTTTGGTTTCTTTCCTTTGTTTCTTGCTTCTCTAGCTTGTTAGTAATAGGCAATAAATCTTACTATCTCCCTGTGCTGAGTCTGTTTTGCCCATCACGATAATTACTGCGCGATCTCCTCGTCCTTATCTCAACCCTTGAGCCCCTTCCATCGTATTTTCTCCCCATTCCTCTTTGAGGAGGGGGAGTGAGAGAGCGGTTGTGGTGGAGCTCAGCCACCCAGGCGAGTAAAACCACCACACCTCAGGTATTTATAAGCATTAATAAGATTCCCTCTCAGTCTTCTTTTCTCCAGGCTGAACAGATCCACGTCTCTCAGCCTTTCCTCACAGGGAATGTGCTCCAGGCCCCCTATCATCTTTGTGTCCCTCCACTGGACTCTTTACAGGAGATGCTGCAAAAACTGTATTCCTATGATCCCTTAGTAGCAGAACTGAATCCTCTGCACAGCCTCCAAGAGGCACATCAAGCAGGAATGGTGTGCTTAGAAACATAACAAACACACATGGGGTATTTTGTGTAGGATTCACTGTCAGGTCAAGGAACACAAGACTGTTAATGTGCAGAACACAACCAGTACCGGAAAGTCGTAACTGATGGTTCCTTTTTCAGACCCATCTCTTGCCAGTTTTCACTGGTGTAAATACCAGAGAAAAGAGCAGAAGGTAATTTACCACTCTACATCTTGAATACTGGAACAATAGCTAAGTAGTCCTTGTGGTACTTAACATTCCTGTGATGTGTCGGTTTTTGCAGTTACTACCCAGAGCAAAGCATCCTTACTCTTTCATAAAAAAGGAGCCATTACCATCTAGTAGTCAACAGAACATACTTTAAAATACTAGCTATCATTCCATGTGAAAATCATGTTTTTGACATTCTTTTTACCCACTTGTCCTTCACAGAAAAGGGTACAGAACCAAGACGCATGTCAGAAATACCACAGATGATTCTGTTCTGGAACAGCATGTTAGAGAGACAGAATGGTCCTTCTGTACCGAGCATCACGATAGTTAATAAGGAGAGAAAATTTCAGCTAATACTGTAAAACCAGATGAAAAGGCTGTGAGACTATGGATATGCCAACAGGAAAACACGTAACCATGCTGCCCAGTACTGCACTGTTTCAGCAAATTTAACATAAAATTCATATGAAAAGGCAAAGTCTGTAATGAACATTGCAGAGTCCTTGGAATTAGCAACTATGGGGCTAATATTTATGTGTTAAATGTTTTACAAAAGCTCTAGTTGGAAAAATCCCAAGAATTAGTTAAAAAATAGCATCCTAAAACACAATAGAAGAGTTAGTCCATTAAAGAAATTCAACCTAAATAAGAGTTTGTAACCACAGATATTATACAGGCTATAGAAAAAAATATAGCTGTACACCAGGGATGGGAAAGATAACGGGGCTCCTGAATACCTATGGCAAGCCGTGGCTAAAGATAAGTGTGTTGTTTTAGGTGTGCTGCTCCACATGCAGCCCTTTACAGAGCACAACAGCCCACGAACCTTCCTGCTCCACGCTGCAGCCCCAGTACTCCCACCAGCTCCACCCCACTTTCCTCTCTGCAGAATTGATGGAGCTTCGCCTCGACTACGGAACAAATCTGTCCCTTTAACAGAACACTGTTCTCCCCTGAATTGCAGCTTCCCTTTCCTCCCCCCTCACTCCTTCCCAAGATCAAGCAGGAATTCCTCCAAGAATTGTTTGACAGTTCTGCTTTTTCTGATGGGCTCAGAAAGAGCCCTGTAAGCACCTCCAAGGTACCCTAACAACATGAAGCTACGTAAAGGGACTACTCCCAGTGGACAAAGTGTCAAATTCCTTCTCCAAAGGCACTCAATACTTTAATACAACTGTGCAGATGAATGAATATAGAAGTGCTAACTGCAATAGGACATTTTGGTTCTATATATAATCATTGGAACAAGTGTTACTGCAAAAGACATGTGTTAAGTAGACTGATGTCTGCTCCTACTAGGAAGGCTTCAACCAAAGTGACTACGCTGAACTAAAAGGACTTCAGACTAGCTTGCCCACTTGATATTGGAGTTAGTTTAATGACAACCTCAGTTATGCATTGGTGGCAAGTAATCTATTTTATAATGCATATGCTTATCACAGAACGCACTAAACTTGAACCACTCAGACATTTTTTTTTAAAGCAGCAACCCTACGCTTCAGTAGAATAACCTGGGTATGGCTAGATTCTAGAACTAGACTTACTGCTTTTTCACTAGTGCAAAGGGATGACGACTCACCTGTAGCACCAAGACAGAAAACTCAAGTTTAGTTAAAGTGGTGATTATTGTTAGAATTAAACAAGACAAAAACTAATTACCCTGTGTAGCAATACGAAGGCATGTAATCTTATTTGTAAAAGCCCCAGCAAATGCAATGAGCTATATTGCACATTAGTTTTCAAATTAAATGCAAACGTCAAAGTACAATTTCACATTTTCCCTTTAGAAACCAGTTTTTAGGAGTTGGACAGACTAACCAGTTGTAATAACAAAAAACAAAACCCACCAGGCACTGTCTTGCGATAACAAAACGTATCTTACCACTCCCAGTTTCTCAGAAGCATTAGCCTTCCACAGACGGATATTCATCTCATCTGAGCCACACAGAATATATTTGCTATCTGAAGTCCATTTTACAGTGATGACATGCTGCATACGCTTTGTGTGGTAGACCTCCCTAAAGAGAAGAAAAATGTTTTTTAATACTTTATTATCACTTTTCCTACCAACATTACCTTTGAAATAGCAGAAAGTTTTCTGTTCATGGCAAAATCTATTATATGTTTTTGATTTTTTTTGTACCCCTCCTTTTAGCGTATCAGTCACACAGCTCAGCTAAGAGACCTTTCTCTTTCTTCTATCCAGTTATTTTTACAAGTAAAATCCAAGTGGTAACAGAAAGGATATACAGAAACAATGACTATTCAAGAGCCATGAAGAACTAGACTGAGTTGCAAGAATAACAAACATAATCAATATACCACCTTAAATAAGCTTAAATAAGCTTAACCACCACTTCAATTCACACTCAAGTGATACTCTACAAAAACAACAAAGTGGAAGACTGAGCACAAGAACCTTCTGAAAATGTCTCTGCTCACATCAGGCTTTGCTGACATGAACGTTTAATACTGTGTAAGTACATACATGTTTTCATAAGCATTTCTGTTTTTACTTTCATTTTACTGGTTGGCTCAGTAACAAACTTTTCTTTACACACCTGTGGGGAACAAAGTATTTTTTTCCTTTCCTTACTCTGAATTTTCAGCCTTTGTCTCTCCTGTTGCTGTCCCCACCAGTTATTAACTACCATTCCCCGGGAAAGGAAAAACACAAAAGAAGATGGCCACATAACCTGGATATGTCATTTAAAAAACTCACACAGACATTACGTTCCGTTTACAAAGAATTTACGGAATTTAAATCAACGTCATAAGAGAAGTTATTTCTTACGGCTACTCAATTCCCAAACTTAAGCTTTCTTTTTTAAAAAAAGCAAAAAGCAATGGAAGTTAGCAGTTTTTCAAATTGGTGAGAGATCAAAAGTCTGAGTTAACTGAAACACAGTCAGGACCTTTATTCAAAGATACACTCAAGTGTCCTCAGTCTTCCAAGAGGGATCAGATCTTCTGCTTGGAGACCTCTCTTTATTCCACAGGATTAATTTCAACTATGCAGCTGTGAATAAGTCCAGCTTTTAAAAAATTTTAAGTGCCCCAGAATACCCTAGTCAGCTTACAAGTGGCTAAGTTCTTCACTTGTAAGGCTCTTCCTCATTACATTTACAGCAACTTCAAAGAGAGAGAAAAGGAGAGAAGGAGCAAAAGAGAAAGGGGAGCAAAAGAGAGCAAAATGGAGAAATGCCTTCCTTATCAACAATCCGCTGTAATGCGAAATAAAGCCTTTTATTCTTCTAGCATTATGGGATCTGCTCACTTCCCCGCAATGATGTGCCTTAACTTTGCCTAGCACCACTTTTATGAACATTCCAGAGAAAGGAAAATCTGTGGAAATTAAGAGATATGAACCATGTTGTTTAGTAACAAAAGAACTGGGGGGGGAGAGTTAAAAAGAAACAACAAAAAACAACAAAGGAGATGCAATATCTAATTATATTTAAAATACTGTTACAAAACAAGAAAAAAAAAGTAGAACTACCTGTAGATTAGCTATGAAAGAAAATAGAAACAGCCCTTCTCAATCCCTAAACAGGTACAGGAGCTTGCAGACATGCAGAATAATGCACACATAACTCCACTGAACAGTAACAAGAATATATGCCTCCCCCAGTCGGTATTCAGTATTCCTCAACCTCCCCCCAACCACCTCAAACTTAAACAAGTGGCAATTGGCAATTTGGGGGGGGGGGGGGGGGGGGAGACACAAAATGAGTGGGGACAGAGGAAGGCAAAAGAAAAAGTAAAATTAATAAAGAAAAAAAAAAGAGTCTGACAGAGAATAATGAAGGTAGTTTTATGAAGGACAAATGATACCAGACAGGCCTGATAACTTGCTTTGATTTTCATCAAATTGAAAAACAAAATAATAACAGTAATGGAGACACAGCAGATCCAATCTGAACCTCAGCAGAACATTTAATACACTGCCTTATGAAATCTTACATGAGAAACTAATTCAAACTGAATTGTATTCAAAGCACCGTCACATGACTCAAAACCTGACTAACACAGCATGAACAAAAATAAAGTGCACTGAGTAGGATCACAAAAATGGCCCAGACTGATCCTCAGGAACCCACACTAACAGCACTTTTCATGGGATGTCTTCACTAATCATCTGTGATTAGTTTTGTCCTGGGACAAAACTAGTCCCAGGAAACCAAGCACTAATGTTCTAAGGCCAACAAACTTCAGTGGTGACCCATACAGTACAAAGTGACCTAAAAACACTAAAGATACACAGACCGGGGAAGAATATAGGATTCATCTTGGTAAAACCCAAGTGAGTATACACAAGGACAGTAATTCAGAACTGATGCTGCGTCCTGTTGGAAAGCAATCATGTCAAGGAAAGCATGCTGCCATAACAGATGTGTGAATTTGCAGATTATTAATGGTGGAAAAGCTAAAATCCAGATGTAGACAAGAGGTGGTACCACACTACAAAAAAGGAAACACATAACCAATAAACAATCAATGCTTCTGTAGGAACACAGCCTCCCTTCTGGATACCTAATATAACACCGTATCCAGAGGACTCCACCTTAATTTTAATTCAAAATTGCATCAGCACTGCTACTTGTTAAACACAAGCTCTACACTACCACATTCTCCAGAATTACCAGTTCATTACCTGACCTGCCAATCTCGAGGTGCGTACAGAGTAAGACTTCGATATTCACAGAAAGTGAATGCCTCAACGAAGATGGGAATGATTAAGGATTTTGAGGCTTAGGGAGGGAGATCACTGGGATGTATGAGAGCAAGAGAGAGAGGTGTAAAAATCACTCACCTGCTGTGGCCTTTGTCCATAGGAAAAATGCGGACAGACTTATCAAAGCTGGCAGAGACAAATTCTTTCCCAGTGGGTGAATAATCCACATCAAGAACAGCAGACACATGATCCATATGCACCATGACAGGCGATGAAAGGAAGCGCATATCAAAAGTATATAGGCTTTAATATAAACACATGAACAACTTAAATATCTGAACCACTTGTAAGTGAACAGCACATTTTTGCTACTTTAATCATACTTGAAGATAGATCACAGTGCAGAGGGAATTCTTTAAAACTGCAAGTAACACATGAAAGGTAAAGGTGTTGAAGTGAAATAATATCAGGAAATAATTATCAGGTTACAGCTAAATGCTTCACATGAAAGGAAAGAATGATGTAGTACTTAGAGGTTCAAAAAAGTTTACCAAGTGGAGGTTTTAGTTGTAGAACAGGACCCAGGATTCTTGTTCACTCCCAAAGAACAGATAGGTCTCCACCACTCCCTTCAGCATCTGTTTTTGGGTCACTGACTGACCTGTTCCTCAACAGCCACGCTCCCTCTTCAGATGTAAGCACATAACCTGAAGAAGTGTCTCTGAATCCCTTATTCTCATTATGGCAACGCTCTCAACTCTGCAAGGTTTCTAGATCTTCCCGTAACGGGATCTCCTAGTAACTCAAAGTCTACTGGGAAGTTCCCATTTGTCTGGCACCCTTTCCTACAGCCCGACTGTCTTTATACCAGACAACTATTGACTCTGTAGGAGTCCAAGAAAAGCTTGCTCCTTCAACACACACCGACACTACTTCAGCAGAGCAGAGGAACTACACTGCCTGTAGAAAAGCCTTACATTAAATATTAACACAGCTGCTGGACCTCCGCTGGTTACCTCTTAAGCACTTCAGAGCTAGGGAAGAACAGGTGATGTCTACCCATGCTCCTCTGAATCAACAACCTACTGACACATAGCAAGGCATAATAACTGCGTAGATCACTGATTTGCTGGGTGCCAATAAACCAAGACGATTTACAGACAAAGCATTTAATGAAACCAGATTTAAGTATACTATTTAGTAGAACTAATGTATTAAAAACTTGTAATTTATCAGCAGGCTTCTCACCCTCCTTGCTGCAGATGAATGCAGAGCTGGAATTAATTCAATGTCTTTTACTCAATTGCTTATTGGCAACTATTCCTTTTCCTTCTGAATTCCCCAAGAAAAAGTATGCTAGCATCACATTCAAAACTGCTACTCTATGTAATTAGCTAACACTTCAGGCATATTGTTGATTTGTACATTTGCCATTGCACTCATTAATTGTTTTAGTTTGCAAGAAGAGAATTGCCCCTTACAGTAGCAGCTACCAATTTCAGGTTAATGTGGGGAAAAAAATGACATCAACAGACTAGGTAGCTTTACTATGCCATAACCAAAAATGTGAAAGCAGCACATTATATACAACACCCATTTCCAAGGTCTGGGCCAGATTCTATTTCCTTGGAAAAACAGCCTTAAGATAAGCGATAAAATCCCTGTGTTCTAGAAGAAAGCAGTGATCTATTGTTAGATCACTGACTTCCTGGAAACAAGGATATGGAGCACATTTTGCAGTGGCCTAGTTTTGAAGAGACAGCTTTTTCAATATCAGATGAGCTATTCACATGAATAGTATTGCCCAAAAGTAAAATACTGCTGTGAGATGCTGAAAGGGAAAGTACTGCAGTCTTTGGAATTGTTTCACAAAAGATTAATTTTAAGAAATGTTCTCATCAAAACAGCTGATCAGTACAATATATCAAGCTTCACATGAGCTGGTAAGAAAATATATACTTATATTGCCTTGGACTGGCAATATTATTTAGTTTCCAGGACCTACTGTAAACTGTGCTTGCATAGACTTAACTGCATTTTCTGTAAATAAGAGTGCTTCTACACCCCACCCCACTCTGGTACTGAAAGAGGCAGTCTACCATTATTTTTATTTATTTTTTTTAAGTCAATATCAGTCATATAATTCACTAGGTTATTACTTAAGTGGTGCAAAGTTAGAGCTTAAGCAGCTTTTTAAAAAATATATTTTAACACGATGGCAAATCACTAAGATACAGAAAATAAAACATAACGTGATCAGGACTATCCAAACGCAGGATCACACTTACTTGTAATCTTCATTTGCTGCAGTAAAAATGAAAGCTTCCATGGGGTTCCAACACAGCGTGTTTGTCCTCATGTTCAAGATAACCTGGAAGATATTTACACATTGCTACCTTGTTGCAGGCAATGAAATACTGGCTATATTTCAAAGCTTCTTATATCACCGAGACAAGCTAACACTTTCTAGATACAGAATTATGGTAGAGCAATAGTGACAGAAATGACAAGGTTTACTTAGCAGTGTTACAATTGGTACTGAGATACCCTAGCTCTCATCACATGCCCATTGCTTCATGCTACACTGCAGTTAAATTTTCTTCTATAAATCATCTTGGAAGGTGAGGGGTCTGGAGAATGAGTCTTACAAGAAGCGGCTGAGGGAGCTGGGATTGCTCAGCCTGGAGAAGAGGAGGCTCAGGGGCGACCTTATCGCACTCCACAGGTACCTTAAAGGAGGCTGTAGCGAGGTGGGGGTTGGTCTGTTCTCCCACGTGCCTGGTGACAGGACAAGGGGGAATGGGCTAAAATTGCGCCAGGGGAGGTTTAGGTTGGATATTAGGAGAAACTTCTTTACTGAAAGGGTTGTTAGGCACTGGAATAGGCTGCCCCGGGAAGTGGTTGAGTCACCATCCCTGAAGGTATTGAAAAGATGTTTAGATGTAGAGCTTAGTGGTATGGTTTAGTGAAGGACTTGTTAGCATTAGGCCAGAGGTCGGACTTGGTGATCTTGGCGGTCTCTTCCAACCTAGATGATTCTGTGATGAGAATTTCACTCCATTGTATTCACAGAAAACTTTAGTTAAGTACAGTACAAACAAACACGCCCAATTAAATGATTATTTCAAAGGATGCAGTTATTAATCAATGCTATGATCTGTAATCAGATCAAAGTGATTACAACATTCTGATGTTTTCCCAGTTATTGCTATCCCTTCATTTTATCTCTAAAATTGCAGTTCCTGACTTTCCAGGCCAGGTGCCATTTCTCACTGAAGCATCAAGCAACGCGTGCAGCAGTTGGTGTGTTGTAATTTACTCCTCACAGTCGCTACATCAGCTCTGAATTACCTGCTACAGACTGGTAAGACTTACTTGCTGCTAGTTAAGCAGGCGGCTGCAAAGAGGTTGCCTTGGCTTGAAGCAGGAGTAAAGCAGCTGATGACTAACAAGACAGTTCTACCTAGTGAACAGTGAATTTGGCAAGAGGTCTCAAGGAGCTGAATGTCAGATGCCTCCACCTTGAAGGAGGATGGAGGCAATGACTGCTGGGCCACTGTAGGGCAGGAGGAGCTGATCTGATGCCCGGTATGACACAACAGCTTTGGCTTCTGCTGAGTCTTGAAGGAGCTTTCAAAATCTAAAAAGAACTCCCGTACGGTATTCCTGACACAAAGTAGATGTGTAATTTCAACTTAACCAACTGAACATTTTCCACAACAATGCAGGCCAGCCACAATCCTACTTGAAAATTCTGAAATTTGTGTATTTTATGCTATGGTACTCCAAACTCATTTCTGTTCTCACTTCAGTATACCAAACACCTTACATATGTAGGCATATAACAAAATATAATTATATGATTGTGTTCATTATTTAAAAAAATAGAATTTCAAAGCAAGTCAGTGGTGATGACCCCTACCAAATCCCCATAAAAAAAATGGATCGTGACTTTATAAGCGTGTGCGCAGTCTCACAATTCTCATTCTCCACAAATCCTCATTTCCTACATGACATTATCCTACTCAACAAGAAATGAAGTCTGCAAGGCCAAATACTGCTCATTTTCAGAGATTACGTGCACCCAGAACAGAATGTTAATCATCAGATGTGTGAACTGATCTCTGTTTTAAAGAGTGACTTTACTGCAAGGATTGGCCACTGAATGGCCCTGTGTTTACAGCAGTGTGATAACTGCAGTTTACTCAGATTCCAGGACTGTTTTTCTAATTATAAACCTTGTGTGCATATATATTACAGAATCACAGAATTTCTAGGTTGGAAGAGACCTCCAGATCATCGAGTCCAACCTCTGTGTCCAGTGTGTGTGTCTGTGCAGCTAATGATCAAGAGAGTTCTTTAATCTTCTCGGTTCAAGTTTTCCAGGCATTGCAAAATGAGTACCAACACTAACTGAAACACGTTATATGTATAACAAATATTTTAAATCCTAACACAAAGTAGCCCTAATATGGCTGGAAAATCCAGCTTCCTCTCAAAAGGGGTCAGGTTTGGGCAAAGTTCATGCTCCACATCTTGCTTCGTAATTCCTCCACCCAAACTTAAAGCATTGAGTTTACTGCAGCAGTGGCATTTGGAACGAAAATAGTGCCTGAGAGGATCCTCTGTACAGCTCTAGCATTACATTCAGTAACAGCTGTGTATAGCAACCTGGGCTGGAAGTGATTTAAGTCACTGTGAAGATGGTACTAGCATTTAAGAACTATGTAAACCTGTAGCAGAACCAACTTCTGAAACTATTTTTAATCACCTGTAGATATGGTTAGCTGTTTCATTGGAAAAAGCCCTTGTTAAGACGAATTTGTGAAGTTCCCAAGACTTGGCTACCTTGGTTCATTTAACTGTAAGCACTTGCTAAGAAAGAGCCTGGAGATTTTGAGGTTACTTCAACAGAAAACCAGACCACCCAAGTAATTAGTCCTTTACTATCTACAAGGCTTTTGATTGAGGTGAATGTCTCAGGTAGTTACTATTTCAGGCAATGGATGATAACAGTTTCCATAAGCTCTTGAAATGTTAAAGTCTATCTTTAAAACATCCTAAATTCTTTCCTTCTGTGATCCCACAGGTTACACATGCACATCTTTCAGTTTCCAAGCACTCTAACATCTATTAAATGTCTTCCTCTTGTCACACAAGAGGAGTGCTCCCCTTCATCCTACCAGGTTTTTTAATATTATTAATTATTTTGTATTTATGGAGCATCTCACCATCTTACTTGTTCCTCTTTGAAACATAAGACTTCAACATAAGATTTCATGGGCAGAAAAACTGTGCAAGAGAGCTACTGCTTCCTGATGTGGAAAGTGGTACTCGTACTTCCATTAAGAAATGGACTCAACCCCCGCTGAGTTCCAAATTCACAATAGCGTGCGACCTGCTTTGCTGACCTATTACGCAGAAAACAGCAGTGCCAGAACTGTACATAGGCAAGGTGCCTCTATAAGGAGCATCCTTCTCTCGGGAGGTACAGAGCTCTTTGCTCTCAAGGCAGAAACGGGCATAAACCTTTTTCTCCATGGGGGAATCATTCCTATCCCAGCAGGAACCCAACAGAGGCTACTGCATCCACAGATGCAAGCAAGCACTCACCAGTTTTACTCTTACGGCAGGAAATGCGCTTAAGCACGGTGCTTACTAGTTTTACATGAGATACACATACGTACACCTATTATATACATTATGTGCACGTATGTATACTTTGATATAGCATATCAATAACACATCAAATTGTTGGACTCAAACTTGGTTCACAAATGCTCAAACTACATCCCCTGAACTGGTAACTGCAGATCTACAGCACTGGCTGTGTTTATTTTGACGCTCAGGTCTCCAGCTGGCATTGCTGACTTTTTTAAAAAACTTTTTAAGCACTGTCTCTGTGGGCAAATGAAACTTCACTAAAAATTATTGGGGCACAGGAAGAGAAAGAAAGAAATACTGTTACACCAACAACATTCCTATTTATGACCACGTGAAAGACCATTATCATGTTCTAGCGTATATTTGAGCACCTTCCTTACAGACAGTATGCAACATCCATAAGGATACTGAGAGTGTAGTTGTGAGTCCTAATATTGTATTTGAAGAAGAAATATTGTAAAGATGGGTATGGGGCTCAAAAATACAGCAGTTGATCCAAGTTAATATTTCCATATAAATTACTGGTTTCGTGTTTTGAATCGACACATACATTTTGCTAAAGCCTAATAAGGATCGTCATTTCACTGGTAAAGTTCCACATATAAACACAACTTTGATTTCACTGCAAAGGAGTTCTGAAAGTTTACACTAGGTGCATAGAGAAGGATTTATCTTCACGCAAAAGCAAAACACCCTTTTAAATGCAGAGCAAGGTTCTCCACTGGTAGAAAGGAAATGCCTTAGAAATTACCTTGTTTCCTTCAAGCAAGGAGAAAAAAATAAAAATCACACACACAGAGACACAAGGCAATACAAGAACATAAAGTTCTTACTGTGAAATTGCTGTCAGGTCAGGCACTTTATCAAGAATTATAACAGAGCGAGCATGACAGCCTGTCTGATGCGGAAAAAGGCCCTTCTAACTCTGGTTTAAAATTCAAAATTAATTCAAACAGAGTTAAAAGACTCAGAATTAAAGATGAGAAAAACTCAGTGGTCTCATAGCTCAGAGCTTCCCCTTCTCTGTCTTCATCAATACCTAGACTATTTACATATTAAGTACGATTATTACTGCCACAATCTTCTGTTAAATACAAAAGACAAAAATTACCTTCTTTAATGGAGTGGATTGTCTCATATCATACAGCACAATATTTCTGTCAGAAGCACAGCTTCCCAAAAGGTATGTCTAAATAAATACATAAATAATCAGTGTACGTTATAAAGATTTTCAGAGCATAGTCAACAGCTTACATTAGATACCTAATTTTCACTACTCTGCTAGTCAAATAGCAGTTCCCTTTCCAATTAAGAAAATACATTAATTGTTCTTTGTGTGCAGGTAATTAATCAGCAAAAAACACTTCAAAAAACTTTCCCAGTAAAATTCAGAATCCACCCAGTCCTCTCTACCAGTAACAAGCACTTTCTCTGCACTTCATCTACCAACACAGCCCACCCAAGAGCTCTACAGGAACTGCTGGAGAAGAGCAATCAGATGTGGTTGTTCTGCCTTGAAGAGGGAGAGAAGCTGCTGCCACAAGCAATAAGTACTGCCACAGATGAGAGCTCCACAGCCACACAACTGCTACATCATACAGCATGATATAATGGAGGTACAGGATATGTATTGCTGTGGGCAGAACAGAGAACACCCTACTTTTCTTTCTCTTCTCACCCATTAACAGGAACAAAAGATAAAGGGATGCAAATATACAGTACTATCTTTTAGGGCAATATTGCCATAAAGTATATGTCTACAACCCCCCACACGTTATGTGAAAACATGTAACAAAATTTACATTTGGAAAAAGCAGTTAAAGACAATGTTAACAGAGTTTAGATCTTCTACTGATTAAGAAAAAACACTGATTTCCAATACACACAAAAAAAATTACCTCAATAGGATTAAATTTTACACTGCTTATGCTATCAAAACCCCATGTCAATGAACACATGGGACTGGTCCTTTGCTCATCCCAGATGTCCACTTGCTGGCCACAGGTGGCAAAAACAGCTTCTTTCCAGTGGTGATCAATTCCTGTATACACTGTCTTTAGAGGAAGAGAAGAAAGAAAAAAATAAAACTTACAAAACCAAATCTATGAATAAATGCCTAAGTACGTTCTATTATACAACAACAACAAAAATCAACAGATCATTACATATCACATCTCTCATGTTTTTACTCATTTACATTACTGAGAACCAATTCACTGCTGCTAGAAACTCTCTCTTATTAGATGTATGTTTACACAATAGGGTGGCTTTCTGCATTTTTTCTGTGTGCTCATTTAACACGCATGCATGCATTTCTTGTTAATTTCTAATGGAGCTGGCATTAGAAGCCCATTTACAAAGTATAGCCAACTTTAAAGCAAATGGGAGTTTTATGGGTACAGTTAATTTTCAATTAGGAAGCGAAAAGTATCCCTACACATAAAAATAATTAAAGGGTTTCAAGATAACTATTTATAAAAAAAACAGTTTTCTTAAAATAAGCTTGCCATCAGCTCAAGGCGCTGAAGTATATTTATTTCTGACAAAAGTAGATTAAAATGTAAAGTCAAAATTTTGTTTTGAATGGCTGTGAGGTATGGCATGAAAATAAAGTTATTCAATGAAGACTAAGTATTGACAACAGATGAAGAGAAACAGACAAAAGTAAGATCTGACGCGTTCTGAGAAAAGGGATGATTAGTATAGACAGATCTAAGCACCCTCTGATGGCATTTGAGATATTCCTTCCTAGTTACACGTAAAATAAATATAATAAAAACTTGGAGATACTCTTAAAGTGCCATTATAAAATTTGAGAACACAGTGTGATAACAGGTGATATCAACCTATTTCTCTCTCCTCCAAAAGCTACATAAGAATTGGCTCAAATTTAACTCAAAAGAAGAAAAGTGGGAAATCAGCTCTTCGATTTACTACCTTTCCAAGAATTGTATGAATTGGTTCTTCTTCTTCTCCATATGCCGGGCTCTCCATTTTCCATTGCTTCACAGTTTTGTCATCACCGACCTGGAAACAGTGGAGAAAACATGTATGGTTTTACATAAATGCTTTCTCTTTACTTTACCAGTCATCTTTGCAAATACAGACATCCTTTCTAAAGGGAACGCCTACAACAGATACAAAAGTAAAGTGCTCTCTTTATGCCTCCAAGTGGCAGATTAGTTCTCCTTGGCGCATTATTTCACTAGAAACTGACAAAGCACAGGTACGTGGTCTGGCTGGGATGGAGTTAACATTCTTCACAACAGCCCTTATGGTGCTGTGCTTTGGATTTGTGGCAAGAACAGTGCTGACAGCACCAATGTTTCGGCTACTGCTGAACAGTGCCTGCAGTGTCCACGCTTTCTCTGATTGCCCACTCTGTTGGTTGTCGTGTCTGACACCCCCTTCCGCAACTAGGCTAGGGGTGGGCAAGAGACTGGAAGGCGATGCAGGCAGCTGACCTGAATTGGCTAGAGGTGCATTTTGTACCACAAAACATTGCATTCAGCAATAAAAACTGGGGTAGAGGAAAAAAGGAGGAGATGGGTGTTGGCTTCCAGGGTAGCTGCTGCTCAGAGACTGTCTGCTTGGGGAAGTAGGTGAGTGATTTCCTCTTTGTTGCTTGTTTGATTGTTGGCTTTTTTTCTCCCCTTTCTTTCACCTATTCAACTGTATTTATCTTAACCCATGAGTTTTCTCACTTTTGTTCTTATTTTCTTCCTAATCCTACTGCTGTGGAGGCGAGAGCCTGTATGGGTGCTTGGCTAGGATGAAGACACAACAGTATACCCTGCTGATTTATTTTCAGAGCCAAAGACAGTCATATCTGCACGCTTCACTCCAGCATCTTTATATCTGGCTATATTTAAACAAATTTTGCTTGAATGGGATCTTCACATGTGGATTTTTCATGCTAAGTTTGATTTAAACAAAGGTTTGTCTGAACATTGGCAAAAAAAAGTCTCTCATCTATTTGTCACTTTGGATACTCTCCAGTTATCAAAAGAGATATTACCAGGGTTGAAAGGAAAAAAAAGAAAAAGGTAAGCTGTAAAGTGACTGCTTATTTTAGGTTACATCTTGTGATTCTTAATCAGATGGCAACTTAAACTCCACATTATCTTCTGGAATTAATTTAATAAGCATGTAAACTGTTAGAAGTCAGTCCACCTCAGTTGCTCCAGTCACCTGTTTCTCATCCCATGCTACCTCTTGGACTATGCCAGCACAAGCTTTTGCCTGGCTGTACAATGATCTGGACCAAGGAAACAGACTGTAAAAAAAAAAAAAAAATCTCAATTTTCAGGTAGAGAGATTGTCAAAAAGGGATTCTCATTTGAAGTCACTTGGAATTTTCTGCTGAGACTTTCCCAGCATTGTAACTACTGTCCTCAGGACCTGGCATCGACTTCAGAAAGGATAAATTTATAGCATAGCTCTTGTGGGAGAAGGTGAGTGATTTCATTTCTGTTGAGCTCAAAAGATGCAAAACCCTGGTACACTAGTCTTAAAAGCAATTCTTTTTATTTTGTCATCTTAGAATTGTTCTAGTGCGAACAGGAAGACATACTATTTCCAAACAGCTTACATGCAACCGAATTAGTTGTGGTTGATACAAATGAATAAAATCTTATTAACATAACGTTATTGAACATAATTACTCAAACAAAGCCATGTTGAATAGATCAGGTTATCTTAAACCACAAGCTAGAGAAATATTCAGAGAAGTAACCATTTGCATGTCTTCCAATGAACTTAACCTATCTAATTCTTCAACAAATGTAATTACCTGCTTCTTTAATGAAAACTAGATTACTCAAATTCTAATTAAATGGCTCCTTTAGCAATAATCTGGTAATTATCTTTTCCATAGTCTTGAACAACATCCATATTACAACACCAAATGTATTTAAATCAGAAACAGAATTGTCAGGTTCACAGACAAATCGAATAAATGAGTTCAAATTCTAAAATAACTTCCTCTCCTCTATGAAGTATTTAAATATAAGTTGCTCACTGGAAAAAAAAAAGGTGAATAGGCAGTCTGCATTGTTAGACTGCATGAAGGAGTGACACTATACTTACAGTAAAGAATGATGTACCACAGAAACGAGCACACATGCCTCGAACAAAGCCTTCGTGGGCTTGTAAAGTACGAATACACTGTCGTTTGGTCAAGTTCCAAATTCTAACCTGTTAAAAATGGAAAAGTATTCTGTAGTTTAAGTTTTACAAGTACAAGAGACCACACATGCCGTAACAAAATGGCGAAGCTGGCTTGAACACTGGCCAGATTTTATAACGTTAAAACTTATTTATTCCCTACTTGACAATTTTTTTAAAGTGCAGCCCTTTGCTTTTTATCCCATCCTCCCACCCAAGCTGTACACTTACCTTATTCTTCCATTCCCCTATTTTTCAACTAGAATTCTTGCTAAAAGATAACAGCAATGATATAATTTTATATAATTTTTAAAGGGGTGTCTTTAAAGAGAAAAGAGAAAAGCACAAGGAAATAACCTTTGTAACCAAGAGAATGTTCTCATTCCAGTTGCTGTATTCAATTTTATAACAATGTCCACCTCCCGTAGAGGTTTCTGTTTCAAACTATTTGGGCCCATTTAATAATAAAGAAAGTAATGGAGCAGCTCAATTTTTTTTATATTTGTATGTATTGTTAGTACCCCATGCTTTAGTTTCTCAACCAGTGGATGTGAAATCTGTCCAATGTTTCATATAAATTTATTCCTCTCCTCTTTGAAAAGGTTAGTCTCCCCAGCACTGCTGTGTGACATGTATATGTTCTATAAAAAGCAGCAATCAAGAAGACACCTTTAAAATATACAAATGTTATCAAATTAAGAAGGTATGGGTGAGAAAACAAGCATATATTTTTTTATGCAAATGACTCCAATTAGAGTACCCTTGCTTGCTGTTTTTAATATTTATCTAAAATATTATAAACAAATACAGGATTAGCACTTTTTTGCCTGCATGTCCCTTCCTCCTAGTTCATCTGGCTTCACATAATCTTCTGACTCTGCAGCAGTTCACCTTCTTTGAAGGGGGGTGTGGAACAGCAAAAAGCAATTATTATGGACTGCAAATATTCACATTCACTGCTCCATCCTGATGAATTGTTAAATACCCTGCTCACAGCTAAAGCTGCTGCCTAAAGCTTTTTGAAACCCTTTGTGTGCTGGGAGGTCACAACCTGCAGTTTGAGGAACACTGTCCCATACTGGGTAAGTTGCACCTTCTGAAGAGAAGATCACGCCTGAACAGAATATAGTATCACGGCTGAACAAAAACACAAAAGAAATGTAACTAGGGAGCAAAGAAGGAAGAAAGGGACCTTTTTGTTGCAGTTTATAACTGCAGCTTACCTCTCCATCACAGGCTCCAGACAGTACTGTAGACAAACTCTTTGGATGTTTGGCCATACAATTAACGCCATCTCTGTGGCCATCAAGTGAGCTTAGAAAAGGTTTTGCAAACACACGTTCTAGCTTTGTTGCATTCAGAGCTCTGGTGTACTCTCGTGGAACCTCAAATGGATGCAATACGGGGTCATAGTTTCTTGGAACTGCAATAAGAGGAACAAAGGCATTAGAAACCCGTGATGTAAAATACAGGTCAAGGTGACCTAAATTAGATATCTTTTTTCGTTGATTTTCCTGCTGTGGGAGAATTTTCTGTGACACTGAGATTTTTACATCTATCAAGCAAGGGTCTCTCTGCATCTGTTTGTAGATATACCTTACAATAAAATGAGAAATACAGCAGGTATTGACATGGTGCTTCTGGCTTCTATCACCTTTGTTCTGTTTTATGCACAAAGGTTGAAAACTCAGTACAGCAACTGATCATTCATGGAGACTTAATATTTAGTCTGCTGATTTCCAACGTATATTAAGATCTCTAAAACCTCTGATGAAAAAGAGCTGGATATCACACTGCAACATGACAGGGAATTTATTTCAACAACTTACATACAAATCATACCTGAAAAATAAAGATGACAGAACAGTCGAGGTTGGAAGGGCCCTCTGAAGATCACCTAGTATAACCCCTCCTGCCAAGCAGGATCACCTAGAGCACATTGTGCAGGACGACATACATGTGGGTTTGGGATATCTCCAGAGAAGGAGACTCCACAGCCTCTCTGGGCAGCCTGTCCCAGTGCTCTGTCACCCTCACGGTAAAGAAGTGACCCCCCCCATATTGAGCCAGAACCCCCCATGCTTCAGTTTGTGCCCGTTGCCTCTTGTCCTTTTGCTGGGCACAACTTAAAAGAGAGCAGCTCCATCCTCTTGACACCCTCCCCTCAGATATTTATACACTTTAACAAGGCCTCCCCTCAGTCTTCTCTTTTCCAGGCCAAACAGGCCCAGCTCTCTCAGCCTGTCCTCATATGACAGGTAAGATGTATTCAGATGTCCCAGTCGGTAACTTTAATAATCTTTTTCCATGTTACAAATACAAAACCACAATTAAATAACAATAAAGTGCCAGTTACGACACTCTTCACACAGCACCTGCCTCTATATCAATCTGGTAACAACGTACACAGCATTTAAAACACGGTAGGTCCCGTGTCCTCAAAACCTAGCCTGATTTAGCGCAGCCGACATCTCCTCCGGCTCCTGCTGACAACGGGTGGCGATTTTAGAAACCCTGTTACCGCCACTAAGGAGAAAAAACGCAAGCACCACGCTAGAGGGGAGCCCGGCAGGGAGCAGCGCGGCCAGCCCCGCTCGCGAGCCCTGGGCGGCCGCCGCCATTTTGTTGACGGCGCAGCGTGGGGACGGCACCGGCGGCGGCCTGGGGGGCACCGGCGGCGGCCTGGGGGGCACCGGGGGCGGCCCGGGGGACACCGTGCGAGCGGCCGGGGGACAGCGGCGAGCCCCGGGGCCTCACGGTGCTGCCGAGCTGGGCCAAGGAGATCGCTGCCGCCGCCTCGGGGGCCCGCGTTGGGGAGGGAGCAGGGTACCGGGTGGGGAGAAGGGAACCGCGGGGGGGTAGGCAAGGGGACCGGGGGTGCTGCTCACCGCGCTGCAGGTCCAGCTTCGTCTCCCGGACATAGTCGTCGGGGTTGCGGCTCAGCACCTTGACCCGCATCGCGCCGCGCCGCCCGGCTCCTTCCCTCTTCCTTCCTGCATGTGACCGGATGGGCCGGGCCGACAGCAGCCTCGCAGGACGGGACGCGGAGCCCCCGCGGCTCCCCCACCGGTACCGGCACCGCCGCCGCCGCCGCCGCTGCTGCTGCGGGGGGCGATGAGCGCGGCGCCGGGCGCGCAGGGCCCCGCGACCGCCGGGGGCCCGCCGGGGGTGCCGGTGCGCTCCGTGCGGTCCCTGCTGCGCCACGTGCAGCTGGAGAGCCTGGCGGCCGGGCTGAGCGGCGGCGTCGTGTCCACGCTGGTGCTGCACCCGCTGGACCTGGTGAAGATCCGCTTCGCAGGTGGGCACGGGGGGACGGGGGGCGGCAGGGGGTGGCCGGGGGTGACAGGGGGCTGCTGGCTGGGGGGACACGCGGAGGCCGTGTGGGGTGGGCTCTCTGCAGCCAGCGTTCAAAGTTCGCCTGCGTGCAGGAGGTTTTCAACAGCCGAAACATAACAATGGTTGTATTGTGGGGCTGGCTGTTAACAGTAGGGGTGTTGTTTTGCGGAGAGCCCTAGGTTTGGTGTTCCGTAGGGAAACCGGTCAGCATCTTCCTGTTGGTTTTGTTGTTAATGTAAGAAGCATTTTACCCTTGTACCTCATTCTCTTTTATAGAGGTTTTGTTGTATTTTGGGTTGATATCTTAAATGGGTAAGTGGGTACCCAAAATAAATTCTGAACTATTGAACAAAAGTCTTGCAAAACCTGGTGCATTACATTTTTCAGCAGACTTTTTGGCAAGCTGGATTTAAATAGTCTCCCCTGTCTCGTAGTGCGGTCCTGTCCTGGGCTGCGTTAGGAGAGCGCAGCCGACAGAAGCGATCCCCTCTCTGCTCGGTACTCGTGAGGCCTGTCGGACACCTGGAGCACCGTGTCCAGTCGGGGGTCCACCAGTACAGGAATGACATTGACATGCTGGAGTGATGCCAGGGGAGGCCACCAGGCTGGACAAGGCGCTGAGTGCGTGGCACAGGAGGGCATGTGGGAGCATGGAGTAGAGTATCCCAAGTTGGAAGGAACCCACGGGGATCAGCGAGCTGGTCAGGCTCCAGGAGGGAAGGCTGAAGGGAGGCATTATTGCAGTCTATTGTTGGAAGACATGGAAAAGGTGAAGCCAGATTCTTCTTGGAGTACGTGATATGGCTAGAGGGAACAGGCACAAGCTGGAACATAGAAAATTCCAGTTAGCTACGAAGAAAAACTCTTTTTTTTAAAACCATTGAAGTAGCCAAATACTAGAAGAGGTTGTCCAGAGGCTGTAATATTTTCAGCTTTGGAAATAGTCAAAAACTGACTGGACATGTCCCTGACTAGCCTGATCTAATTAGGTGTGTTTTGAGCAGGTGATTGTATTAGATGACCTCTGGAGGCCCCTTCCAACCAGCATTACTTTATGCTTTTAAATGATGGTTTCAGTTTTATTCCTGATTTTCATCTGTTAGGTTTTGCTTGGACTTACTAAGACTGATGGCTTTTTTCCTCCAAAAATAGTTTGTTCCAAGTCATTGAGATCTGAAGTCCGCATTTTAACAGCGTAGCTCTTGTGTTGGTTCCTGATACCCAGCTACTGCACCTTGTGGCACAGGAGAGAATGACAAGGTGACAGGCTTTGAGTTCAGGTGTTGTTTCAGGATGTAAGCCCTACCTCCCTGCTGCCTGTGAGGGGTCCACAGCACTCTCCTTCCATTGTTGGAGGCCACACTGAGAAGTTTTTGAACAAGACCTGAGTTAGTTGTTGGTACTCCAGTGTTAACCTTACTCTGCTTTAGCCCCAGCTAGCTTTTCAGTTAGATGGTACAGAGAGAAAGGGATCGTTTCACATACTTGTTTGGTTTGAAAATGATTATCCCCATGGTTTGTCTTTAACCAGGAAGTAAAAGCTGAGATCAGAAATGAATGCTATAAAGATCTTTGTTAGCATCATTGACAGTCGGACTTGCGTTCATGGCTCTGATTTTCCACCTTGTTTAATGTGCTTATAAAACTGATTTAATGTCAGCATAGTAAAATAATAAAATAAAAATGAAAAGGTCTGGCAGTGCTCATTCAGCAGGGGGAAAAGAGACGATTTATATTCTAGTTTTGAGTGGTTGTTAAGATGTCGAGGACTTGTCACAAGATACTCAGAAAAAAGCATTTTATCCTTAGTTCCGAAGTCTGTCACAACATACAGCACTGTACACAAAGTTCAAAGGAGAATGAATAGTGAATATGTCACTGAACAGAAAACATCTGAAATTAATGATTGCCATCGTGTCCTGGTGGGGATGCAGAAACTGCGCTGACTGTGAAGCTTCACGATTAATCACACGTAAAGTTTTGCTCTAACTTCTGTCTGTATGAAGAATGAAAGTGCCTGCTGTACTGGCATCCTAGAATAATCCAGGTCGTTGTCAGTAACCAGCAAACTGTCTTGCTGTTACGACAGAAACAATGGTAGCTATTGCTTTAAGTTGTATGAAACCCGTGCTCTAAAATAAACCTATCAACAAAGACTTGGGCATTCTTTGTCTTGTTGACAGTGACATTTTCTGAATATTTGAACAAACAGCTGTTTGATTATTGGGTGATAGCGTGCACATTTGCTGTTTTCAATCAATTCAGTGAGAAAAGAAGTAGAACATGAGAACTGATGATGGAAATAACCTTTGAGAGTTCTGGTAAAAACTGACTTTGGAATCAATAAGACATGACTTACTGAAAATACTCAGCTCTACACAGAACACTCAAAAGCAAAAGATTTAAGTTACAAACTCTTACACGGGGGGTTACCAAACTCCTTGCAGAAACCTGTTGTTAATGAGCCCACAAGTATCACTTGAAATACAATGTAAAATCCTTGGGGCGCTAAAAATAAAGGATACAAAGAATTACTGCTCACCAAAAATGCACGTTAGTGCAGTTAGTCTCGTCAGATTGATGGAAACTTTTTTCTTGCAGAGCTTAAAAGTTGATTTCTTTTTTTATATATATATTTTTAAAAGTTCTTTAAGTCTAGATTTATTGAAGTTGTATCCCTCAACTTCTGCATACTTTTAAAATACAGCTGATTAGTTAGGCTTTTGTGTTCACTTGCAGCTTTGTTTGGAGGCTGTGTGCTGCTGGGGTGGCTTTAACACAGCTGAACTTCATGCTTCCTGCAATGTTTTTTCACTGCAATTTCTTTCTTTCACAGTGAGTGATGGATTGGAGCTGAGGCCAAAATACAATGGGATTCTCCACTGCATGACCACTGTCTGGAAGCATGAAGGACTACGAGGCTTATACCAAGGGGTAACTCCCAACATGCTGGGAGCAGGGGCTTCCTGGGGACTTTACTTTTTCTTGTAAGTGGAACTGTAAAATGTGTCAGATCCTGTGCAATTTAACGTTCATATATAAACTCCATCTACCCTGGGAGGGTATATAAAAAAAGGTGCTAAATGGCTTTTAAATGTGCAATCCTTTTAGTACGTCCAGGTCTGTTACCCATCACTATGGTTTGCTGTTTCAGAACGTAGGCAGTTTGAGTCAGAGACCTGTTACTTTGTCAAGTACAGTGCATTCCCCTTGGTGCTGTGAAAACACTAAGGCACTTGAGAGATGGTGACATCACTCGTGAAGAGTCCTCTAAAAGCACAAATAAACTGTACTTAAAGCCTCATGGAAAATAAGAACCTAAGCTGGCAAGTTAAGAAGTAAAGGACATGATAAAGTTTCCTACTAAAGCTAAATATTTAACTGATTTTTAATAATTCTGCTGACAGCTTTTTCATTATTTTTGTTAATGTCCTTTGCTTATAAAGCCTATTTTTTAATATTCTATATGTTCTACTGTATTAGCTCTGTAACTCACCTCATTTACTGCTGTTACCTGTTAATTGAAACATTTTTGAGAATGGTTATTTGATATGCTTAAGCCAAGCTCACTTGCCAGTTGTCTAGATTATGCTTTTGATGGACTTCAGTCCTCAAGCTTTGCTGTGAGCTACTATTGACTGTTCAGCTCCTAGTGACACTTTTAAAACCACAAACACTGGAAACTGGATCAAGAGATGAAAGCTCAGTGAAAACAGAAAATGGATAACTACAGCTTTACTTTAATAAAAAGTAGGCTGTCTGGTGGGTTTCTTTTAGAAATTAATTCTCGAGATAGTTGTTTCAGGTTGTAGTCCCGTTGATACTGACAGTAGTCCCTGATCAATTTAAGTATGTATCACTATAGTTGACTTGAAAGAGTTAACTGTTCAGAAATCAATTAATCAAGCAAACAATGATAGTTTGCTTAGAAATCTTTTAAAAGGTTATGTACCAGCTAATGTTTTCCCTGATGCTAAATGAGAATGAGATGGTGGGTTTGTTTGTTTGTTTGTTTTAAAGTGATACAGGTTTGCTTTTACCATGACCAAGATATATTATACATTTTCCAGTTATAATGCCATCAAAGCTTACAAGAAGGAAGGGAAGCTGGAAAGTCTCAGCGCAACTGAACACCTAGTGTCAGCTGCAGAGGCTGGTGAGTTAAATACACAGAAGATTAATGTTTTCTTCTAGCCTGTCCATATGCTGCTCTTTGCCTTTCTGTGTCAGTGCTCTTTTTTCTTACAGGTGGCAAGTGTGTTTGAGTCCAAATGCAATCACTTATTGTCTGAATAAATTAATGATGTCTGAGATAAATGGATAATAACTGTGGTCCTTTCAGTTTTGCTCAGTAGTGGCAGTTGGTAAAATGCCTTCTGACCTTGTTTTCATTATGTATAAGTGCTTTTTGTGTATTTAGTACTATATTGAGTCCCAAAACATTGCTGTATAAATCAGCTGTTACTAGCTTGTTAACTCATTAAGCATTAAATGCTTAGACCTGGAAAAGAGTAGGCCTGTTGAAGTTAATAAAATAAATGAATTGGTCATAGGTCTTTGAAAATCATTACCTAAGGTCCAGGTTTTCTTTAAAACAATAGATCCAAAATCAAAGTACAGCTTCAACCATCATGACTTTTAGTACATTGTTTCTGACTTACTTTCTTGTACATGCTTCTATGTACTACTTAATCTAGGTAGTTGAGAAGATTTTATTAGGATTTGTAGCATTGGCTTACTGCTGAAATACAACGCATATCATTTGATGCAAAAAAAAAAAAAAAAAAAGTAATGTGCACTTTACAACTGCGTTAAAACTGCACCAGGTTGCTTGTCTTAATCTGTCAGTATTAAGTCAATTTCCCATGACTGAGGTGTCCACTGAATATTGAATAATCGTATGCCTGGAGACTAACTAAGGTAATTAAGAGTACGTTATGAAAATACTTATGTTTCCTGCCTACTACAGATTGCACTACTGAGTGTGGAATGGTAAGGGAAAGAAGGGGATGTGCTGTGAATGTGCATAAAACTGGATGCTCTATAGACGCAGCCACAGCAGGAGTACGTTGGACTTAGTTTTGAGCTTTAAAGGCAGAAAGAGAGAGCAGCAGTGTTCCTAAACTTTGCCTCTTTAAAGTAATATGAATACTCTCGTAGGACAAGTAGTTTTGTCATTGTAGAAACATGTGTTACACTGAACTGAACAAACTGGGACCAGCTTTGGCATGGGCTTAACACTCAGTGTAACTTCCATCTGTTTGCAGGAGCCATGACTCTCTGTATTACGAACCCGATATGGGTAACGAAGACGCGACTGGTATTACAATATGATGCTGGTGTTGATCCATCAAAGCGGCAATACAGAGGAATGTCTGATGCTCTTATAAAGATATACAAGACAGAGGGCATACGTGGCTTGTACAAGGTAACAAAATAGAAGAAAAAACTCCAGGATTGGCTAGCACCCCTCAATAGCATTGTGAGGCTTGGCTACCAAAAAAAAAAAAAAGCACAACTTACATGTCTTTTTTTTTTTTGTATTAGCTTATTTTTAATCTGTGAGTCAAAGCAAAGATCAAGCAAAAAAGCTTAAACTTATTATAATATTGAAATGTAGGGAATTACTGAAGTGTAAGCTTTATGTCTAAGCTGTCTTCTGAAAATACTAAAATAAGAGTAAACTACAAGCTATTTTTTAATTTTTTGAGTCTCCCCAAAACTAGGATTTGGATAAGAGGGCAGCAATAGTGTAATCTATATTGCTGCTAGGGACTTTTTCCATTTCATCTCTTATCCCTGCCTTTCTGACATCTTGTGCAACATAACACATGACTAAAGTACTTGCTAATTTTTTCTTCTACAATGGACGGTTTCACCAGTGCTCGTTTGCCCCCTAGTTATTCAGGTCTGTAATCTGTCATCTCTAGATGCATAAAATTTACAGACTTCTAAAAATGGTCTGCATATGTGTGGGGTTCTTGTTCCATTTAATTTAGGGAAACAGATGGCAACTCGATTTGGACTTTTTGCTTCCCCCTTCCTTCAGGCCATTACATCAAGATGCATTCATCAGTGCCTGGAAGGTGTGAAGAAACCTATTTTAGTCCAGTCTGGCTCTTTTCTTGCAAGTAATGCTATAACACAAGAACACTATCTCTTAGGAATTGTCCTATTACTGAACATTTACTTTTTTTATTAGCAGTTAAAATACAGTCCTTTATGCTAAAGACTAGTATGCCACATGCTGATGAATACCAAATTCTGACACCAGGAACAAAACACCCATTCCTAAATTGAAATTATCAGGATTTCTGATTTGGCTGCATGGATGTCTGCTCTTTTTCACATGGATAAATTTTAATTTATTTCCTCTGTTAGGATTTCTTTTTATTGAGTTACTTTTCAGATTTTTCATGCATGTGGTACGTGTTACTTTTAGCACCAGACCCTTTTTTGTGACATTAATCTGCAAGTGGGTAGTTAAACCAGGTAATTCCTTTGAAGGAGCAAATTACCTGCTTAATTAGCTGTTTTGGAAAGAAGGTAACCTAGATAGGTCCTGATTGGCCTATATAACCGTTCACACTGATCAACTTCGGTTTAACATCAGGATTCTCTCAACCTTTTCTGTACTGGAAAGATGGCACATCTTCAGGTGGCTTTTTGACTTGTTTGTACTGTAGCCTTCTTCCATTATCTGCTTTTGGAAGGGGATTCACTTTTTTTCTCCTCCTTGCTTGGTTTAAAACTGAAGAGTTGAAGTTTTATCAATCACTCTGTGTTGCAGGAGTTGTAATGCAGATGAATGTCTTTTTCCTCATAACCTTAATTTCAGAGAAAGAGTTCCTTAGAGCAGATAAGAAAAATATCACTGCAAGTTGGAAATAAAATCTGGAAGTTGTTTCCTTCTGGTGCATTTTAGATTAGCTTTCCAAAGAATGGTGTTCTCCAAGCAATTCCATATCATGCTCTCTGCTGCACAAGATGCTGTTGATGTTCTGAGCAATTCTTTTTAGTCCTTTGTGGCACAAGTCTGGTAATGTTAGGA
Organism: Heteronetta atricapilla; assembly: GCA_011075105.1. Classification (NCBI taxonomy): domain Eukaryota; kingdom Metazoa; phylum Chordata; class Aves; order Anseriformes; family Anatidae; genus Heteronetta; species Heteronetta atricapilla. The sequence continues at coordinate 137,959,520 of CM021732.1, read as the reverse complement.
TGCACCAGTTTTCTAGTAAGGATCAAAGCTGTCTGTTGGGTACTGTTAGTTTATTAAACTGTAGTTCATCAGAAGTTGGGTTCCCTGATAATTTGTGCTGCTTGAACTTGGCCTGGATTTAAAAAGAGAAGTAGGAGCCTTTTTTTCTCCTGTCATCCCAGTAATCATCTAGTCAGTGATCTTCCCCACCCTCCATCCATAGGCTTTGTCCTTTGACTTCAGTCCCCCAGATGACCAGGGTCAGAGCTGCTCTGCTGTGCTCCAAGCTGAAAAAGAACCAGCCACCTTGAGGTTATGCAATTTGAAGATGCTCAGTAGATCGGTTGGAGATCTGAGCTCTGAAGATGATTTTGCCTAATGAAGTTGAATGTCATGCAACCATCACCACGTTAAGTACTATATGTTTCTCTTCAAGTCTAAGGCAGGAGAAACCAAACATTTTAAAATAAACTTAAGACTGTAGGAGTTTGCACTTCAGGAAAAACATACAATATCTCTGAGCTCCTGAGAAATTGTTAGCTGTCTGGTGTAGAGTGGCTGACTAAAAAAAATGTCAATCAAGAATGTAACTAACATTCTTCTTGGCCTCTGTGATTCTGTGTTTGTATTTGCAGTTTCATTCTCTTTCAGTGATGATGTAGAGGCAGCAATTAGAGCAATGCTTAATGGATAGCAGTAATATAGATGGGAAATGTGGAAAGTTTAAAGAGATTAAAAAAATGTAGAGTCATCAAGACTGAGAATAATAATGCAGTATGCTAACAACAGCAAAAAATCCTAGTAGTGTTACATGCTCATTACCAAGTGAAAATATATTTTACAATCACCCTGGACACTTTCATTCAACAGTTTCACCTTTGGTAGGCAAGTTTCTGTAGTCTGAGGATAAATAATTTTTTCCAGTCCATTAATGCCTTAAGACATTTAGCTCTCTTTATTTGCTATGGTTTTTGCTAATGCTCTTTTCCTCCTTGCGAATGTGAAGTTTATAAGCTAAGTAGCTTTCTATTTCTTTGTTTTCCCATATTGCAAAATCCACTGGGATTTGATCGTCTTGACTTTAAGTGTAGCCCCAGGCTCTAGACAGAGAGAGAGGGAAGAAGTAACTTTCACAAGAAAGATGGTATCAGTCTTTGCCTTGAAGGAATCGAGATGCATAGTGGCATCCTTCCAGTGTCTTTCTGCACAAGTTGGCAGAGCAGGGCATTCCGGTACTGCTGGCATTGGCATGAAGATCCCACATGAAGATGGTGCTACACAGATTGCAAGGGGAATCTGCTACATTCTCTCAAAACATACCAGAGGCTGTTCTGGCATGAGCTCTCAGGCACTTCAGGCAGTGTTGTGAGTACCTTGTCACCAAATGAACCTCGTTCCCTGCTTTACTAAGAAGCATAGTCTTTCCTCTGTATATGTTTGCCTAGATTTCTTTTCATCTTGGTGGTGACATTTGAAATTCTAACCAACTGGATGCTTTTCTCCTACCCTGGATCTTCTGTGTATCTAGCTGTTCTGAGACAACTTTAAAGTATGTTTTTTTTTCCACATTGTTTATTGGTCAGAATTAAATACTTTATTGTTTATGTCTCTAATTATGTATTTAATTTTGTCCATTATTCTAATCTTCCAAAACAGAATTCAAGACTTTTAGAAAAAGTCTTCTAAAGATAGGTTTTGAATATAAAAAGTAACAAGACGTCTGTAAAGAAAGGATTTTTTTAAAAATATCTTTTACAGTCATATTGTAGATGAAAAGTAAATGTCAAATTTTATCAGGTTTTATGGCAAGAAAGTTATTTGCATGAAATTGCAAGAATAAGAAAATTGAGTAGGAATATCATTCCAAAACTTCCTCAGACAGATATTTCATTCCTGAGAAGAAATCAGTTTTGCTTTGAAACACTTTTCCCTAAGAACACGCGGGCTTGAATTCCTCCTTTTTCATGATTCATAGAACCCTGTGTCAGCTCTTATACTGAGGTTGATTGGCAGATAGTTGTCTCACTTGTCCTTATTGCATCTTTTAATACTGGCTCAACACTAAAAGTCCTTCAGTGTTTGGAAGTTTTCCCCATCACAACAAGACTTGCAGTGTGCTGGCATTCATTTACCAAATCTCATCAGTAGATACTTCAGGACTCTTGGGTACAAGTTATCCAATCTGCTGGCTTAAATTTAACAGTTTAGCACTCTTAAATGTTGTTTAACATTCTTCTCTGGTTAGTGGGGAAAATGTTACCTCATTCTCCTATGATATAAATACATCATTGTAATTCTTTCCAAGTACAAAGCAATTGTTTCCTCTGTCTCATAACTTTTTAACTGTCTAATAATGGGCATATATTAGTGAAGATTTTCCCTGCTATCACTATAGCATTTCATACTGTTCATGGTTCTGCTGACCCAGGTAACTTTTTCTTTGATAGTTTCAGTAATACCTTTTTGTCTGTTTCTCCTGTTATGTTTTTATACTACTACCTAATTTTCTTTCTGACTGAGGATTTCTGAAAACCTAAGTTGTCCTTTCCCATGTGTTGTAGCATCAAACTCCACAAAATTCTGCAATTAGGCTCACAGTTGACAAACTGGAGTCATTTGGTTTAAATTCCATTTGTCCATATTTAGGGAACTATTTTTTCTAGGTTGGTGGTTGTGGACTGGGGACTTTAGCTAGTCCCTGATTCACTTGATCAGTTCATGGTCACTGATGATTAATTCAAGATGACTGTTTTCTACTGTGAAAAGAAATTAATACTCATTTATTACAGAGAGGTCCTAAAAATCACTTTCTGAATGAATATATTACCTTGAATTTAAGAAATCTGTGGCTTCCAGGGTGTATGCTTACTGTTGTTTTCTTCTTTTTTTATTCTGAAAGTTCGGAGTTTGTGAATTAATTTATCTTTTTGTCCTGTTACACAGTAGACATTTCAGTAGACTCCTACCAGGATTCCTTCTCTTCTCCTGCTTCAGGTTCTTAGTAGTTTATTGATCTGTCTGTATTCAACATTTTGGTCTTCCAGTTTAGTCTAAGACAGAGGTGTTTGTCTGGACACATCTTTTTATATTCCTCTGTCTTTCCTGAATTCATGGAAAAGAAGATAAAACTGTTCAATACGACTATTTTTGAGAAGTTTTGGTTCCTCGAGTCCTTTTTAGCCCCATTTTGATAATTTACTCTGTTATAATTTTCCCTTTGCAACAGTTTTCAGCAAGCTTTTGGCTCCTGTAAGTCATTTGCAGCCAGGATGATTATTCCCCGCTTATTTGTATTTTTCCAGTGTAAGTGACCAACTCTCTAACAAGAGAATTAGAACTTCTCAGAACCCATGGAGCTGTCAGTTCATTTTCAACTGCGCTACTCCTGCCTTCTCTTTCTTCTAGAGACACTTCAGAAAATACCTGTTTTCCTCCTTCACTTCAACTTTTTTGAAAGTGAATTTTTTTGTAAATTTCCATGTTAAGTTCCTACTGTCCCTTACTGCCCCTTACAGCTGGACAACATTTCATAGACTGCTCTGTTATGACTTTGCTCTTGCAGTTTGTTCTGCTGGGTTGCTTTGAGATGTGCTCTGAGCAGGATGAGGAATGCACTCAAACCAATGATCTGAATTATAGGTTTATTTTTTTTAATGTAAATCATCCATAAGACCTTGTATGAGTTACCTTTCCATCTGTACACTTCAGCTTTCTGCTGTGCAAGTGTGTAAATACAGATTCATATATATAAACATTTATGTTATATAAATATATATAAACACATGTACTTATCTGTCTATCTCCAGGACTTGATCACAAGAGTTTTTGTACTTCTACTTCTAGTAGCCTTCCTCCCTGAGACCCCAGCTTCTGTAATTGCCTTATTGGTCTCAGGTGGGAATTAAACAGCTTACTGCCAGTCCCTGGCAGTTTGATTTGCAAATCAGCTTGATCATATGTTTATAATCCTCATCCACATTACTAGCTTTTTGAGACCTGTCCTTGTGCTCTGTTAGGTGGCGTCCCTAGGCCATGTGATTTATTTTTCTTCCTCATTAGATGTCTTAGCCTGTACGTCATCTCAAGAAATGTAACATACACTATACTTTGAATGCCCACCCCAATGAATACCAACAAAATGTGGATTTTGAAAAATACTACACAGCATCTGCTGTGCAGTCACAATTTTTAAAGGAATGGTGGATATATGTACATGTGTGAGCTGAACTCCGCCAAGTTGTATGGTTCTTGTGGATTGCTTTTCAGCCTCAGTTTATTCCCTTTTTTAGGGATTTGTGCCTGGTCTGTTTGGAACTTCACATGGAGCACTTCAATTCATGGCGTATGAAGATTTGAAATTGAGATACAACAAGTATAGAAACAGAGTATCAGATACAAAATTGGTAAGATTATTGAGAACAAAAATACATTGTGGCATGTGAACAAGTGGAGATTTATTCCATTCACCTGGATTATAGAACGTCCAAGTTTACAATGTATTGATGCATTGATTGAAATATAAAATATATAAGGAAATATTATTTTTCACTTTAGGAACCAGCAACTGGTTGCTGCTGTTTTTCTGTAGGGAAATCAGGTTATTTTGGCAAGTGGTTTGAGAATTTTAGGGGGAGGAATGCTTTTTGAAAACAGTCTTTCTGTGTGGAATCATAGGAAGTCTTCCTAAAACACCTACCTATAAAACTAGTTAGGTGCAAATTGGGCAAAGGTATTGTTACTTTTGGAACACCTGAAAGATTTCTAGAAGAGTTTCCTTTGATAAGAATGAGAGAGCACAACAAGCATTTTACAATGAATTACCTAAGGCACTCTGTATGCTCTGTAACATTGCCAATTTTTGAAATGAGTTTATTGCAAAGGGAAAAAAAAATCTGTTGTTTAGTTTAAAATTTTAAAATCAATCAAGATTTTGGGAAATTGTCTATTTTAAACCATAGTTAAGGCAAACGTGTTTTTTCTTTTTTTTTTTAGAACACTGCAGAATACATAACGATGGCAGCTGTGTCCAAAATATTTGCTGTGTCAGCAACTTATCCCTATCAAGTTGTACGAGCTCGTCTTCAAGATCAGCATAATACATATTCTGGTGTGTTTGATGTGATCCGCAGGACATGGAGGTAGGCATGCAGCACTAAAAGCTTGCGTCTGGGAAAGTGAGTCTTATAGATTGACTGTGTTTACTTGCTTCCATGCTGACTGGTTATCTGTATGAAGCCATTTTGTGGGCTGTGCCACTAATAGCTAGATTCTACAGACAAAGGAATAGAGAAGAAAGGGTCAGTGCTAGCCTGCACACTTCTGATGTTTATTCTGCCTCCTTCTTCTCTTCCCCACAAGTTTTGCTTAGAGACTAGCAAGGTTTAAAAACACACTCTTGAGTTGGTTCTTTGGGGACTCTTTAACAAGTCTCATTTGAACTGCTTTAGATCATCATATATGACAAAAGAGTTGGGCTGGTGGGAGTTGTGGCTGATCCAAATTCATAGCAGGAGGAAGTGAGCTAGCCAGGGCTGATCATACTGATGTCCCTACAGTACCCTGTGGCCTGGCTTCCTGGAGGATCATTAGAGAGCTGTTATTACCTCACACCTGTGCATATCTTCTCACAAACCCTCTTCCCTCAGCTCCACAAGGCATGTAGGAGTTTTAACACAGAACTCTGAAGTTCGGAGGACTAGTCACCTTTGCAGTGTGCAACCAATGTTAATCTTGCTTTGGACAGTATTTTTAGGTTGGGGAGGGATGTGAATGGGGTCAGCTAACTCCTGGGGTATTAAGAGGTGCTGCTTGAGTTGAGGCTCTGTTGTTTCAGAGTCACCTGTGGCTCAGAGACACTGCAGCCATTTCAGCTGAAGCCAATTCTAAGTTAAAATAACTCTGATATCTCAGTGCTGTGCCCCTCAGTGCTGCAGTTTACAGAAATGCTTACTAGTTCTTACAAAGCATGAATGTATGCAGACATTTTGAGCTCACTACAGTACTCATGAAACACAAATGCAGCCTAGAACACTCAGAGGAGTGGTATAAACCACACCCAAGCACTTTCCAGGATCTGGTTTGACTACTCATCACTCTGGGTGTCGTAGGTCCATATGAAACTAGGAAATAGGAAGCTGAAATTAGAAGTCTTCAAAACTTTCTAACAGAAGGGAAAGTGAAGGGTTAAGATTTTATACATTTTTGACTCTGTAAACACTTTAGTAAGAAATTATTCTGAATTTGTTATTCCTAATCTGAAATATATTTCCCTCAGTGAGAGAGCAAGAGAAAAACAACAGGCTTTGGCTTATGTCTGATTTCTATTAAAATATATTAATTTAAAGTAATTTTTTTCTGTGTCTTTAAAGGAAAGAAGGAGTTCATGGATTTTACAAAGGAATTATCCCCAATGTGATCAGAGTGACTCCTGCTTGCTGCATTACTTTTGTAGTTTATGAAAATGTGTCTAGTTTTTTACTTGGCTTTAGAAAAGAAAATAATTAAAGGTGTAAGTTTGTGTTCAGAAGGAATCTATCCTTTATTTTTTTTATACTTATGATCTGGGAGAGATTTCTTCAGCAGTCTATTTTGTCACTGTGAATTGATCTAATATTTTGAGGAAAGAAACAGAAGATATTAAAACCCTGCCCACATCTCTTCTGCTGAGAATTCCTGCCTTGCTGCATTTCTCTCTCCTCTGAATCAGCAGTGTCTGCTTGAAACAGATGTCTGCAACTGTGAAGTAGCTTTGTGACTGGGTGAAGGCAGCTGTGCAACAGTTCAATTCATCCTGGCCTGCCTGGAGTAATGGACTAATCTGTTTTGACAAGTCACAAAATAACAGTTGGTCAGATTGTACTACAGAAAACTTCATATAAAAGCAACTCTGGAATCCATCAGAACCTCCTTAAATCTTTATCTGAGTCTCATGGAAAAAATATGTATATATTTGTTTACAGCAGTGTCTTCTGAATCCATCTCTGTTATCTGTCAGGTTTTAGATTATGGAGTGCTCCACATTCCGTCGCTCATTCAACACAAAAATGCTGTCTCAGTGGGGTGCAGTTTGGAAACTCAAGTTGTTTTGTGAAACAGTCAGCTGTCCATTCCTGGTTTTGAGTAATTGCCAATTGAAATCCAGTTCTTGAGTCATACCAGACTTGCGGTGTGGTTGTTGGCTTGTTTTAGTACCAAACCAAAGTCTGTTGTGTGCATTGCTGGCAACTTACTTCATGCGTTTTCTTGCTCTTCCCTCCCCACTCTGACCAAGATGTTCCATCTCTGTCACAGATGCATCTGACCAAATATTACTAAGTAAATGAATATTTGAAAGTAGGCTTACTTAAAATATATATGTATATATGTTTTTTCCTAGTAATCCCATAGTGATGCAGTTTTCAAGCAACTTTAACAACAAATAAGACTACTTAGTTTGAATAATATTATTTGAAAAAAATCCATAGGTAGTCTAAAAATACTGTGCACAGGACTTTCTTAAAAAGCATTAATGTCTTCTGATTTAGTCTCAGGAAATGACTAAGAATATACCAATTGCTAACACAATAGTAAGCAAAATCACAGTACACCTCAGTAAATTTGAATAACAGTGCTTTTTTTTGGCAATAATTGCTGTCAAGGATATGTACTTTTTGGAAACCCAGGTGTGTTTTTCTTTTTTAGTTCTTCATTAAGGAAGTATGTTACTGAGCATAGCATCTGCCTCCTGCTCTTATTATGAATGTATGAAGAAGTATCTAGAAAGTAGCACTTAACTGAGGAGGAAATAAGTTAGCAAAGGTTATTCGACAGGTGGGGAGAAATAGTAAGTTTCATAAGGAAGAGAGAATACTATTCAGCAAAGCACTTGAATAATCTCTTAGAGAAGTTTCCTGTTCAACAATAGACTAACCAGAACCAGAAATTAGGGAATTGGTTTAATTTTTAAATTTGGAAAAGTACAGAAACGGCTTAGTATTTTGAATCTCAATTCAGCAGTCCTGTTGCTTGTTTCTGTTGATACTATTGCCACATCACACTTTGTATGCTTAACTTTTTTAATAATTTACTCCTTTTCCTCCCTAATCCCATCCTTCTGCTGTTGATAATACATTAAGCTATCTCATCTGAAAGGGCATGTGACCATTATATCTGTTATTTGTTTTGTTTGTTTGTTTGCTTGTTTCATTATAAAGGCTTCCATGTACATTTCACTGAAGATGAAATTTACTGGAAGGTTACCATGCAAATTACTGCATAGAGCCCTATCAGCTACTACCTTATTTTGCCTTTCTTTGGAAGCTTTTTATTTGGATTTGTGTTTTCTAGTATTCAGGATTCAAAATACATTGTGAAGACATAGGAATAAACCATACGAAAATAATAAAAGTAGTGCACTGACTGCCCTGGATTAGCATGTTGCAGACTCAGAGCGGGATACGTGTGATCCAGGATAAATGCAAAGCCAGTCTCCAAGCGTGTACACAATCAGTGACTGTATGTTAACTGACATCCTCTAAATTCACACCATAGTTTAGCTCACAGTAACTAGTTTGTGTTCATATGCCCTAAAACCCCTCTTGCCAGCCAATAAAAACAGTGGCACTTCTTCAGAGACATAAATGCCAGCTGTGCAATTTGCTGGCTTGCAGCAGTATTGCATGTAAGCTTGCAGCAGGGAGAATCTGAGTGCTCTGCTAGCTGCAGTTGTGTTCCTCCAGCATTTAAACAAAGCTGCGGGTGAGCTATCAATTTGAGCCATGCCTTGGGAAAATCTTATAACCAGTTCAGAAGAAAATACAGGATTTTGTATTAAAAAGCTAAAATAAATTATCTCAGATGTAATGTTTTTCCTTTTAGTTTCTGGACAGGGTGTATTTCTGCATGTTATACATGCTTTTTCTTTATTTTATTAATGTGCAATTGATTTTGCAATTTAATGTGGCTATTATTTACCCTTAGAATCTGGAATTTTTGTTTGTTTGTTTTTAAGACATATGTCATTTGTAGTATTTGGAAGAGAGTCCTCTAAAATGCTTCTGTGAACGTTGCACTAGGTGGATGTGCCATGATCCATGTTGTCACTCCTCATTACTTCTGCATTCAAATATCTGCAACATTGGTCTTTGAGTTTAGCAGTACATCTTCTGGAAAGCCAAGGCTTTTCCGCCTGCTTTATTTCTGTATCTTCCAAACAACATACCTAGCTTTAACACCAAAGTGATTGTATATATCTGACAGGCTAAAATAAGATTTATTTATTGGAGAAATGAAACCTAAGTTTTGTAACTGTAAAATTACTCACGTTTTGCATGCTGACAGTGGAGATCAGTAATAAATGTTTGCACTGAAATCTAGTCTCAAGCAGCGGATGGGAGGAAGGAAAACTTAGTCTATTTCTATTTATTTTTTCAGGATGTATTTAACACCAATCATCTAGGTGACAGTTAAGTCACAAGCAGTTTGTAGAGATACAAGACTTAGCAGAGCATCCAATTCTACATTTGCATTCATAGGAGTAGGAGCTGGGTATGTGTTTCAAAGACTAAAGCCAAGGCTGGAACTTAGAAGTGTTCTAAAAGAAAAGAACTATGTATTATAATACCGTGTCAAATACCTTGAACAGTTTGCTGACTAATAAAATAGCCTGGATTTTTTTTTTTTTGTAAAAGGTCTTATTTATTTGATACAAAAAATTACAGTTAACTCCTTAAATGGTGTTGGTATATTTTCATATATCAAAAAAGGAATTATAAAAGTTAATGAAGGTTTTTTATTTTTATATTCTAAAGTGATTATTATAAAAAACCTCTGCATTGTGCAAAAAAAAAAAGACAAACACTACAAAAGAAAGAGTTTGGTGCCTTTTAGCCAAAAACTTGCATCCAACTCTGTAATTTGTATAGAAAATTGTACAAAATAAAACTAGAGATTACAAAAAGGTAGGGTTATTTTGGCAATTCTTCAATGATGATACGGGAGACTGAATTCCATCCAGTAGAAGCATCTCCCCTTGGATAATCGGTGCAAGTCCCGACCCAGATGGCAATGTCCACCAAGCCGGCGTTGATCCCCTCACACAAACCTTCCACTGGTTGAAGACAAAAACCACGTTACCTCAGCAGACATAAACACAACATATTTTGGAACTGGCAGTGGACACAAGTACTTAAGAACAGCAGTTCATTGCAAGTTCATGCTATTTAGTTAAATCTAAGTAGCGTTTTTAGAAATAAAACCTGGGAGTTACTTAGAGTTGGCAACACAGGTTTCAGAGCTGTGTGCTACCTTTATCCATGCTTCTCATTGATGTCTGCTACAGTACGTGAAGCTGGGGAAAAGCAATCCTCAGGACAGCCAACCAAATTGGAGGTGTATCTGCTACTTTAAATGTCCAGATTTACAAATTTGCAGCTGGGATATGGCTTCAATCCCATCCAGCCACCATTTTTGCAGTGACAGAGTCAGTGGGGCAGGCCCACAGCTGTACCTGGATTAACACTGCAAAAAGTTTGCTTTTATCACCTTTCCCCTCCCCAGCACTACTAATTGGAGGTGGGTTAATGAAAACAAGTGTGTTCTACCCCTGGATGAAGAAAACCTATCATAGCCATAGATGTGAGATTTCATGCAGTCATGAAATACTACAGGGAAGAAAAGGGCCTCTTGCAAAGAGCTGGGCTGCTGGCCTCACAATACTTTAGCTCTGCTCTAAGCTGAGAGCAAAATAGAGCTTAAACCTCTGGTGCAATGGTATTAAAACCATAGCAGTAAACCCGATAAATTAATGCAACTCTTTTGGTTTTATAAGTACTTCTCAGAGTGTAAGTATCAACCAGCAAAAAGTATCAACTTCACACTAGGCCCCTCTTCCTAAGATGCATTTATTAACTAGATTTGCCACTGGCTAGTAATCCATTGCTGTTCGGGCAGCCTTGGCATACGTACCTGAAGAAGTTCGGTGTATATTAATAGTGGAATTCAGTTCTGGACTTCCTTGATCTAAATATATTATGGCTTCAATAGGAAGTGGCCCAGCACATTCCGCTCCATTGAAAGTGAAGTACCAGCGCTGACAACAGGCATTTTTGCACTTCAGCCGAAGCGATCCGCTGAAGAGGACTCGGAGCGCACTGTTTGAACGCATCTTTGTAAACGTACATTCCTAAGAGGGACAAAAAAGCTGTGGTAGCAAACTCGGATTTTGAACCTACTCCCTAGAATTGCTTTCGGTATTTTTTGGACAGTATTTTTATTCCCTTCCCTTTAGAGAAAAAAAAAAAAAAAAAGGCCAATAGATGTATGTATGCAAAGATGCAAATCAGAAACAGCACCTCAAATTTGATAATGGAGAAGGGGAATTATGGAAATTCTAAACTTTATTTAGAGGATACCTGCTGTTAAGTTGGTAACCTAGTAACCTTCTAGGATTTATGTAAGGGGATATGAGCTGTCTGAAAGCTGCACTCAAGTCCTTGTATAAGTGGACAGTGCAATTTCAGCCTCTGATACCAGAACTTCTGGATAAGTTGGTTTTCACTCCAGCCACAGTAGTGGGAGTTCAATTAGTCCAACCAATCTGGGCACTGCTTCATAGCTCATCTTGGGAGCCAGGAACTGGGAGGTGGGATTTCTTCCCCTCTTTTACCCTTGCACCATTGTTTTTGAAAGTTTTGTACTTGGGGTATGCAGTGGTGGTCAGAACATTTGGGTTAATCTGGACAACGCTTAGGTCTGCTCCTGAACAATGTTGATCCTCTTTGGAGGATCACCACTACTTACACCAGCTCCATCATTCTGAAACGTTATTATGGAAATTAGCAACGGGGCGCACAGCTGATAAACACAGTTGAGATGGATCTGAAATAACCTCTGAGAAGTTTGCCCTTACATGTCGAAAAAGGCTCCAACAGAAAATGTGTGCTATTTGTGCTACCCTGCTCATGATGTCAGACTTTAAAACTGCTGTGGTACTGCCTGAGTTGGCACGGTGCAGCATCCTAGGTAACGTTAACTTACTGCGATTTTCCCAAGATCTATGCCGTAATTAAGTGCGCTCCACGAACACTGCTTGAAGTTGGGTGTCCAGGACTCCTCGACGCTCTCCCGCATGCACTCGCCCTTTTCCCCCTTCAGCCCGTCCCGTCCTGGGATTCCCGGCGTCCCAGGGATCCCGTTGGTTCCTGGGTTTCCATCCCGTCCCGGAACACCGCTGGGGCCTTGTAAGCACACGCCATTGTACTGAAAGACAGAGCAGAGCTTGACGACACCATCCGTTAACTCCGAGGGCAACCATGTTAATCAAACAGCAATGAAACTACAAAATACCTTGTTGTGACACAAACTAATGGATTGTTCCTGGATCATCAAGAAAATGGTCCCAGGAGAGGAAAAAGCAGGAAAAATGAAATTTAAAAGATAAGCAATGCCAACAGAATCTGCTGTAAATTAAGACTCCAATTATTTTAGGAAATGATCATCAAACTTAAGAATAGAAATTGTCCCAGTCAAAGGATTAAGAACCCTAATAGAAAAACATCAGAAAGTTGAAAACATTCAAATGCCGAAATGAAAACAATCAGTTGACTTGTAAGAGCCCTGCTCCGCTCAGGTTGCTCTGCTCCGTGCCATGTGCAACAAGAAGCCTGGTGGTGATGGCAGGGCTTCGGGCAGCTGCACGCTGCCATAACCTGAGTCCAGGCTTCCCATGCACAGCAGCAGAAGTGCATGCACAGAACAGTGGCACGCCTGCATCCCCCCAACATTACAGTGTTGGAAAGGTCAAACGCTGCTGTCCCAGGCTGCACGCCAGCACACGTTGCCTTCATACCCTTTAAGCTTTGGCCTCGCCCTGCTTGGGCAGGCGGTTTGTGCAGCACGGGGCACCTGTCCTTCCCTCAGGAGCTGTGCATCTGGAGGCACCCGGGCCCTCCTCACAGCACACTTCCCCACCTCCCAGCCCCATCCCAAACCTTCGCAGACAGCTCTCTGGTCAGCTCTGCCCCATGAGTACCCCCTGAGTACCCATGTCTGCTCAGCCCCTTTTACCCCCTAGAGAAGGAGCCAGTCGTGTCAGCGTGCTGCTCCTGCAAGCTGTCAGCCCCCCAGGAACCTTATGCTCCCCATCCCTTCTCCTTTGTCTCTTGGGGAGCTTTCTTCTTCTGGGGTTTAAGGATTGTTTTTTTTTAATGTGCTTTGGTGAAACACATGGATTGTGCACATATGATTGTGCTGGTCATTGTGGGCTTGGCTGCAGCCATTCCGTGGATACAATCAGTAGTCACAGGATGGGCTGAAGTAAGGAGAAAGACGAGCCCTGGAGTAACGGGTGCTGGGATTTCCTTGCTGCTGTCACACAGCAATGGAGCAGCGGGATGACTGAATTACGAACGTGGCATTTAACAAAAAGGCAGATGGCTGGACGGCCGCTGGGCCAAGTACGTGTCAGCCTAAGGGTCACGAGAATTAGCAAAGGCATTCCCGCGTGGCACAGCCTGGGCTTTCTGCTCCTGCCGCCGGTCTCCCGGGTCGAGCCGGGCCGTGCCAGCCGGCCACGAGGGGGCAGGCCCGGCTCGAGGCCCGGCATGGAGCCGTCAGCCCCCCCCCGAGAGCACCTTGAGAAAAAAAACGACGTGAGCGAAAGGAATCGCCTCGGCTTCGGTCTCCAGTCCAAACAGATCCGCCTGCGCTTGCCAAGTCGAGTATTGCTCATGCTTTCCCGAGCCGGACGCGCATAAAGAATCCTTTAAAACGCAGACGGCCGCAGAAGCAGCAGCCCCTGTCCGGCTGCTGCCCTCATCCTGCTCCCGCGGCGCTCGGCGTGGAGCTGGCGCTGCCCACCCGCGCTGCGCTGCTCCGTGTGCCGTGCCTGAAGGCTCGAAGCAAGAGAAATGCCCCGAGTGCGCGGCCCTAACGCTGCTCAGACGCAAACCCCGAGCTCCTCCACGTGTGCACATTCCTTATTCTTCACGCAGCCCGACGGCCGCAGCGGAAGCGAAGGGCTGACGGCGTGCGGGGGAAGCAGCTTTGCTCCCGGCGGGGTTTCGCCCCGGGGGTCTCGCCGGAGATGGTGGAAGAAACGTCCAGGTTGTGGGTTTTCTCCAGGAGGTGAACGGCAGCCCAGCAGCTCATGGAAATAGCTTCACATCTGCTTTTCACATTCCAGGGACTGGAAATTCTCTCTCCTTTCTTTCTATCCCCGAGACGGGATAGTCCCGGCGCACACGCTCGGGTTTCTGGTTGCAGTGCAGTTGCAGAGGCACGCAAGTGCCAAAGGCTCCGCGGAACAGCGGAACGAGCGCGCGTCCAGACACAGTTTTCCCGGTACCCAGTGGCTGCTGGAGGGCACTCCTTCGCTTTCTTTCTGCTTCTGTCGCTCACCACTCATTCAGTAGCCTCTCCCCGCGGCGACCAAGCAGCACTTACTGCTGACATTACGCGGCTCCGGAGATCTCACCCCTTTCTCGGCGGGGTGCGGAGGGCTCCCCCAGGCTCACAGCGCACCCTTTATTCCTGCGGGGCAGCCTCCCCTTTACCTCAGCCTCTCTCCCCGGAGCCCACCCGGCGCTTCCACCCTCATCCTCCACAGAAAGCCCCCAGAAAGGCTCCCCCGCCCCGGGCCGGCCGCTCTCCTCCCCTCAGCGCCCCCCTGCCCCTCGCCAGCCCCGCCGCCGGGGCCCCCCAACCCCCCGGCCCCGCCATTTTGCCCCGCCGCCCTCTCACCGTGTCGGCCGCCACCTCCCGCTGCCGCAGCGCCTTCTGCTTGCCCCGGGGGGGCTCCGACCCGCCGGGCGGGGGGCCCGAGCCCAGCAGCAGCGCCAGGAGCAGCAGCGGGGCGCGGAGCATGGCGAGAGGGCGGCAGCGAGGGGATCAATGGAGCCTTTCACGGCTCCCAGCCCCAGCTCCCTCCCCGGGGAGGCCGGGAACCGGGCGGGAGCGGCCAAGGCAGCGCCGGCCCCCGGCAGCCATTGGCAAGGGGCCGGGGGGCTCCCGCCCCCTCGGGCCCCGCGGGGGGCTGCGGCCGGGCCCGGCCCCGCTCCGGGCACCCGGGGGCTGCGGAGGGCGGGCGGGGTGGTGGCACCGAACCCTGCCGGGCACCGCCACCTGAAGGCTTTTATCCACCCGCCTCGCCTCGCCCGGCTGAGCCTGGTCGATTTGACACAATAAAAGTTTTGGTTTTCGTTTAAAGTAACGTTTTGTTTGTCGGTAGTAGCGGTATATGGGCTGTGCGCTGAGGTGTGCTGCATGCCCGGTAGCGTTAGGAGTGGCAGCACCAGGCACTCGACGGATAACGGGTGTGTTGCAGCCTCTGGGGCTTGCAGAGACGGTTTCCAGAAGGGGGAGATACGCCTCAATGCATTTTTCTGTGAAGTATTTATCAAAACCGCACATTTCTGCTGCAGGAACACACATTATGAGGCGCTGAGCCATCCACTCTAGAATGCTGTACAGCCAGAGTCCTGTGTACACAAAGCCCCCTTCACGGCAGCATTTCACATACCTGTCTCGAACAAGCAGGTATCTCCATTTCAAACTAAAAGAAGGGAGATTTACCTTTAGGAGGAAAATCTTCACTCAGAGGGTGGTGAGGCCCTGGCACAGGCTGCCCAGAGAAGCTGTGGATGCCCCATCCCTGGAGGTGCTCAAGGCCAGGCTGGATGGGGCTTTGGGCAGCCTGGGCTGGTGGGAGGTGTCCCTGCCCATGGCAGGGGTTGGAACCGGGTGATCTCTGAGGTCCCTTCCAACCCAGGCCATTCCGTGATTCTTTCCTCTCCAAGCTGCAGCAGGAGGGCGAGATGCAGACCCTAAGCTGCGCTGCTACTGCTCCAAAGTGGCCCAAGCATTGGGATTGATTGATGCTAGCTGTGTTTCTGAGGTGCAGCTGGAGGTACACCCTGCCTGGTGGAGCAGAGCAGTGATGCACCCAATGTGCTTCGTAAAACTGCTAGTCAATAATATTGTCACCCTAAACCAGGTGGGAGGATTTATGGAATGATGTAAATGCTTAATTAGAGCAACAGCCCCAGTGAATAGCCACAAACATGCGCATGCAGTATGTTTCTTGTGTGGTGACAGGACGCTGCCGGTGAGCCCTTTGGTTTGCTGTGAAGGTAGTAGTGTGTGACTTCTCTGCAACTCGCCTGCTCTCACAAGCAGGGCATTGCTGCCGAGGTGTCTGGGGATCCCCAGCATCAGCATGGACCTTACCAGACTGACGAATTTTTGTGTCACTGAGGCTATTTCTTCATGAGGTGTGCAATAACTGAAGCACACAGCTCAGCAGTGCTGTAGAACTTCATAGTACCATTGCTTATTATTTTCGGTATCAAAACGTGCACATGCATCTTATGCATTTTCCCATCTGGGTTTGCTTACCCTTAGAGTTTAGGTCTAGGCTAGAAGCTTTCAAACGTGAAATCCCCGACTTTTCCAGGCTGAGTGCTGCAAGAAGTGTGCTCAGGTGGCCAAGAAGGCCAACAGCTTCCTGGCTTGCATAAGAAGCAGTATGGCCCGCAGGTCCAGGGAAGTGATTGTCCCCCTGTACTCAGCTCTGGTGAGGTGCCACCTCGAGTACTGTGTTCAGTTTTGGGCCCCTGGCTACAAGAAGGACATGGAGGTGCTCGAGCGAGTCCAGAGAAGGGCAACTTGTTAAGGGATCAGGAGCACAGGTGGTGTTTTCTCTAACCCTTCAGTTACAGAGAATGACGACAGCAGAAACAGAAAGAGCTAGGAGAGCCACACCTGGGAAAGGCTTGTCCTCCAACTTTTATCTGCTTTTGAATGTAAGAGCAATTCTACTGGGTCACCCCAGCTTTGTATCCTGCCTTTGACAGCAGCTGATAATTGAGGCACATGAGAGAGTATGCTTGTGTTAGAGCAAATCATGCAGAGCACCAGAGCATACTCGTCTCTGGTGAGGCCGCATCTCAAGTCTCGAGTACTGTGTTCAGTTTTGGGCCCCTCACTACAAACAAGGACCTCGAGGTGCTTGAGCGAGTCCAGAGAAGGGCAATGAAGCTGGTGTGAGGGGTCTGGAGAACAAGTCCTATGAGGAGCGGCTGAGGGAGCTGGGATTGTTCAGCCTGGAAAAGAGAAGGCTCAGGGGTGACCTTATCACTCTATACAGGTACCTTAAAGGAGGATGTAGCGAGGTGGGGGTTGGTCTGTTCTCCCATGTACCTGGTGACAGGACGAGGGGGAATGGGCTAAAGTTGCGCCAGGGGAGTTTTAGGTAGGATATTAGGAAGAACTTCTTTACTGAAAGGGTTGTTAGACATTGGAACGGGCTGCCCAGGGAGGTGGTGGAGTCACCATCCCTGGAGGTCTTTAAAAGACGTTTAGATGTAGAGCTTAGGGATATGGTTTAGTGGAGGACTTGTAAGTGTTAGGTCAGAGGTTGGACTAGATGATCTTGGAGGTCTCTTCCAACCTAGGTGATTCTGTGATATTCCTGTGATAAGAAAGGTTATAGCAAGGAATGGTAGGACATTTGCTTTGAGTTGTGGTAAATGCACTGCACAGTTCCTGGCACCCATTTGACTTGCAATGCAAATTGCCATCTGGAAAACAGAAATATCAACATCCTCCTCAGCCTGGTTTGGTCTGAGTAAGTCCTTGTCATCTGCCAGGTTTACGCTGTGTGCTTTCAACACATCTAAATGCAGTTTATACTTCTGAGGGCAGTCACTATCGCTGAATGTCAGTGAGACCCTCAAACTGCATCAGAAATACTGATCTACTTTGCCTTAGGTATTTCCAGGGCAACGGGAGCTGCTGTAATAAACTTGGCTGACCATCTCTAAGCAAGGATCCGTCTTACATCAACCAGTGATTCCATCGTCTTACCTATGCGTCCATATGATACAGCCTTTATTTTTTATATGCATCTTGCCAATGGAGGTACATGCATCTGTCATTTAAATATCACTAAAATCTTCGACACAGGCAGGCTGTATATCCCAGGTGTGCTCAGTGTGCACCGCACGGAGCAGTTGCTCACAACACTGGGTTGGTGCCGTGCGTAAGGTCCCCCCTCTGCGACTGACATTGTTTTCCCCTCCTCACCTAGCCTCTCACCACCCCAAAAACAGCCACGCAGTCTGGAGAGGAGGATGTGCTCGTACACACCAGTGTTTCCACTCACCCCATCTATAAAATGTTTAAATTCAAGGGCCTGCCATTGTGTCACTGGGGCTCTGCTTTTTTTTTTTTTTTTTTTTTTTTTTGTGCAAACTCTTTGAGTTTGTAAATACTGTTTGTTACAGTCATATTTTTTTTTCTTTTTAATTGAACCAGTAAATAAATGGCGCTCATTCATTCATCTTCAACTGCAACTGCAATAGGAAAAAATAAGAGCATTTTCTAATGGAAACCCATTGCCCGTGGCTAGTGCAGAGGCTGGGGCTAACAGACCAGGTTCATAGTCCAAGTCTGGTGGAATAGACCCAAATCTGGTGGAAGAGCCCCAAACAGATCTGGTAGAACAGATGACCTCCTTCCACAGGGAGGAGAAGCTTTAACCACTCAGACATGGTTTGTTCTCAGATAGGAACTACATTACATCTGGCTTTTCACGACCAGGAAAACCAGGCTTAGGTGTCTAAACATTAATTCAATGATGAGGATCTGGAGCCAAAAGGGGCCCGGTATGGGAAGTGCCAAGTCCTGGACCTTTCATCTGCCTTTAACTCTTACTGCCTCCTAAGCTTCCCTGTTCTGCTGTGCCACGGGGTTAACATTGCTGTGCTCAGCACTGCAACACCCAGTACCTCTGCTGATCTACCTTTGGTGCCTTTAATTATGGAGTTAATAATTTAGCTCTTGTTAACTTTCTTACAGATGTTCTGGGGTAAGCTGCAAGGCAGCGTGAGAGGCTGAGCTCAGAGAAGGCTGCTGTATTTCTCGAGTGGCTCTGTGCAGCCTGGCTGTCTGATGGAGGAAACAAAGAGCCGTCTGTGCTGCCGCAGAAAGCCAAAGTAAGAGCTCTCAGGAAAAATTATGGCAGGTCTAAGAAATACATATCTCATATTATTCCAAAAAAAAAAACCCACACAACTTTGGAACTGCATAAAAATCAATGGGATCAGTTCCTTGATGCCTTTTAACACCTTTTAATTTATACATTTTATTTATATAATGTGTTTAATACTTCACCATAATCCTAAACTCCTTCCCCTCTACTTTGTTCTTTTACTAGAACAGATATACTTAAAAATCTTCCCATAGCTTCTAAATAAATGCAGTAAGTGTGGCATTGTAGTCACAGTAGTACTTTGCAGGTATGCATATTAACACTGGAATCTTAAAAAATTGTTTGAGGAAGTGTTTTTTGATTGGATTATAATGGATTCAGTAATATCCTATTTCAGTCTATGCAAAAAGCTTAAAAGCGTAAGTCATATCAATGTTTTACTTTCTGGGATTCCTTACCTCCAGGTAAAACTCAAATCATGTTAACAGTTCACTATGCAAGCTGAGAAAAAAAAAAAAAAAGATGAATTAAATTAAATTAAATTAAATTAATAAAATAAATTGATCATCTGAGTAACAACCAAAAAGAAAAAGGCAGAGGTTTGAGCAAAATGACAGCATTCATCAAAAAAAAGAGGCAAGTAGCTGTCATGAAAGCATAAGCTAACCCTTCAGAAGTTTGCCCACTGAAGGAAAATCCTGTGTCCCTATACAGGAGGAAGGGTTGAGAGTGAGATAAAAATCATTGTTCATCATTCATCCTTCACTTTGTCATTCTGAATAAGCACTTATTTCACATAAAAAATACTGTATTCCTGCACAATATAAAATACTAGAGAGAGGATTTACTCTTCACTACACAGATTACTACTCTTTACTCTCTACTACTCAGATTAAGTTTTCTATCAAGATAAACCTTTAATACTTTTTACCAAGAAGAACGGGACATATGTCAGATATCAGAGCATGTCTTGCAGAAATCTTGTCCTATTGGAAATTATGCTGGAGCTATTAGCAGATCAATTTTTTTTTATTTTTTTTTTTTCCTCCAAGTAGCCAATTGACTTAGGGTTGCTTTTCCCTCTAGCTGTTACTTTTATAGTAATAATTTAAGCATTGAATGTATTAAACTAAGTACATTGTCAGACAGAAATAGTTAAACTTCAATTGACCTCCCAGGGAGAATTGAATGCCTCGCTGATAAAGGATAATTCAGGCCATCATCCAGACTTATTCATCGTGTAAACGTTATGATGAAAGGCCCATACAAAGACCTGTTTCCACTTGCTTGCTGGGTGAAGCTTTCTGACTCCGAGGGAGTCTGGCAGGCCCCGCTGCAAAGCTGCCCACCAAGCGCACGGTGCAATCGTAGCGGCCATCAGAGCGGTGTCTGGCTTGGAAGGGACGTCTGGAGCTCGTCTGGTCAAAGCAGAGCCTCTTCGATGCTCTCTTCGATAGGAGAGAGGGAGAATGACTCAGAGAACCCTAACTTGAATTCTTGACAACAGTGATTATATAGAGCACAGTAAGGGTACAAATGGACCTCCAGGGAATCTACATCAGTAAGGAGGGAGCTGAGACTCAGGAGAAACATTTGTTCATTAGATTGGTTGGGAATTAGTCAATGGTAGAAAAATTATTTGCCTGTCTGAGTCCTTGATGAATAGTGAAGCCTTGTACAGAACTGAAAAGCTGACTTTTCTTGGGTCCTGCACTAGTAAACAGTTATTAGGATGTGAAATACCACGCTCCATTCAGAAAGGAAGGCTTCTTCAGTGAAAGGAACTATCTTGTTTGTTCTACACCGTTCATCTAGTGCCCTGCCATAACTCTGTCCTTCCAGTTCCAGAAAATGGTAGCCCAAATTAGTGATAATCCTGAGATTAAAGGAATGAGCTTCATCTTTGAAATATTTATTTCTTTTTGTATCCAGCATGCCCTTTGAAAAGGGGCTCCTTAGGGGAAGCACAGCAACACAGAGGAGTGGGCTAAGAGCTGAGAAAGGTTTGCATAGAGCTTCAGGATGGCTTACAGAAACCAGAGGCCTATAGTCACCATCACTGACACACACAAAATACGTGGAAGATCAGGGATGGAAGAGACTTAAGCCACAGAAACAAATGAATTGGTCCAGAACATTGAAGTGTTTCACAAAACAACAGCATAGCTAGCCCCAAGGATACTTCAACAGATAAAGTCTTGCATTAAAATTGTTGCATATGCTAACCTACAAATCTTAGTCAACTTGCATCTTAATCACACAGTGAAATGGCGGTGGAAATGGTCAAGCACAATGCCAAATCATTGTCTCACATGGAGATGAAATTGTGCTCTGGCCAGAGCAGTGGAAGACCTACCAAATTCCTGTGAATAAAATGTCTATTTGAGTCCTTCTTTGATTTGTTTTTTTTTTACAATGGGTGCTCATCTAGCTATGCTTCTGTGGCATAACTTTGCTTATTGGGTGGTTTCTGTGCTTCTGTCCTTGTAACATTGCTATAATTATAACAACTCTTGGCTGATTAAAAAGCTACACATCACAAATGAGTTCACAATTTCCCATTGTCAGCTACAGAAGCTTTTGGTATATGTGCCCAGAAAATATCTAATGCTGTTGAGGTTATAATTTTAAAAGGCAAAGTTCTCCCTTGTTTTTTCATTGCTTGTCCTTTCTTGTTTTGTCCTACTGGCTTGGTGACTTTCTGCTTCTCTTCCTAGGAAACCTCATCCTGACTAGTAGCTTCTCTCAGTGTCCGTTCTTACGATGATCTTCCCTACTGAAATCACGTTTTGGGAAAAACAGCTTTGAATAATTTCCAAGGTAAGTCCTGCCTTGAACCAGCCCGATGCATTTGCATCGCATGCACTCACTGGCATTTCACTGACATCGTCACATTTCATTTACGATATGCTCTTGGACTGTTAATTTCTTCAGCTGGAAGTCCAGGTCGCAGCCCTGCCTGTAGGAACCTGGAAACAGAGCAAGTCCAAGAGAGGCCTGTGTCCAGTGGCCAACATCGGTGACCCAAACCCATAGCCAAGGAACCTTTCCACCTGCTTCAGCATCCTTGAATCCTCCATCTTTGGCTGGGTCATTCAAGACTGGCATGCACTCTCTGATAGTAGGTGTGATACTACTAGAGTGAGATATGGAGAGAATGCAGCTGCCCAGGTAGCTTAAGACATCAATTAATTAAATAATTTAGAATTAATTTTCTCAAGGACTTCAGCTGGCAGATCCAGTTTTATATGATCAGGCACTAGGAAGATAAAGTGGGATGCCTAATACCTTCATAAAAAAGGGTGCTTTGTTCATCCTGAATGCATGCCCAACCCGGAACATATCTTTTGCTGTTAAGATCCTGTTGGTGGCCATGTCTAACAAGCCCACCATCATCTCTGTAACTTACATAATTAATGGAAGTGAAATTTCTTCCTGCCTTTCTTTTTTTTCCACTTCACATGTCCAGACAGAGTCCTAAAGTATCATCATATTCCTCTCTAACACGCACAACACCTGATGTTCATTACTGCTGTACTTGAGAGCATGTTCTAGCCTGGAGATCATTGTCCCTTTGATTCATGTATGCCCAGTTTTGATGCCCATTTAGCAGTTCCATTCCACAAAAGGTGCTTTCTTCCACACAGCTCTTCTTACAAAAATGGTTCTTGTCTTCAGTCACTTCTTCCCTTCCAGCTTCTGTTGGTGCTGAGAAACCACCTGTGAAGCATTTAATGAAGGTAAATTGTGGGTGTAAAGATAGATCATGTTTGTCATTAGTTTATTTTAACCAGCAAGACCTGAAATAAAGCAAACTTTTATTTTAAATTTACTTTTGATGAACAAAGTTGAAATACAGGAACAACACCAGCAAAGAATTCAGATATAAGTGTCCTGGCATGTTTTTAATCTTTTAATTACACTTAGCATCTCAAATACTTTTTAATTGGAAGCAAAATCCGGTTATTATACAGAAGCAGATTTGATAGATGTACATCAGAAAGGTACTCCTAGCTCCACTTGCAGAGACACAAAGCAGACAGCTCATGAAGGTGTGGTAGAGGTTGCCCAATTCTTCACTATGCTTAAATTTTGTCTATTAAAAAAAAAAAGTAAGTACCATAAGGAACAAAAATAAGAGTGGAATAACAAGCACAAAAAGGGTAAAACACAGGAAATAATAACATTTATTCCCATGAGACTCTAAAATACCTTTGGTGCCAGCCATCTAAATTTTTGCAAATACCAGAGGTTAACACTGGCAGAGATCTTTACCCGTAAACACAGCCAGAGTAGTCAGATACCTTCAAAGACCTATTCAGCAAGCAGCCCGCGTCAGTGCAGGGCCGCAGGAGTTCCCTGTCCAGGCGCAGCTTTCTGAAATTGCATCTTGAACCTGGGTGGTCAAACTTCAAAGGGAAATGATTCCTCATCCTACCCAGCTACTGAGTTTTTTTCCATGCTTTGTGGAACATTAAACTCATAGTTATTAAAGCAGTTCAACTTTTCATATTTATTTATTTATTTATTTTTTAAGTTTCTGAAGTTCAACTAGATATGACCATCTTCAAACCAAGTGCAATCATTATCTTGCCAAGAAAAAAAGACCTGCAGTTCTCCACAAATCAGTTGAACAATTGTCAAAAGTATGCTGCATTAACATGTTACTGCTCCATATCCGTGTTTTTTTGTTGTTGTTGTTTTGTTTTGTTTGTTTTTAAGTTTAAAAAAGTGAAAGGATTTTAAGAGGTTTAAACACTGCAGATGTTTTCTTGTTACCTGAGAGTACCCCAGTTCCACTGTTACCCATGGGAACACAGTAACAAACACATATCCTAGTTCAGTTTTCAGAAACTTCTAACATTTTTTTTCTGAGTACGTGCATAGCTTTATTTTGTACTCTATGTAAACTTCATCCCAAGTTTCAGTAAAAGATTAGCAAAATAAGACAGTTAAAGAAAGAATATGTAAACGATGTAACAAGAACTATTGTATTGGTAACTTCAGGCACTGTTTATATCACAAAACAATTTAGTATGTCAAATTTATCTCAGGACTTGAAAGCTTGGTGTAATGCGTATTTTGAATAAGTTAAGACAGATCCAATGAGAGAGAGAAGAGAGGTAGAAGACCATTTGGCACACACATTTTTAAGGCTTTGAGAGATTGTCAGTGTCCTCGATTCCAGTCTTCTCTGAAGGCAGAGAACTAGACTAGCACTAGCTTTATCTGTATTTTCAATTATTGGAGTTACACAGCATCTATCCAGTCTCCATTTCATGAGCGGGTAGAGATGTTCCAATAAGTTATTTGTAGTTTAAAAAAAAGGTCTTTTAATATGAGTTACCTATTTTCAAGTTTTAGAACACTTGATCCTGATAATTTTGATTAGGTAACATGAAAGCAAATAACCAAAACACCTTTCATTAGGCAAACAACGCTTAAGAGCTTCTCTATAGTCCATCATCATAAGGCAATCTTCAAGACCACGTCTCACCTCTGCACCTGTTTTCTTTCAATTTTCCACCCACAATCATTTCTGTAGGCCTTCAAATAGCTGTTGAATTTTCCAGCTACTACTTTGGTGTTTCAAGGTTAAAACATCCAGAGATCACAATCTCTAACTATGAAGTTCACCTTGGGAACTCACATTGTTAGCTATTTATGGTACAGTACTACATGCTAATTCTACCACTGATGTATTTCACTTGAAATGAACGACTGATTAGTCAGTATTTTGCAGTTCTTTGAAAGTTTATATATATATTTAAGCCCCCAAAAGCAGTACTGTTACTTTGATTTTACTTTGTACTAATCTTTTTCAGATCTGTTTCCAGAAGCTCAACTTTTTCCAAACTGTATAAAAAAGGAAACAAAATATTTAAAGAAGGTCATAGCAACAGCATATTGTGGAAATAGACTTTCTATATAATCTTTAGGAGTTCTTTAGGTAGAGGTCATGAAAGAAAGAATGCTGTAAATGCTAAGATGAAAGAGCTAATTCAGTTTCTCACTCTTTCATAACCTTCTGTGTTCATTTGAACAATTCCCACCATTGTTCTCTGTCTTGGTTCTCATACAGGAGGGATAAAAGCATAGCAATAATTATTACCTCACAGAGCTCCAAGTAAAAACACTTTAAAGTGTCTTAGGTGCAGAAATGCCACAGTAACAGAGAAACAAACATACTGAATCCAGTTAAAAAGAAATACCAACTCAAACTTTTACTATACAACAGGATTTTTATTACTAACAAAGACAGTAATATCAAAACTACTGAACGTGTATAAAGTTACCCGTTTACAAACATAACTAAAAGAACAAAGGGTGCTTAGTGTGCATTTTCACAGGGTTTTCTCACTGTCCTTCTCAGCAGCAAGAATATCAGATATTTTCAGTGGGGAAAATGATGAAAGAAATAGCACATCATATTTAAGGCAATAAATTACAAATATGAAAATGCACATCACAATATAAAGGTAAATACATTCAATTTTCAATGCATGACCAATAAAACAAGTAACTCTGGTTCATTGGAACAGTATTCGCCATTGACTCAGTACTTATACGACCTTTGTGCCATGCAATTTTGCTCGATTGTTCAAAGCATCAGCACAAGCGCTGCACGATCTGGAACACAGTTCCTCCACACAATAACAAAATAAAGATAACAATTTAAGAGCAATGTTCCTCTTAGTAATCAAACAGATGATGCTGAACAATCTTACAAAATGTAGGGAAATTCCAGTTTAGAAACCCTGGCTCCAAATCACCTCAAGTAATAAATGGCATTGACTTCACTGGAGCTAGGATTTCTTTAGAGATGAATGATGAAACACTTAGGCACATCAGTACTGCTTGCCCTGGAGCACCATTCTATCATAAGAAAGTATAAAAAAGGCCATCTGTATTAAGGCCTTCTTGGGTTAAAGAAAATATATTGCTGTAGCATATAGAAAATTAACCTTTGTAGAAAAGTTATTAAGGTCTTGTTTTATGTAAAATGTACTGTTAAACAAGCTTGCATCTTGGTTTATTTGCACCATAGTTTATTTTCTGCAAGGTTTCTCCACAGATTTAAGAGTTCAAGTTACTTGCATAGAAACAAAAGGAAGCATACACTTTCACTGCACCTCAGTAAAAACAACAACAACAAAAACCACAACAAATATATACTTCAGATTCTGTCTTCCTGGGCAGAGGATCTGAAGTGGTTCCCTGCTTGGCACGATGCACTGGAACACCATACCAGGAGGGGCTCAAAGAAGCATTTTTCTGAAGTACAGCTGTATTCACGTACTATTCCTGTACAGGATGCCCAGATGTCTGACCAGTCTTGCCCCAAATGTACGGTGTATGTTTTGTATAAAGATACAATCTGCTTTACTGTGAACTACATAAAATTGCCTGATCATCATAAAATTGTTGACCTCAGTAGTATCTAATGGAAGCATTATTAACTTTACCAAGTTTATACAATTAATACAAAACAGTAGTTCTAAATATTGACCTTATGCAGTCAGTTATTTACATAATTCATTTTTATGTACAAAACAAATCACTGTGATTCCAGATTCCCTTTCATATTCAGTGTAGAAACTACCATAAAACAGTGCTATAATTGACACATCATGACAATTTATAAAGTTTATGCATGTCTTATTTTTAAGTGATAATGCTGTTTAATAGATAGTAAAAAAGAAAAAAACATCCAAAACAAGTAAAAAGCTGAAAAACATCAAATACGCAGATGGAACTTGTATGCCTTGAAAAGTAACAGTGCTTTCTATAGATTATTTCAGTACAGTTTATTAAAAAGTGTTCTTTATATTGGGAATAATATTTTTCATCTTCCTTAAATTATTGCTAGTCAATCCAGCTATATCCTATAGAACTTCCATTCCCATTATTCCCAGATGGGTATGAATATGGTACATTATTGCCAGTTGTCCCCACTACAAAGCTTACATTTTTACAAGTGCAAAACAAGATGTGTCTGATTTTTAATAAGGCACAGAATATCTGTTATTTCCAGTGTAACAGAATCCACATCAGTTTTATTCACTGAAAGTGTTCAAATAAAAATCAGTCTTTCAAGGGTTTGAACTGGTTCCTGAATCCAACTCTTTTCTGGTGTCTGAAGCCGAGTAGACAAGTAGTGAGATGGAGCCTGACTGTGAGACATCAGGTATCTGGGAACTGCTCCTTTGTAATGCAGGAGATTCAATAAAATCATTTTTAGGAGTTACTCTGTAAGTAGTGAGAAATAAAACACAGTGAGTGCACTTTAAGCACAACGCATTAGACTGGAAAATTATTTTTTTAGCGACAAACTGATAATGTATCTTAAGCTATTTTCCTTTCAAGAGAACACCGTACAATTTTGCATACTCCAAGCTTTTCTTTTTTCAGACTTGTCACCTTTCAAAAGGATTGTTTTACAGCCACAGATTTATTCAGGGTCACAGCTCAACAACACAAAAACATCCTTCAAGCTGAAGCTCCAGCACTCAATCCTTAAAAGGAAAAAGAATCCTAAAAACCAATAAAGTAGCCCATATTGTACCGTAAAGATACATGGCCCTAAGTTTGCAAGAACTACAGTACTCTTGACAGCTACTCACAGTTAATTGTGCACTGATTTATCAGAGAGAAAAAACAGAAATAGGGGCAATATATGTAAACAAGGAAAGAACTGAGTTATGGAATCTTACCTTCCTTCACCTATTCTCTTCACACTCCCAGACAAGCTACTCATATCACACGTGCTATCGGCTTTGTTTCTTTTTTCCACCTGATCCATGGTCAGTTTAGAACCACATAACATTTGATTTCCACTGTTTTCACCTTCCTCGACTTTTTGGGCTGATGTTCCATCTGCCTCTTTCTCAGATGTCTCTGGAGACGTTTTAATTTCTGCAACAGTTTCTTGGCTTAAGTAATCGTGATTAGTGATTGCTACTGCAGAAGTTCCATGATTTGTTGTGCCACCCGTGCTAGTCCCCATTGACTTCGAAATTACTTTCAACCTGTGGGAACTCGATTTGTAGTGCTTCTTTTTGTGCTTAACTTTGGAATTGTGCCTCAAGAAAAATTCGCACGATTCTTGCAGCACTCTGCGACTCTCCCTGATTGGACTGAAAGAAAACACAAACATATAACTGAACGATGAGGATAACCTCAGATACAACACATTATGGCTTGGTACACACAAACATAAAAAGAAGAGCAAACAATGATGTAATCTGAGCTGGATAGTAATGAACATGAAGAAAATGTTATATAAAAAGAGGAAAAAAAATCTGATTGGAATGGCTTCAAAGCAATTATGCCCGTGGAACAATTAAATCAAGCCAATTTCTACATTTCTTACTTCTGCAAGTAGGTCCAATGACTTCAGTAGTTTAATCATCTAAGAAAGGAAAGCAGGATTAGCTCATAAGCAGCTGTATTACCAAATTAACTTTATGTAATGTAAACCTTGTTCAAGTGAAAAAACCAGCAAGCATTATAAAAATGACTTCAATATTTTAGAATTCTTATAGCTGCAAGCAGTTAGCATCTGAAATGCAAGAAAAATCCTACAGGAAATGGAAAAAGAGAGGAGAGGGAAAGGAAGCTATAAGCTCACCATCATGGAATGCAGATGTAAAATAAGAGGAGCTTAAGGACTGCTGGCTTGCGAAATTCAAAGAAATAAAAAGTTCTTAAAATACATTATAATATATGAGCAACACAGATAATCTAGGAAGGATTAATATCCTTATGAAGGATCCAATCTTATCCAATGAAGGAATAAAAAGGAAAAAAAAGACAGTCATGAGAAATGGAGATGACATTTGTAACCCGTTTAAAATCATAGATATACATTTACTAAAATTAAGTAATTAAACTGAATTACTCTGGCTCAGAATAAAAATAAGGACAGTAATTTAATATAATAAAGCCTAGCTAAGGATGGGACAATGAAAATTAATTTTCAAGTAAGACAAGCTTGACAGACGAGAAAAGCAGAGGATGTTGTTATTCCATGATAGTAAACATAGCTACGTGCTGTGCCAAATAAAGTCTGAATACATGAAAAGATCAAAGTTGATGGCTAAAGTTATCTTCCTGATTTGACTGGAAACCAGATATTATCCAATGCTAAATACAACGGTATGTCTACAGCTCTATGAAGAGAACAAATCAGCAGAGGAGAATATTTTTCTGTCCTCTGAGAACGTGGTCACGTCACTGCGTAGGTAAAACTTCCACAGACTTCAGTGGAACTTTTTGCTGGTGCCCATAATACGCAGCATTCAAACTTGAAGAGATAAAGGGCCCAAGGACAACGTTTTGATTACCTGAGACACGTTTAAGAGAAGTCTGAAATCCAATATATTTAAGTAGACACTGAAAAAGAAGAATAAAAATTGCTCTTACTCTCTTTTGCGGTTTCTGTTGAAGAAATTGGCCCATTCCGAACAGGTCTTTTTACTTCCCACCCAGAAGACTGGAGATATGCCAACAATTAGTGTCAGCAAATATTTCATCAGAAACAAAAATATTTCAGGTCTTGCTAGCGCCTTTGCCTAGAAGATAAAGTTTAATAAATACAGAGAAGACATAATTGTTATTTTTTGAATGCAGAAAACCAAACAAATTATGTAAAAGAGACACTTTCTCCTCATGGCTGCTCTTTGCTGAGGCTTGTATCGTGGACAAATGCAAGACACGTACAGTCAAGTCGGATCTGGTTAATGTCTGCTTGCAGGCTACAGCTGGATACACAGCAAGGAGATTAGTTAGAAGGAAATATTTTTCTTTTAAATTGACAGGAAAGGTAATTTTAGGGGTAATAGTTTTTGTAACCGTGTTCTTCAGAGATGGTTTGTATGGATGAGATTCATCCCTTCAGCTTAAAAGGGACAGCGGGTGGATGAGCTGGGAGTTAATCAAATTAGACAGGGAGCTGCAGGGAACAACATAGCTGTTTTCTGTTTATTGCAAAATTAATCCACCTATTTGCAGAACAGGATCACAAGAGCTGAGCCATTTAACTCTGTAACAGACTATCTCCTCCTCCCAGCCTGCAAATTTAATTTATGTTACCGGGCTTACCTGCCAATCCTAACTACAAAAAAAATCAGCATTTTTGTTAGCCACATAACCTTAGCTACTTTGTCTTTCTTTGGTTCTGTTCCGATCATTGTATCAGGGCTCAGGGAAGCCATGGCCAAGCACGCCACTTCAAGCTACTGTGCAGCTCTAACAGCCCACGCTGTTTGTCATACGGACACAGCCCACTAAGATCATCTTTGTGTAAACTTGCTGTTGCTATTTACTCTTTCCAATAGGTTAACAACTGAGGATACAGGCTCGTTGTGCCTTATTATGCTAAAATTGTATATCTAAGCACTACAAAACAATTTTTTGTTTGTTTGTTGATAACGTGAATAAAAGCCTTATTTTCAACCTTGCTTAATTTGAGCCATCTAAGTTGAAGCAGAGCTCAGTGCAAAACTTCCTCAAGTGCACTTGTTAATGAAATGTTCATGGAAGCAAAAATAGCCAAGAAGTCCGTGAGCTCTGATGTCCAGTTTACAACAATTTCAATAGGAAGGACACAAAGGATGCTTAAGAACATAGAAGGATCAAGCCTTCCCCCCACCCATAATGCTTGTGTTTATATTCCTCTTTTTGATGACAGGTTAGTGCAGTAAAAACACAGATGGTATGCACAAAACAATGAAAGATAACATTAGAAACATGCAGTTCTCTTAGTGATGGTTTCTCCTTTTATATTTGTTCTTAAATGGAAAGATGCAAACCACAAATTACTTAAAATTGCAGAGAATTTTATGTATTTAAAAAGATTTAAGGTTCATACATAAGATTCAGAGTACTGCCTATGGGACAGCTTTACTTACTTTAAAAGCCTTTCCATGGAAGTGTTTTTTTTTTTTTTTTTTTTTTAAAAAAAAAGTCAAATGTGAACATCTCTGCAATTTAAAGCATTTTTTTATTTTTTAAAAGATTTCTTCGCATTATTGAAAATCAACCTGCAAGTGACAACTATCATGGAAAAGATATACTGAAAATTTGTTTTGTAATTTCAAGTACTTCACAGTTCTGTACTTCAACAACAAAAAAAAAAAGATGAAAATGATTTTAAATCTATGGTTATAAAAAACAATTTAAATCCAATTTAGACACAATCTTCAAGACTCATTTTTTCAACTTCAATTGAAATTGATGTGAATTCACCTTGAAATACAGAACTAGGCATCCACATACAGAGCGCCTGCTTTTAGGAATAGACATTGTGAAAAACAATCCCTTCCCCCAGCATTACTCCTGGCATGAAGTTCAAATAATCCCATTACAGTTGTGAGTTGGAATTGCTGAGTGAAATCAATTTGTTTAGAAGAAAATTTCAAAGCAAAAGTACGATACCACCAATTTTAACTTAAAAAGCAACCAGTCATTGCATGTTCTTGAACTGTTTACTTAACATGAAAATAATGTATTAAACCACGCTGCAAGATATAGCAACGCATAAGGGTTTTTGCTAATTATCTTGTAGAAAGGAAGCTGCTACTTGCCTGGTAAGGACAAGGAATGTGGTACTGGTCACAGTGGTCGAACACCCAGGTCGTTTCCCAGGTCTTCCGGTTCACCAGTTCGTAGACATAGCACCCGAGAAGCGCCACAAGCGGCACCAAGTACAAGCCACTAAAAACTCCAATTCGAATCATGAATTTCTTTAGCTTCTCTTGGTTTCTGCCATCGTGCTGGATGACTTGCCGCACGTGATTTAAAGAGATAATACCAGCTAAAAGAAGAGAGAGACCGAAAAAAACACAAAGGCATAACGGCAAAAGCACAAAGTACAGAGAGGCATCCACGTCGTAGAGACCCACAAAGCAAACTCCACTGATATTGTCCCCTTCGACTTTGTTCATGGCAAGAAGCATAATGGTTAGAAAGCCGGGTATTCCCCACGCAACTGCGTGGAACCACATGGCCTTCTGTGCGATAGCTTCACAGCTCCATTTTCTTCCTGCCGCGAGGAACCAGGTGATGGTAAGAATCACCCACCAAATGGTTCCTGCCATAGTGAAAAAGTACAAAACCATGAAAAGGACGGTACAGGCTTTGTTTTGGGAGCCAAGAACAACTGTTTCCCCAATTTCTAGCTTATCGTCTGCCTTGTTACAGGCAGTTCTATTCCCAAGGAGAAATCCAATGAAGTACATTAGAGACACTATGCTGTAACAGACCGAGTAATAAATGATTGGCCTCTCTGGGTACCTAAACCTTTTAACATCAATCAGAAAAGTCAGGAACGTGAAGAGCGTAGCACAAAGACAAAAGATTGAAACTATTCCAATGAAGCTTTTTGCAACATCCAATTCGTAATTTTTGAAGTACATATTGGGACACGGGGGCGCACACTGATCGATGCCTAGAAACTTGTAGCCTTGTCCATTGGAAGTGTGCAGGTGTCGGGGACACCAGAATCCATAATCCCTTCGCGTCTGTCCTGGGGTCTTCTGAGTCCCATGTGCGTTTGTGGTTACAGGAGCAGTGGCGGGAGCAGTCTCGTCACAATCAACTAGTCTAGGCAAATTAACAGAAAAGGAAATATCTTAATATCCCTCATTATCAACAACAGTTATTTCTTACTGAAAAAAAAATGAAGTGGAAAAATCTGACTGTAAGCGCTATGGAATTTTACAGCTGATGCAATATGTGCATTACATGAAAAATCTCAGGTGGTATTTTTAAAAACATAGAATCATGGAATGGTTTGGGTTGGAGGGGACCTTAGAGGGACCCACCATGGGCAGGGACACCTCCCACCAGCCCAGGCTGCCCAAAGCCCCATCCAGCCTGGCCTTGAGCACCTCCAGGGATGGGGCATCCACAGCTTCTCTGGGCAGCCTGTGCCCGGGCCTCACCTCCCTCTGAGAGAATAATTTCCTCCTAATATCTCAATCTGCCCTCTTTCAGTTTAAAGCCATTCCCCCTTGCCTGGGGCCTTCTCTTCTCCAGGCTGAACAACCCCAGCTCCCTCAGCCTGTCTGCGTAGGAGAGGGGCTCCAGCCCTCTGAGCCCTTTTGTGGCCCTCCTCTGGGCTTGTTCTAATACATCCAAACAGAGCAATGCATTTTCAGTTTAGAAGGCTAATCAAACGCAGCTATTTAACTGTTGTTCTCTGTTGTTTTGTTGCTTATGAAACACTTCACTCAAACTGCAGTTGTTCTTTTATAGTCTCAATCCACACTATTTCTTTTATATATATACATATATATAAAAAATATTTATAGTAGATTTTATCTGGATAGACTGGTGGAGAGACAGCAAGTGTCAAAATGCAAGCTTCACTTAAGGAACAAAGACTGCTCACAGTATCTAGAATTAACTTGTGACTACTGTGTGATGGTGATGATTATGATTTGTGCTATAATGACATTTCATTGTCAACAGCAATAAAAAGACAAAGCGAAAAACATAAGCATTGTAAAAAATTCAACGTTTTAGAAGTTCATTTAGAAATTGCTTAAGACTCAATTGCTCAAAGATTTAATTGGACAAAATGTGAGGGTTTTTTATGATTAATATAGGATTAGCAACATTGGACAGATCTTCAATTATTCAAGAATAACTCAGGTACGCATTTATTCAAAATGGGACTTAAGTTAATACACATTCTGAGTTTAGGCATGTATTTAAAAATAACAAGTTTTGCATTCTAGCTTTTAAAGCAAGATTCTGTTATCCCCAAAGGTTCTTTGTCAAACGCTATTGTAGGGGCATGTCTGCAAGGAATGCACTGACCTTACAAGTAAGAATACCTTTTCCCCTCCATGTCAACACAGAAGCTCAGCTTGAGCTAAAAAGCCTTAAGGTCTATGTTTCTCTGCATTATCATGCTGGCCAAATAAAGCCAGACTAATAATTAAGAAAACTGATTCTGAAGCAGTTTCTTTCATTAACTGTGGGCCAGACCAGTATGCATCAGAACACTGCAAACTTCATTCACCCACATCTTAACAGGCATTAGGCATATGAGTGTGAATCTCAGAACTGCAACTGAATTTGAAACCCATCCTCATGCCAGCTCCCCCCCAAGCAGCAGCACTTGTGCTGTTTTCAGAATATCCTGCATTTCTTGGCCTTCCCTGTGTCATCAGTTGGGCAGACATTTCCCACATGAACAATGTAGGGCCATTTTTGGTAAATGCTAGCAGCAATATAATACTTCGAAGCTGCAATGACTCCTGCAAGAAGTGGAATTTGATTTGAAATGTCATTTGGAATATATATTGAGTCACTGGATTAGCTTGTAATTTTCCTAATTCCCCAAAAACCAATTCTGGAAGGCTTTCATGCACAAGTCTCAATTTTTGTGCAGAGAAAAAGGGAAACAGAGTTAATGCCATAAATCTGTCACAGGCGTTCCAATATGGATTTCTACCAAGAATCATGGCACAGGCCTACTGCCCCAGCTCTGCCTCAGTCCTGTCATGGATCAGCAACTGCATGGAGGCTAGAAACATGACCTGTTAAGTTTCCACTCCTCTCTCCTTTCTCATACTTTTTGCCCTGATGTGGTTAAGAACACTTGGCATTCAGCATTTATAAGCGTCTCCAGTTGAAGGTCAGAATCTCAAAATGATTAAACCAGAGTTGTTTAAGTCGTTCCCATTCTATATAGAATAACTCTCTTTTTCCCAAATGTAATATAAACTGTCCTTTCTCTGGAACAAAGACCTGAGCAACTGTGAGAAAAAGGTGCGATCACTGGAAATGAGACTTCTGCCATGCAGTACAGGAAAAGTAATACAAGGCTGAATTTGCACATGCAAGTCATTAGGAGTAAGGTAAGGCTTCTGCTATTTAATGCTGTGTGTGCACTCAGACACAGAATATTTCACATACCGTTATTTTATGAACAATTATCTATAAAAACCCTGTATTGTTATTATCCCTAGTATAGAGATCAGAAAGCAGAGTGAAATCTGTGCTATAACGCTTATTTTTAATTTAATAATTTTAATAACTTAAATTTTTGAATAATTTAATGATTTTAATATATGTGACCATTTCAATAATAAAAAAAGTAACAATAATAGTCCCATGCATACACACTGTCATCACCAATGACACGGAAGCTACAGCAAGCTGGTTTTTAACATCCTAATTTTCAACTCAGTCTGGGTTAATTACGGCACATTTGAAAAATATCACCTCCACCACTTACCACGTGAAAAATACCCCACCTGTTACATTCCAGCTCTTCAGGCCATGCGATTCCAAAAGTGTCAATCAACGGCTTGCAGTCGGAATACACTTTCTCACAGAGGTTTCGGCAAGGATGAATCACATGAACTTGCTCCAGGCAGGCAGGAACAAATGCTTTGCACAGAAATGTGTGGACGTCTGGTGAACAGTGGAGATTCATAAGAGTAAGAAAAGGCTTTGGGAAAGAAAAAAGCTTCAATTAGTATTTTTTAAAACGTAATTCAAGACAGTAAAATTAATTTTCATCACTATGGCTATCTTTTCAAACCTCCAGGAGAAGAAATGTGAGTAGAGAACACTGTCCAGCAGCTGTGGAAGAGCAAAACCTGGTGGTTTGAGTGTTGAGGAACCACTCCTGGGCTGCACTGGCTCGTCCAGCACAGCCCCTACTGGGAGATCTTAGTCCATCTGTTACTACTCAAATTTGATTTTTCTTAATAATGTTAGAAATCTGAAAGCAATCATTGAAGTCCAAGATTTTTTTTTTTTAACCAAAGGGGGGGTATAAAATATTAAGTTCCTATTTTGACTATTCAGCTGCTAAATGTAAAGATACATATATGTTGGACTTTCTGTTGAAATTACATTTTCAGTCCAGTGTGATGTATTCATCATCTTCCCTCAGGCTATAGCATTTGCTGTGTTGTTTTTTTAAAATATATTTATTAATGCAGTCCAAATATGTTTAGAAGCGAGCAATGATGATATTTCAAGACCTCCACATGACTGAGAACTTTTCTACCTGTATTACTGGATGCTAGATAACGAACTACTGATGAGTATTCCTAGCAGAGAGTTCACAGAATGAAATGTAATGCAATTTTCCTGTCCCTTGTTCATTCAGTCCATTACTCAGTCTGAGAGACCTTTAGAGAGAAAAAAAAAGACATCACCCTTTCCCTGGATTTTACTAACTCTATTGCTAGGGTAAATGACTTTAGCCAAACCATGCCACGGGTATAAACTTCAGGCAAACCAATAGTTGTCATTTTCCCACCTGCTGTGTTGCTGTAAGGCCAGCACGGTCAAGGAAGCAAGCATGAACACACCAGCAGCACCCTCAGATGGGCTCTGGTGCTTGTGAGGGATTTTGTACTCTGGCACTTGGAACCAGCAGCAACAAGGCAGGTCAAGAGCAGCAGCCTGGGCACGTGCATGTTCAAAGGCTCTGATCTCTTCATTCTTTAACAAATCCCAGGATCCTGGCCTGCTGTTTGCTCTGCCTTCCCTGTGACACCAGGCAAAGCTCCTGATCCAGCTCGTTAAGTAAAGCCAGGTCATTAAAATAACCCTCTGGGGCAGCACGGATTAACCAAGGGCTGCGGGCAAAATGGATCTGCAGGATGCCGTCAGCCTAAGTGCTTTGTAGGTCAGCTTTTTGATGAGACACTGCCTATTGCTGGAAAAAGGAATCCCTGTATCACATGTAAATAGCCAATTTCACACGTTTCAGGAAAGCTGAAACAGTATTTAACACACTTTGACATGTGCCGATAAATAGGGACACTGCACAAAATTTTCAAAGTATGCAGGACTTTTAAGTAAAAATAACAAAACCAGTAAAAAAATTATTTAATGCTTTGCCATTAACAGCTCGGTATCTCAATTAGTCTGAATTCATCAAGCAGGGACTGGTAAGGAAGGATTAACCTCTGAGTCCAGAACAGCACCCTTAATTTTGTCAGCTTTTAAGTATCCCAAAATACATCCACGCCCACGTACCAAGATCAAGCCTCACTGCTGAGCATGCGGTTGGAAAGGAAAAACTTTGATAAATAACCTCCCTCTTTGCATGGGATACCTCAGTAAGGGACACAGGAGTGGGGAGGTGGGGGTAAGATAAGGTAGGGTAAGAGTGACAGAAAAACATTTTATGAAAAAAACAAAACAAAACGTTGGCACTATGCTTAGAGCACTGACTGCAAGCTTCGCATCTGTAAAGCAGAGGTACAGGTGCCTGATCCCTCACCTGGGTGCCTGCTCGGCAGCTGCCATCCCAGGAAGAAGGCTTGAGGATTTTAGACCAAGGCAAGATGCTTCCTAAAATGCTACACTGCCTCAGATGAAAAAAGCAGTCAGCCATTAGCCCTAAGTGAATTACATTTCCTTTGCACTGGCGGGGTGTTTGTATTCTTTTCTGCTGCATTTTTTTTGTTTGAATGTTTAATTTACGCTAGCTCTGCTCTTCCTTGCACTGAGGATAAAATAAAGATAATAGCTTGAGTGATCGTACAGAAATTGAATTTACATTTGATGTCAGCTCCTGGGGAAACTGTCTTGTTATTAGTTCTTCCTTTTTATCCTACCCCCTGACAGTTCATCTCAGTTGATATAAAACAAAATTAGTTTTGTAGATAAAGTTTTAAGGTGTCAATCAAGAGCTTTAGCAGACTTAGGTAAAACAGCAATATTTTCTGTAGAAGTAGGAAATTTTAAAAATGGCATTCATATTTATAAAATCAACGTTGTCTAAAGAGCATGAAGAAAGCTACGTCTGGTTAAAAGGTCAGAATTTGAAACCAACCTCAGCCATGCTAACAACTTCTGTTACACGAAACTAATCCACAGCCAGAACACCACAGCAGTCAGTACACAATCAATACTGCCGCGTATTACAGGCAGATAATGGCAAGTGAAAACTTGATTGCCAGAGTTTTACTACAGCATGTTGTCTTTGGCTACTGGGGTTTAACAAACAGGTTTTGTTTCAAAGCAGGGCTGTCCCAGCAGACAAACACAGAAACGCCAGTTTAGAGGAAGAAGAAGGCTGTGCTCAGCCTGTAAGGCAATGGGAGCTGAAATCCAGGAGCTTGGCTGCCAAGAGCAGTTGTTCTTACAATCTCTTTTTGCTTGTTTAAAGTATTTACATTTTGACACCTGAAAGCGCAAACACAAGTGCCGGCTGTAACACCACGACTGCGATTAAAAGACACTGACAGACCTCCTCTCTGCCCAGGACACATCCAAGCCCTCTTCCAACCATTTACATTTATACCCGTTATCAGACACTACAGCAGTAAGTTATAATCTAATCGGGCACTGCCAAGAAATACACTGAATTTTGTTTAATTCCTCATTTTCTTAGTTCATGCTTTGACAGTTAACACATCACTTTTTCCATGCCATCTTCCCACCCTGCTACCATTTACATCTTACATCAGCATAATCCCCTTTACATCTTGACTCCTGTTCCCTTCACAACACACATCGCCCTGGTCACATCTCAACACTGACCTCGCATTTCCCCCCAACAAGCCGCGGTGCCCACGAAGGCTGTGTGCTGAGCGACTGATTAACATCGTGGCCACTCACACAGACAGTCACCTACCATCTCCTCGTCCAACGGCATCACGAGGCCTTTCTACAACTCTTCAGTCAATTCTGTTGTCTGTACTCACTGTCTAGCCCTTTCCCTGGCCACACGCCAGCCAGCTGTACGTCAGAGGTTTCCATACAGGTGCCTGGGCAACCACCCTAGCCAGGTATTTGCTATGGGACCAAGCTATCATCATCTAATGCCTTCACACCCTACATTGTGGGGGAAAAAAATACAAAAAAAAACAACCACACATTTATTTATTCCCACTTTTCTTCTTGTTCTTTATACAGGCATTAAAAAAGAAAGTCCCCTTTGGGTTACCAGTGTGGTTTATTTAAAAACTGTAACATACGACCATGTCAAAGCCTTCTTGAAAATCAAAGTATCATACACAGGCTGAGCCACCTTGTCCAACAGACCTGTGGAGTCCAAAGAAATCTGTTGGAGTTTGTTGGCCATAAATTCCCCCAAACAAAAAACCTCTACAAAATGTAAAATAAAACCCTTTGCCCCAAGCACAAGCAAATGTGATCTGGAAAGTACAGATTTATTTTTAGAAGTTGCCTACTTTTACCATTTGAGAGCAACAGAAGAGGTGGCAAACTGCACTTGGAACTCTGTTTTCAGTTAGCTCTCTTTAAATGTCATTTTGGAAATGCTGTATTATGGAAAATAATAGGTCTGCATTCCCTGACGGACCACAAAAGCAAAGTCTCACCAAAAGCAAAAGAAGTACTCGCTCCTCCTGCTGGATAGCATGTAAGCAGATGGTTAAAACCAAGACCAGAAGCTCCCGCAAAATAAGACCTGGTTGCCTCAGGGCTATGTTACCGTACAGAGGACAGAGATGGAAACCTGTAGATTTGGTGACAGCAGAGTGAAACAAAGCTGTTTGCAAACCAAGAGCAGAGCCTCACAAGGCCAACATAAGTCCTAAAATAGGAATTCTCATCTTCCTGCCTATGGGAAA
This sequence comes from Heteronetta atricapilla, assembly GCA_011075105.1. Classification (NCBI taxonomy): domain Eukaryota; kingdom Metazoa; phylum Chordata; class Aves; order Anseriformes; family Anatidae; genus Heteronetta; species Heteronetta atricapilla. Next base: position 137,919,992 of record CM021732.1, on the reverse strand, counting down.
CAAAACCCAGTAAACACCAGGCAAAATAAAATATGTTAACAGTATACCAAAACAAAACAACAACAACAAAAAAACACAAAACCACCAAATAACTAACAGAAAGCAACTGTAAAGCCAAAGATGATGTAGTCTGTAATGTCCCCACGTAAGAGTAGTGGGAAACCTAAGGACTGAAATGCAAACTTTTCCACTGCACTGTCAGTGAAAGAATCTGGGCACAAAACTGCTGTGAAGCTCACGTGTATTCACTGCGGACAGTGAGTGAGGTCAAGCGATCAAAGACCAGAACATCACTACCAACAAGAGGAATATCCTCAGCACCTAGCTTAGCACTGGACTCTTTAAGGACGAGTGTCTGTATCCCACTTTCTCCAGGGGAAAGCCAGCCTATCTCAGTACTCCAGCTATGGTATGGCCCTGCAGACAGTGAGATGCGTGAAAACAAACAGTACAGTGTGGAGAACAGATGCCCAGGTGCAAACAGGCTCTTAAACGTGTTTTGCCAGTAAATAAATTGAAGCTTTCAGCTCCACGTTAATCTCAAGATCATGAAGCTTTCCTGTTCTGTGCTCGGCAGGCTTAGAAAACCAAGATGTAACAGAAACAAAGCTCAATACTCCAGGAAGATGCTGCAGATGAAGATAACTTCATTCCATCTCATCTTGGTCCTTCCCTAGAGAAGAGGATTATCAGAGGTGATCTAGTAGTTACTACTGATGTATGTCAAATTGAGTGAAAATGTTCTCCTGTACTGTTATCAATATCACAGAAACAATACAAAAATGGTGGATCGAAATGCCAAGGACTTTGTTAAAATCAGCTCTTGTAAATCTTAACTGGCAAGAGCAAGTATTTTTGGGTTGCTGATAAGCAGAGGTGAGAGCCTTTGCTCAGCTCTTTGGAGCCAGTTATGGAAAACTAACAGCCCACTCTCCTCATTGCTAAGGTTTAGCTACCAAGTTAGCTGAGCTAAATGGATTAAGGCTGAGGTTAGCTAAGTTAAAACAAAGACACGGTCTCAGCGTTAAGCAATAGCGCCCATTTCATTGTTTGATGTGAATCCTGCAACCCAAAGCACCAGCACTGCCACCTTGCTCCTCAGAGCATTGCATACATCAATCGTGGAAGCAAACACGGGCTTCAATCCGAATTTCTGTAATCTCAGTACTCCGGGTGACCCAGATTCCTACCTGTATTAAAGGTGTACTTGGTTATTCATAAAACATTCACCTGCTTTTCAGAAAATCTGCAGAAGTTTGTTGAGGTTAACAATTCACAGCAGCAGATTCAAACAGCTACTGGCCAATAAGCGTCATTACACACAAAGTACAACCTCAAAATCTAAACACAACACATTTTACCTATACACCCTAATACACAGTGTTGGAAATACGGCCCCCAACAACCACTGCAAATACAAATGCAGCATTCTCAAAATAAATAAATAAAAACAGGCAGTAACCACTCTCCATACTCAGAGCTATGCTACCAATTAACCTGCAGTACCCCAGCTACTTTTATAATAAGCCGTTTCAGTTAAGAAGAGTGAAACACATATGGCATGGTTGATTTAATCCTACGCTGTTGTTTCAATAGAGTTATTCTGGGCTGGATGCAAGCAAGATCAGCATGGTGCCCAGGGAAACTAATGGCATCACACAATTCATTGTGTTTTACACAATTGGTCGTGGTTGCACCGTGAAGCAGCTGCCAAGAATCTGATTCCTTGTTTATGCACAACGAAGCCACGACAAATAAACGTACCAACACGTGAAACTAAGTGGAGGGTGAAATTTGCAAGTTAGATTCAAAGCAGAGTTGAGAAGAGACTAAACTCAGGTTCAAAGTGATACAAGTTACCCTTCTAAAACCAAGGTCTTTTGGAACTAAAATTCACTGATAGGAATACATTATTTTAGGTATTAACATAAATAACATAAAATATTTAATGTGCACTATTAAATTGTGTCCGTTTGAGGGACGTAATAAACATTAAAATAAAAGTCAAATTTGTGTGCTTTCAATAAGCTGCCTTTAAAGCATTGCTCTCTGCAGCTTGTGAAATAGAATTAAGGCAAATACAAGTCAGGTTTAATTTAAAAGCTTGTAAAACCTTTTCTAAACTAAATTGGTTCAGGGGTTACAAATACAGGAATGAAATCTTTTTGTTGGAACTGAAAGCAGGTTACCCTAGTAGTTTAGAAGAGACGAATTGTTTAAGTTTCCTACCCAAGGATGTGGTTCAAGAAGCTAAGAAAAAACAAAGGCAAAATGTAACACTGGCTCAGGAACTGAGCGGCAAGCAGCTGAGCAGCCCGAGCAGGACAGACCCTATCCTGTGCAGCTGCCCAACGAGCCGGATCACTCACCTGAGCACTCAGCGTGCCTCCACTGAAAGCAGGAGTGTAGCTGCTAACTAACTACAGGTCAGTAGGGCAGCAGAACACCCACTTACAAACCAAAACAGCCAGACCCTAAGCTTACCACTGATGTTAAGGATGAACACACACAAGAAGATCAAGCAGGCTATTCTGCTTTTACTTCTATGGTCTGTCTTTCATCAGTTACCAATTAGAGCATCTTTATGCAGTAAGACTACTTATTTCCATGCCTTCCCTTTAAGTATTTAAGATAAAAATACATATATCCCTACACATATTAGCTGTAACAAAGGCTAGAAACAATGTAAATGGAAATATTACATCTCGCTAGAAGAAGTTCTATGAAACACAGTTCCGGTGCTTGCCGAAATAGCTTATTAGCAAAATTCACTGCATTTTGTGGTTCCAACCTAAATTATAGCTTGACCTAAATTACAGGCATGACAGCCTCTGCAATTTACAATACAAAATAAATATTAGAGAGTTTTCCTGAGCATAGCTCAACTATTTATGCACAGCTTTCAATTATATATGGTTTTATCTCCGTCTATACTATACATAGCATGGAAGATGAAAACAAGTTAACTGATGGAAAGTATACCGCAGCCCTCAAACGTCTCAAGTCTAGACTAGAGCAAACCAGACCTCCACTACATCTGGGCCGTGGTAGCAGAAACATCTCAAAATAATCCAAAATCCTTCATGTATTTGCCGTGTGTTAGAGGAGTAAATGGATTTAGTACTGAACTTTTTAATATAGGACACAGTTTAGAAGGTTACCCGTAAAACAGCTGATGGACTGTGTTATCCAGAAGGTGGCTCCTCATTCAGAGGGAACTCCAGCAGAAGCAGTGATTGCCCTGGTTCCAGAACAGACCAGACCCACGCTTTGCCCCCTGAGCATAGCTTTGCCCCTCAGCACCACCCAAACGCAGGAGAGCACCAGCCCTGCAGCACACCTTCCTCCCTGCGTACTCGAAACATACTGAAGCAGGAGAAGCTCACTTATGACAGCTCTGATGTTCAAGCACTCTTCTTTCAGTCTTTGGGACACCATGTAAAGAAACGAAGAGGCAGATTCACAAGTGGGACTAGTGCCACAGCAACCTGCGATGCTGACTCAGAGCCACCAGACCTCTCCTCCTGCACGACATTCACCTCCCCTTCTCTGAACCCAAGCCATGCTAGCGCATTTGATGCCCCTTATCACAGAATCATCAGGATGGCAAGAAAGCCACTTCTGCGGATGTAAAGGCAGCTTAACAGCTCCGCAGAGGCACAGCCACCTACCACTTCTCCAGGCCTGCTGAGCCAGCTCCGAGTCCACCCAGGAACACAGTTAGTTGTATGGCATAACAGCACAGACACCAATCCTCAGCTAATAAACCCTAACACATCTACTCTGTTCTTACACCCAGCAGGAACTGGTTGTCTCTGCACAGCTCTGCTGGAGCTGGAAGAAATGCGAAGTACAGCAGAGGCACAAATTAATTTTGCAAGGAGTTTTGCAGGGCTCAAAGCTGACCCTGTGAGAGCTCTGCGTGGAGCCACGCCGCTGCTTGCATCACGTCTTTCCCTCTTTGTAAATCTGGGCTTGTCCCACCTAGCCAGTACAATAGCATGGCACTGACACTGTATATGAAAAGGGAAATCTGGCTTATGAAGATAGTTCCCATGCTAACGGGGAACAGCCTTGGCCTCGCAGATCCCACACAATGAGAAGCAACCAGGAGTTGATTTCTTTCCCATGTGCCACAGGAACGGGACGCAGCTTGTCCCATGGCCAGTGTCAGCGCCTCGACGCACGGCCTACTGCTAACACGGAAAGCAGAAGCCAGAGGAAGCACCGCTGGTGGCGAGGTACCTAAATGCAACCTGATGGGCTTTCAATTTAGTAGCTCAGCCATCTGACTCCAGCATGCCAGACTTAGGTCATCTGTTACTTCACAGCAAAGCGAAGGGATTAGCGAAAGTTTGCAGGGATTAGCAATTGTAATGATTTTCACGTGATACTGAATCAAATGCTTTACTGAACTTCAAACGGACTGGCTTCATTAGCACCTAGAAAATCTGCACAGGTCGCTTCTGCCACGCACACAGGTCAACCAGCAGGGAGGATCCTTGGAATGAAATCTCAGCAGCACCAGAGCACAGGCCAACAAGTCAGAAACAACGCTGGAAACGAATGAGCCAGGAGTCTGAGCCACAGACTGAGACAGCTGAGAACAATGGAAAACCAGGTGGCAGCCTCGCTTTGTTTCTGTCTGGGAAGCCCTGACCACACGGCGAGCTTTTTACGTACTTAGCACCCACCACCTGCTGTAAATCCTGATCCACAGCAATTCGCTGTGAAAACACTGCTTCTGGGAAGGTCACTGTGGGTGCAGAGCAGAAAACCAGGCCTGCTTCAATCCACTTAAACAGCTGTAATCTCCACTGTATTTTGAAAACATAAAACATGCAGCAATTAATGCAAAAAGTAGATGGTTATTGTATAGGAAAAGCAGTATGTATGACTTCTAAAGAGATATATGGGATCTTCATGGAAAAAAAAGTGATGCTTCATTCCTAAATACTCGTGGGAAACAGCTCTCATCTTTCAGATACATCTACTTTGTGCTAATTTTTGTTGTTATTTCTAAGATAACGTCTAAGTGTCTAAAACAGTGACAACTTGAATAGTTACAGATTTTTGCTCTGCAGATATGTATGTATATGCATCTTAACTACTCTTATTTGTTGATTTTTATTTACTTTGAGACATAGGCTGACCTTAGAGACAAGAATGCAAGAAAAACCTGCTTCTAAATAATATATATATATATTAAAAAAAAAAAAAACTGAATTCTAAAGCATGGATGAAGCAGCTGGTAAGGAAGGAAGCTTTACTCACAACAGCCATTACTTTATGAAAACTTCCTCCTTCCTTCAAATGCAAGGTAGCCAAAAATATGAAAGGGCTGTCAACAAAACTACAGAACTGATGTTTCTATGGGAGCCTCCTGCACATGCAGCCTCACACAAAGTCTCTCCTCCATTCGTCCAACAACTCCACCCAAAGCCCAGACATCTTAAAACACTGACCTCTGACAAGAAGATCAGTGCCTGCTATGGTGCAGAAGCAACTTACCATGACTTACAGGCAACCTGTTGAGAGTTTGTGCCCTTCCCTCACAGGAGTCACACCAAACCGTTACGGGTGTACCCCAGCACCCACTGCACTGCAGAAACCTTCGCCCATGAGAAGCTGGGGGCTGCCACGAGCACCATTTCTGTTCTGTAACCTCACAGGCAAAGACTCACATTTGCTCTCTCTCTCCTTCACAGGTGCTCCTGATACGCAGGCACGTCTTCCTTTTGTCCCCCTGCCCTGGCGCCTGGTTCCCAGACTGCTGCAGGCAGTGCCCAGGGCGGTCTCCCTGCGGCTGAGGTGGCTGGGGAAGGTCGGACAGGAACCAGACTGTGCAAACAGACGCTGACAAACTCATTAAAGTGCACGTGGACGGACCAGAACTGCTCTTGCCAAACTGGTAAAGGAGCAGGAGGCGTTAGACACAAGGCATGGTTGGCAATCCCTGCAGGAGGCCTTCCCTCGCCCTCCAGAACTGCCAGGCTAGTTGCTGGTGCTGGGTCAGATGCGTGGACCCCTCTTGCTCTCCCTGGCTCTGAACGCCCACGTTAGGCAGCTCCTCCTCAGCACCAGGAGGTGCTTATAATCCTCAAGGCCACCTTTTCTTCTACCCATTCATCTCAGGATCTGTGGGTCACGTTAGCCTTCAGAGCACAGAGCTTGGTTTGCAGCTCCAGGCATTGTCCCTGCAGATCCCCCAGCTGGATTTTTAAGCTTTGCCTAAAATGGTGCACCTTCCTAGAGCGGGATGGGTTCGGCCCTCTCAGGGCAGCTGCTTTTAATTTTGGCATGCGGGGTAAGCATGCGGAGAGTTTGGTCACTGAGTGCTTTGTGACCAGGAAAGGGGCAACCGTTTCTGGCACTGAAGAAATGGGGCTGCGTAGGCCCGCTGGGGAACAGTGTGGGACGGATGTGGTTATTCTCTGAAAGAATTTGATCCGCCAGAAGTCAAAACACAAGAAAGAGGGGTTTATTCTTTTCCCCAGGAAGCTCTTACATCACTTAACGGGATGCCATGGAACGGATATCTTTGGCAAGAGGACAGCTCATATGCCCTGATTACCCAGGCCTGCCCCCTGCACCCCAGCAAGTTATCCCCCCCAGCTACATCAGCTGCTTACACAGCCCTGACACTCCCCTGTATACCTCCCCTTCTTCTAACAAGAAAGGAAGCAGATCTCCATTCACCTCCACTACGTAGCTCAGGAGAAAAAGGAAGATATCTGCCTGCATCTTCTCCTCCAGCAAGTGGACTGCACTGTGGATGCAACAACCACAGCTGCACACACCACACAAAAAAGGTCCACAAGAGCAAACAGCAAGGGGGTGACGAAGTAACCGTGCTTGCCCCAAAGGCTTGGTGAATCAACAGGCAGCACATACTGAGAGGAAAATACAGGAAGCCTTGTGGTACAGACACTCCTACCCACCTTCTTCAGGCTGGAATAGAGAAGGAAAGAAATGACCCAAGAGTTGTTTGAGAAATCACAGTTAATCATTGCACTGCCACGCTGGAAGTAAAAGCGGTGACATCTGAGCACATCCCCAGTCCCATGCGCTTTTTTCCTGGACATTCATTTCTTGTGGTCATTGTAAGCAAAGGCATCATCAACATCCTGCATCCACGTGTCACCCTGAACATCACACCCACCTTGTAACGGGAACAGCAAACACCTTCCACCTCCACCCCACACGCAGCAGGGGCACAGGCACTGCACAGCCTCACGACCCATGAACAGTGGACAAACAGCATCTCACTGCTGCAGGGAGGCACCTAAAACGCACTGCAGCCCCTTCAGAAAGAGGGAATCCTGATGAGGGAGGCTTGCATCGATCTGTTCATTCCTAGGTGTTGTCCTGCAGTAGGCTGCAGCCCCAGGACTAAGCCCACCAGCCTCCACCCGCAGCGCTCGGTGTAGCCAGTGCCCACGCTTAGCAGGAGAGCATGGAAAAGGAGTTGGAGAAGCACAATGAGACCTCCAGGGCTGGCACCCACCTACTCATGACCACAACACAGGGCACTGCAGAAAGGACAGAAGTCTTCAGGAGACCGACAAAATAATTTATTTTATCCACAAAATCAGCATGTGGGGTACATGAATGTGTTGCTCAAGCTCCTACTACAGTGAGAGCTAATGATGACTTGAGTTACTCTGAAACATCTGAGAGCAAGTGCAGTAGAGCACAAAACCAAAAAACCCTGAATTTGCATGCTGCACAGTGACACAGATTTGTCTAATGCACACTTGTGACCTTTTTAGCAAAAGCTTTTCCACAAGCAACAGTGATGCTCAAAGCAGAATTATTCATGCCCAACTATTCCGTGGTTCTAGAGACTTACCCAGCACAGAAGTCATAGTGCTTTGTCTTTCCTTTGATCCATACGAAGCAGCTCTAAGAAAATAGTTCAGCATTTGCAAACTTTGATCTAACAAGTACAGATCTAGTTATTTCACCACTGAAATCTTTTGCAGTCACCTTGTTCAAATGAGCTACAAAAGTTAACTTAGTCTGTACTAACGACGCACAGCATGCTCTACTTAACACCTTTTTTTAATGCCTTCCATGTCAGTTACCACCAGTGATAAGGGTAATGAAAGAGCACAGATGTTGCAAGCAAAATATGAATTACAAAGCCCCTCGTGTTTGCTCATACCTCTGCACCCTTTCTCCAGCTTAGGCTCTGAGGCAGCATCATGGAGAAAAAGCGATTCCAAGCAGAGACCACTGACCAACTGCTTTCCTAATTGAAGCCGAGCTACTTTAAGAGATTGAGGCTTCTAGTTTCAAAGCACTAGTGGCTCGTGTACTGTAGCAAGCACTGCTCGTTTGAGGTAAGGGAGAGAGGCAGGGCACCTGTCTGTACAGGTCTCAGTGAATTCACACCTGTGCCATTTTGCAGAACATCCCAGTAGCAGCATTCTACACTAAATAGCACTGAAATTCCTCAACACTCCCAACCTGCAGAAGGTGGAAGCCTTCACGCTATTCCTCCTCCTGTGTGTATAATGTATTTAATATCAATATATATATTGATTTAAGTTTGCCAGTTAACTGGTCTCCAGTTTTTGCAAGCATCTTCATATTTAATTACTTGCTAAGTTATACTTAGAGGCAAATTAAGTGATCATATTAATAAAAAATATCATTGAATTTACAGAAGTAGAAAACCACAGAACTGACTTGTTTTTGAGGATTGCCACGAGAGGGAGTTACACCTCTGGAAGTATGGTTTAAGGGTGGCTTCATCACAGCTACATCCATCCATTTTCCTCACTAGACGTACCCTAGATCTTCAGTAAGAGTAAAAACACGAGCAGTGGTACTGTTCAATTGCTTTGAGGCAGGTACTGTAAGTAGCTGCAAATAATTAGCTGCCACTGTCACGCAGGTGTTCAAGTAACATACGCAAAAAAGCTTCACACCATTAAGTCATGTGGTTGTACTTTCCAAAAATCTCCATTTGTTGCATAAACAGAGCTATATCCAAACAAACAAAACTCAAATAGTTTGAATTCAACCCACAGAGACAAAAAATCAATTAAAAATATGGCAGGTGTAGAGGGAGCAAATTATGAGCTTTCTGTAGCAAAAAATAAGAGCCAAGGAAGAGTACCACAATTAACAGAACCCCCATAACAAAGGCCGTAAGATTAAGTCCTTCTTCCTGCTCTAATCAGTTCAATGTCCTGGTTTGTAGCATATTACCATGAAGAGCTGATACATGAGGCAGAAATAATACCATGAATCAGCTCGGTGATCCAATTGATTTCCAGGAGCAAAACCACCACAAGAGACTGTGGCTCCCTATCATTCTCACCTGGAGGATTATTATGAAGACAAAGACATGCCAATTTAACACCTTTCCAGAAAGGAGACAAACTCTACAGAAGCCATCATGGTCCATCAGGTGGAAATCACAGCTCTTCTGGCCACACAAGACACCCCAAAGGGGAACACACCCGCTGAGCCTCAACAGTGGGCTACAGCAGAGTGTTAGCAACGTTTTGGAGAGGTAACTTCACACCCAGGTGAGGCTCATCCCCTTGACTGACTATTCTTTGCTCTTTCTGGGAGTAAACATAATGAATAAATAAAGAAAATAAGTTTCCAGAGGGTACAGGAGCAGAAAGCAGGATTAATAGCCACTTCCTGCACAAAAGACTTGAGATTTCTTGAAGAAGTCTCCACCATATGCCCTTGGATTGCACGATTAAGCAGCTTGCTCAAAGTCAGTTAAGATAAAGTAAGGAAAATATTACAAGCGTCAGTCTCATAACCCAGTGTTTACATTGTGAGACCATGCCCAGCCTTGAGAACAAGCTGTGGGGAGGGGAAGGAGAGATGGAATTAAAAAACAAAGCCTTTGAGCATTCCTACTGAGGATCAAAAGAAAAAAGTTTTAACCAACATACCATTAAAATTCTTTCTTTGGTACAAACGGAGTTTGGACTACCAATTACAGAAAGATTCAAGCTCTTAAAACAGAAGTCTCCTTCATCTCCCAACCTCCTGCTCCTTTATGGCGGTAAAATGAAGTTAAACCATAGTCCCAAAGTCCAATAGCTCCTCCTCTGCTGCAAGTCCCCCGAAAAGCAGAACCTTTCACACTCCTGGGAAGGTTCACTGCTACAATCAACCGTGACAAACCACACTGATGCTGTTATTGACTGCCACGTAGAATCACCTCAGAGGGCATAAGCTGCTGGTATGCATTGGTCTCAGGAGGCCCACCAAAGAACTGCACTGAGCTTACTGTACAACTCCAGCTAACTCCGTGCCAGACACAAGTTGCACAAGCAGGGAAAAAGTTCCTTATGCTTTCATCAGTAAAGCAGGTGTCTGAAAAAGTTGGTTTGGCACTGTCCAATTGCAAATAGAGGAAGGCAGATCAGGGAGCTTGGAGATGTCCATACAGCACTGGAGTAGTGAGGCACACCAAGTCAGAGGCTGGACCGTAGCAGTGACAGGACACTAGGTCAAACCCCAGTGCTGTTCCAAACAGCCTCCCGTCAGCTGGCTGAGTAGTGATCAGGCTCCGCAGGAGCCAGAGGTGATTACAAAAAGACAGGATGGAGAAAAGGGAAAAACAACATTTCGTGCTACCATGCCATTTTCGTAAAGAGCGCTAAATAAAAACAGGAAAGTCGTGAACCCTCTCCAGGAGGAACTAGGCGTAAGCTACTGACGATACAGGAAAGTCACAGCAAACAAAAGTGACAGTGGTCTCTGCTGTAACAGCTGCGTTCCTGGATGGCAGGAGTACAGACAGGAGCTACCTGCCAAGTGAGAACCACCTGCATGCCTGACAAGATAAAATGGCAGGCGCTGTGGAAATAGAGTATTCCAGACAAAGGATGGCTGGAGAAATAGAGCGCTTCCCAGTTTCAAAGCGCACGACGTATCTGAGATCTGTGGCTGACCTGAACTGCGCACATGTAGAGCTCTTAACATGTGGTACAGGAATTTCCCATGCATCTACGTGGGGCTGGCAAATACAATGTAAGCCTCTGCCCTTCCAGACTGGCAGCTAGAGGCCAAAATGGTAATCCAGAGTATCCCAAACAGCACTAAACAAATGCTTTGGCAACTGAACCAAGCTCCTTCTCCAAGCTCAGTAATGAATATGCAAATAAGATTTTAGTAGTAGGAGTAGCAGCAGCCTTCCCCAACACTACCTTCGTTATTTTTTTTTTACCCAGAAGCTTCTGAATTTTAATCTTACTTCTGTTTCACTCTCTGCACAGCACAAGACTTTGAGCTTTCCAAGACCTGTGTTAAGGTGCTCCCCCTCCTCTTACTACTGAAAAGCCATTATTAAAACAGGTTTAAAACTTGTTTTACTAGCCTCTCACCCAGAGAGGCTCTCTCCCTCCGCAGCCACTGTAACCGGCAGCGCTCCTCCACAAGGTGGCATGCTCTCGAGGGAGCCATGTTGCAGTCAGCTCAGGTAGCAAAGCATTTGTTTGTAGTTGAAAAAACAAAACACAGGAGAAAGCTTCTCTCAGCCAGGAGTTTCGGCATTCAGTCAAGTGACAGCAGAACGCAAAAACCACCGTGGAAGGCAAGGCTATGAATAAATTCAGGTACCTATCCTTAACAGACGTAAGTTAAGAAAGAAATAAGTGACTTCTAAACATTATTTTTGCACCGCCTGAGTTCAGGTGGGCCAGGATTATCACTGGGATATCGCAGGCTATGGCCCTAGGGAATCTCCAGAACTGCTTTATGTACTAGTGAGGTACACGGGCTACGTGTGACCTGTTGAAGCGCTCTAGCAGCCACATTGGTGTGCTACGCCAACTCCTCTTCCAGTCTCATGCAGAATCCAAGGGCCGTGTGTGTGTCTGTAGCTCCCTTACGCGCTGCTTACACAGCCACGGAGCCATAGTGCGGTCCGGGAAGTTTCAAAGATGCGTTATCTAGTCAGCTTATCTCCCTTGTCATTTAGCACGACAGGTATCACTACTCAGAGCGATCTCTCAAGGACAAAAGGATGTATTCCACACCGTTTATTTACACACTACCGTCGGGGTGGGATAACTCACCTCCATTTGGAGAGCAGCAGTGTCCTGATCGTAGTGCCCCATGATATTGGGGAAAAAAGTCATATTGTAAGGCATTCTCGAGCATCTGGCGATGGTAATCGGCTCGCACGTGAACAAGCTGTGCCCTCGCACCAGCGCCAGGAGCGAGGCGCAAGTCACGGCGACCACAAGCGCTCCCATTTCGCCGGGACCCCGCTACGGGCGCATAGCTTCGCTCGGCCTTACGCGGGCTGGCCTCTCTCCGAAGCACGCATCTTCCTCTTCTCCTTCCACGGGGACGCAGGTTGCAGAGACGGGCAGGTCGACCATCAGACGCCTGGCTTTCGCTATTTCCCCATTTTCCAGCGTCTTTCCCCAGATCCCTCCTCCCTCGGACCTGCGGACACAGGAAGAGCCGAGGCGGGGCGGTCAGCGGCCGCCGCACCGAGGCCTCCGCTCGGCCTCCGCGCAGCCCGGCCGCCGGTGCGGGGCTGCCGGGAAGGGGGAAAGGAGGGCGGGGAAAGGGAGAGGGGGGGAGAGGGGGGGAGACGAGGCCACCCCGGCCCGCACCTACCCCGCCGGGCCGCGCCCCGCTGCTCCCAGCGCCCCGGCTCGGCGCTTGGTTCCCAGCCCCGCCCTAGGAAGCGGCGCCCGCAGGGACGGGCGGGGAGCGGGGCCGGGAGGGCGGCCCAGGAGCCGGGGCTCGCCGGGCGCAGCCTCGGCGCCGCGGCCCCGACACGCCCGGGCCAAGCCCCCGGCGCCCCCTCCTTCCTCCTCCGCCTCCTCCTCTTCCTCCCCGGGGCCCCGCCTGGCCATGGCGGCCGCACCGCTGCTGTCCCAGCGCCGCCACCTCGCCCCCTCCCCGCCGCCATGGCCGCTGGCGGCACGGGCAGGACGTGGCGGGGCCGCTCCCGCATACGGGGCTGCCTTCCCCTGAGGAGGCGCGGGGGGCAAGGGGAGCCTGAGTGGGGTGACAGAAAGGGTGTGTGGGGGTGTTCGGGACGCGGCGATCAGGGCAATGATAAAGTCATTGTCCTGTGGATAAAGGTGGACGTTCATGCCTCCACATCCTCGCTGCTTTCATGCGCCTCATGGCCCCCATGCACTTCATGGCCCCCATGTCTCCCGGAACCCAAGCTCAGGCACTTGTGAACCACCCTCCCACCACATCCTCTGCCACACTGAGACCCCGTTGATCAACAAAACCCCGTTCAGAAGCAGCCAGGCCTGGCCCAGGTGTAGGAATGCTGCGCGCCCCTCGGCTCTGCGTGGAGCCACCTGAGGTCTCCTCAGGCTGGTGCTGAGCCACCCGCCCGGCTCCGAGCTGCAGGACTGGAACGGGGAGCGCCAGATGCTGAGACATGCAAACCAGCTTTAGGAACGGTCTGAGGGTGCTCAGGGAGCACTGCACCTCTGCTCGTCTGCCCCAGGGGAGTCTGAGCAGTCAGGCCTCCTTACCCCGAATCCAGGTAGTCCGTCCGTGGATGGCGGCGAGCGTCAAGCTGCACGTTGCCTATTCAGAGGACCGCAAAAGCTCTCCGTGCAGATCTTTTGTGTGTAAGCTCCTATAGAAATATAAATGACCACAAAACCCCTCCTGAGTCTTTTACATGAAACTATCTTAGCACCTGTATGAATCACGAGAAGGATTGTACCTACCTGCCGCAGATCCAAATAGCTCAGCCATTTGAGCAAATGGAGTAACTTGATAGCAGTAATGGATTCAATTTGCTATACAAACAAGCAGCCAAATGGTAAGGTGACTAACATTTTCCCAGCAGGTTTCACAGATGGTATTAATGAAACCTTGTTATGTGCAGGTTGTGGAAGTTAATGTGCTACAGCGTACAAAGACCTGTGTTATTCTCTGTCGTCATTCCAGTTCTCATCCTCCAGCTGGCTTCAGGTCTCTCTCAGAAGTTCCTTCCTGTTCTAGAAATACCACATTTTTCTTTTCATGAGTGCTGAGAGGCTGCACACACTCTGGGTCTGGCAGTAAGAGCACCAGGAGCATGCAGGTGTCTCCCCAGTCAGCTTCTGCTGACATCCCAGGACAGTTCTTGCTCAGCTCTTGATGAAATTGCTGAGTTGCTCTCTGCTCTGGGAACGCCATCAGTTCCTCGAATGTACCCAAACTTTGCAGCGACTGGTGGTGTTCAGTGCAGATTCAAACTCCAGCAGCTTTCTACTGACTTTCCTTTCTAGTTTCATTGACTAAACCTGGAGGCATTTTCATGGAAACAGGAACAGAATTACCCTGGACAATCTGTACAGAGTGAACGCCCTTTGCTTCCTCGTATATAGGGTTGACAAATTCTCAGAGAAGCTTCTGTTGCAATTTTAATACAGGAAAAACAGCACATCTTACATGATTTTCATGAAAGCTTAATAAGAAATTTTGCTGAAAGAGAAAAAAATCTAAGGTTTGGGGATTTCAGTCAAATCATGGAAGTTTGTCAAATAACAAGCATCTGAAAATAAAGTATTGTGAGGAGCCTAGCTGCAAGCTCTGCTGGTGTCACGCTGTAAATATAGCATTATATGAAGTGATGCCTTAGTTCCTTCTATCAGAATACATTTGCATACATAAATTAAATCTCTAAAACACACGTATGTCTAAATAACATTGCTTTCCTTCCTTAAAGACTCTCCTGTTTTTGTTAGATGACTGGAAAAGGCAGAGAAAAGGAAGGATGAGCCCTGTCTTCAATCACACTATTAATGTATTTTGCTTCCTCTCAACCTAGTTGCTAAGCAAGTTATTCCTGAGGCTGGTTCTCAGAGCCGTGATCTAAATATATTTGTTTCTGGCTATATAAAGGTCTCGACTAACCAGAGTGAGGAATGTGAGCACTCTCCCTGGTATCCAGCAAGGCACTTTTAAGTATGATTAAGTGTTTTAAGCATGTACTCAAATATATTGCTGATTAGGGATGCAACTACTCAGATGTGTAAGTACTTCGCTCACCTGGCACTGGAGATATTGTTAACATTTCAGTTAATGTAATATTAATTTTCTGACCTTTGTCTGGCACCACTTCAAACAATTATAGTATAGCAATTTTCACTACAAAGAGTCGAAGTGATTTAGAGCCTTGTTCAAATCTCAGGTCATCTTCAGATGCCTTTCAACACATTCAGCACAGGGTGTTCAGGAGCGGCGGCCGGCAGCTCCCCTCGAAGCTCTGCTGACTGCCACCACCTGCACGACGAATGCGATGGAACAGGTCACATACCATCACCTCAGTGCCCACGCTCCATCCATCTGGCTGGAAAACATCCTCATCAGAAGTTAACCATCTGCCTGGGCTATGAACTGAAGAACCCTTTTCTCCTTCAACTTTTTGTGTGGATGTCCCTCCTGGAAAGGTGAAAAACAATGTGACCACATTTGCTTGCCGTGTGAACACGTTAGTGCACCCTGTGCTCATGCACCATGGAGGAAGGCTCCAAAATGTACGCTGGCTTGGGCTTTCTTCTGTTGGCACATCTAAGAGCTTCATAACTGAATTATATTGTTGGAACATTATACCAAAGTTTGACTTAATATAATTTAAATATTACAGATTTGCCAGTTACACAGTTTGATGTTGGCTGGTTCAGTTATAAGGTTCATGATGTTCTTATTATTCTGTATTTAAAATATGTTATTCATAATTTGGTGAAATTTAGAATGAGTAAATAGCCAGTAGATGGCACCAATAAATCCCGTTGTGAGACTTAAAATTTAAATCTTTTTCTCAAATGTGCTTGGAAATGAAAAAAAATGGCACAAGACAATATTATTAAGGCAATTTATTCTAACGAATTTACAGTAACAGGTTAAATGTTTCAGTTTATAAACAGAATGTGTTTTTAAGTCTAAATTGTACCTTTTAATTCAACACAAACTCATGAGAAGGGCTTAGAAAGAGCACATAGGTGTTTTGCAGTAATTTTGCTGTTCTTCGGTAAATCCGGTCCTTGATCAGTTAATGCCTTCTGAGCACTTCTCCAATCTCATGCAGCTGTGTCAGCTTAAACCTTTATAATACATTTTTTTCCTTAAAGCCTTTAAACTGTATCCCCCTATAACAGCAGTGAAAACTGGAAAAGGAAGTATATTTAGAAAGGCAGAAAGTTTTGCATTGCTGTGTGCTAATCTCTCTAGTGGGTTCTCGCAGCCCATGTCATCTTCCCTAAACAAAGCATGACCCATTTAGACTTTAGTCCTTGAAAACATTATGGCTGTGTGGTTTGTGGCACCCACACAGGCCACACATAAGATGTTGATTTCCTTTACGATAGAAGGATCTCGTCTTTCATTTGTCTGTAAATGATAACACTGTGCCTTCACTGGGATGCTTTAATAAAACAGTGATTATGCTAATGTTATTCCTTTCCCAACAGGTTACCTCGCCTAGGGTCGGGTACTGAGCACCATGTGAAGTTAACAGGAAATATGTCTATAAAGAGTATTTTTTTCTAAGAATGATCAAGGAAATTTCATTCCCTGTGGACTTCTAGTAGACTTCACTCCTGATAAATCTGCAACCAATCTTCTTGGGTGACAATAACAAAGAGCAGTGACAGCGGATGTTTTCCCATTGGGGCTCCTCTTATCTCGTTCTTTCTGTGGCTCTGTACTTACTTTGGACAATGTCACAAAGGAGAGGAAATCTGTGTTACAGGGCATGAGTCATTTCCAATGGAAAGGGCTGATAGGAACCAAGCGCTCACAGTGGACTGGCAAGGCAGCAATGATGCTGACTGTGAAATAGCAAATACTGACTTAATAGGGTATGCTGTAGTGTTGTTCTTTGTTTCCTCAAAAAAAACTGATGCATTAAGGAGAGGGACTCTGTCAGGGAGTGTAGTGATAACAGGACAAGGAGTGATGGCTTTAAAATAAAAGAGGGTAAATTTAGATTAGGTATTTGGAAGAAATCCTTCACTCAGAGGGTGGTGAAGCCCTGGCACAGGCTGCCCAGAGAAGCTGAGGATGCCCCATCCCTGGAGGTGCTCAAGGCCGGGCTTTATGGGGCTTTGGGCAACCTGGTCTGGTGGGAGGTGTCCCTGCCCATGGCAGGGGGCTGGAACTGGGTGGGCTTTAAGGTTTCTTCCAACCCAAACCATTCTGTCATTCTATGATTAACTTGAGTTGAACTGTTCCTATTTGTATGATGTGCAAATATCAAAGCAGAATTGACTTCACACAGATTTCAAATGCTGTTTTTTAAGTTGGTAGTTTAAGGTATTTATTGAAATACAAAAATGTCAGAGATACAACAAAATGAGTTTTTGGAGTTCAGGCACTAACTGCTACAAGATGATTCTGAAAGTAATCACCATGTTAAAAGTTAACTAGGAAACATCCACAGCATCGTGCCAGGATTTTGATAATTAAACCCAGCTAATGCATATTGTCTTCCCATCATAACAACACTTTTCTACAGTGACTTCCTAAGTTCTAGGGAACTCCATAGCAGAATAACCTATAAAAATAAATAAATAAAACCCTGTCTGTAAATATACCCTTCTGACATCTCCCAGTTACATTTCTGGAGTGGCAGACTATCTGTTTAACCGTGAAGGAAGAAGTTCAGGTAGGAAGTACAATTTTTTGTTTTCATTATTTCACAATCTAGTATTTATTTTTAATACCATTTCTTTGAAATTCTGTGGGATAAAGCTATTACTAATGTATAAAAATTAAGTAGAAAGTATGGTGGTCACATATCTATCATCTTTATGTACAGAATAGCAAGTGGTTTTCTGTCAAAATCTGTTGTTTTCTGTCACTGTTCTGACCTATTTATAACAAATTATTTGAATCTTATGTTTGAATCTTTAATACTCAGAAATAACAAATGGATGTGCTTTTCCACAGGTGCTCCCGAGCTGTTACAAAATTGAAACAACATGCAGAATACTAAGTATATTTTCAGCTGAGCCATACAGTTCTTCCTGAGATCAATGCAGAACACAAAAATGAGTCACACTTTAGATCTTAGGGAAACTGTAACCACATAACAACTAATTTGTTGGGTTAATAAAATCTGGTGCACTCCAGGACTTGTGTCAGCATTACTGTTCTAAACTAGGATTTGCAAAATATGCTTATGGAACCAGTTATACCGTGTTGTGGGAGATAGTGCTGGCCACTGTTAACACTTACAAATTATCTAAGCCTCATTTGCGCAGTCTCCTTCTGCGTCTTTTCATCCTTGCTCTTTGGGATCAACCACTATATCGTTAGTCAATATCTAGAAATGAAGAACTTTCCGTCCAACTGTTTGTAGTCAAAAAGGTTATAGAGCCAACTCTGTGAGTGTGAAATCATTTCAAATGCAAATTATGACAGGAAAAGGAAATGTGAAATATCCTCAGACAAAAAAAATATATATATATTTTACAAATGACAAAGCCAATAATGAATGAGAAAAAAAAGGCTCTAGGATGTGACCATAATAACCTTAGTAAATTTTGAGCAGGAAAAAAAAAAAAAAAAAGGAAGTTTCATTAGTTGATTCTAAGCACAAAAGTACAGTTGCTCAAATATACTTACTTAACATTGGTTAAGTAAGTATGGTCATTCTTTAAGCGATGCCTCCTAGAAGCACAAGATCAGGCAATTCCTAAATATCGCAAATCAGGCAAGCGGGGCAGGAGGCCGGCGTGGCTGACCAGGGACATTCTAATGGAGATTAGGCGGAAACAGAGAGTGTTTCGCTACTGGAAGGAGGGCCAGGTGACATGGAAAGAATACAGGGATGCTGTTCGTGTTTGTAGGAAGAAAATTCGTGTGGCTAAAGCACACCTAGAGTTGAAGCTGGCTGTGTCTGTGAGAGATAATAAAAAGGTTTTTTTTAGATATGTGAATGGAAAAAGGAGAACTAAAGAATACATAGGGCCGCTCCTTGATAGGGAAGGTCTCCTCACAGACAATGACATAGGCAAAGCAGAGACGCTTAACGCCTTCTTTGCCTCTGTCTTCAATGCCGATGATGGGCTTCGGGACCCAGGGTGCCCTGAGCTGGAGGACCGGGACGGTGGGGATGACAAACTCCCAACTGACCCTGAACGTGTGCGGGATTTGCTACTCCACCTGGATCCCTACAAGTCCATGGGTCCGGATGGGATTCATCCCCGGGTGCTGAAAGAGCTGGCGGACGTCATCACGGAACCTCTCTCAATTATTTTTCAACTATCCTGGGAGTCTGGAGAGGTCCCGGTAGACTGGAAGCTGGCAAATGTTGTGCCGATTTTCAAGAAGGGTCAGAAAGAAGACCCAAGCAATTACAGGCCTGTCAGTCTCACGTCAGTGCCTGGTAAAATCATGGAGAAGATGGTTCTCGAACTTATTGAGGCGCACCTGGGGGACAAAGCAGTCATTGGTCCCAGCCAGCATGGGTTTGTGAAGGGTAGGTCCTGCCTAACTAACCTGATTTCCTTTTATGATAAGATCACCCGTATGGTGGACCAAGGGAAACCAGCTGATGTGATTTTTTTGGACTTCAGCAAGGCTTTTGACACGGTTTCCCATAGGATCCTACTGGACAAAATGTCCACCATACAGCTAAATAAAAACATCATCCGATGGGTGAGCAATTGGCTGACGGGCAGGGCCCAAAGGGTTATGGTGAATGGGGCTGCGTCAGGCTGGCGGGCGGTCACCAGTGGGGTCCCTCAAGGCTCCATTTTAGGGCCGGTACTTTTCAATATTTTTATAAACGATCTGGATGTAGGAATAGAAGGTATTTTGAGCAAGTTTGCTGATGACACCAAACTTGGAGGAGTTGTGGACTCGGATGAGGGTGGAAAGGCCTTGCAGAGGGATCTGGATAGGTTGGAGAGCTGGGCGATCACCAGCCGCATGAAGTTCAATAAGAGCAAGTGCCGGGTCCTGCACCTGGGACGAGGAAACCCTGGCTGCACGTACAGACTGGGCGATGAGACGCTGGAGAGCAGCCTAGAAGAGAGGGATCTGGGGGTCGTGGTAGACAGCAAGTTGAATATGAGCCAGCAGTGTGCCCTGGCAGCCAGGAGGGCCAACCGTGTCCTGGGGTGCATCAAGCACGGCATCGCTAGTAGGTCGAGGGAGGTGATTGTCCCGCTCTACTCTGCGCTGGTGCGGCCTCACCTCGAGTACTGTGTGCAGTTCTGGGCACCACAGTATTAAAAGGACATGAAACTGTTGGAGAGTGTCCAGAGGAGGGCTACGAAGATGGTGAAAGGCCTGGAGGGGAAGACGTACGAGGAACGGCTGAGGGCACTGGGCCTGTTCAGCCTGGAGAAGAGGAGGCTGAGGGGAGACCTCATCGCAGTCTACAACTTCCTCGTAAGGGGGTGTCGAGAGGCAGGAGACCTTTTCTCCATTAACACCAGCGACAGGACCCGCGGGAACGGGGTTAAGCTGAGGCAGGGCAAGTTTAGGCTTGACATCAGGAGGGGGTTCTTCACAGAGAGAGTGGTTGCACACTGGAACAGACTCCCCAGGGAAGGGAACAGGCTCCCCAGGGAAGTGGTCACTGCACCGAGCCTGACTGAGTTTAAGAAGAGATTGGATTGTGCACTTAGTCACATGGTCTGAACTTTTGGGTAGACCTGTGCGGTGTCAAGAGTTGGACTTGATGATCCTTAAGGGTCCCTTCCAACTCAGGATATTCTATGATTCTATGATTCTATAACATTCAAATTTGTCTTCCCACCTGGCATAGAAGGTAATTCAGCCATTCTCTGATATTGTCAGCTATGACTGACAGATGATTTGAGAAAAGGCGAGTCTAAGAAGGGGCTAATCACTACTTAGGTATTTTTTTTAATTATTTTTGTCCATGTTTGTGCCTTCATTTTCTTTCTGTGACTTTTCTGCTATGCAACTGGATATGCTCAACTTCAAGAGATAGGACGCCAAAAGTCAAAATGTAAAGCGTCAAATGGAGAGAGAAGACCAGAAGGACAGAGTGAAGGGGCAGAGGTCAGGCTTCTCTGAAGCAGAGGGATCAGAAGTGGAGGAGAAAGGCCGGAAAGCTCTTTTCTTCTCTGAGCAGGGCAGACACAGGAGTCTCGGTAAGAGTTTGCTTGCTGAATGGGGATGGAACATACAAAGCTCACCTCTGGGCTAAGCGAAGGATCTTGTGATGCATCGAGAATGGCAAAACTAAGCAAAAATGTGGCATATAATCAATCAGAAAAAAACAATCCTGAGATGCAAGGTAGGATTTATGCATGCCCATGACACAGGAATCCCAGTCTCCTCAGAGCACTAGTTCATGAAGGCCTGTGGTCTTGGAAAAAAGTGTGAAAATGGCTCATAAGTATCCATAAAGCTTTCCCTCTTACAAGGGAAAAATGGAGATCACTCATACCATCATCTCCTGGATCCTAAATAGCTTCTGTGAAAGAAGAAACTTGGAAAAAAAGAAGAAACAAAGAGAAACTTAGGAATCATGGGAGACTTCTCTTGCCTCCCTTGGTGACACCAGCCTTATCATCATGGTTGTCATTGTCCTCAGAAGACACAAACTGCCCTTGAATGATAGGATGTCCCTGTCTCCTTCTGTAAAGGCACTCATGGACATCGGTGTGATGTCCCTGTCTGACAACAGAACATACAGTTCAGATCATCACAATAGCAGAGAACAATGACTTAGCAATAGCTAAGTGTTCATTATTGGTTTTAACTGTCTTGCAACTCTGCCTCAGAGCCTTTATTTAAGTCTTGCACTGCTGTAAGTTCCCATTATACCTATGCTGGCCCATTTGAGCAGAAATGACATGGTGAGTCACCATGTGCCACCAGTAGTCACCCCATGATCCTTTACTCAAACTTTCAAGCAGTTTAAGGACTTTCTGAGAGGTTCAAGTGGTATCATGATAAGCTAGAAGTGCAGATTCTCCTAGAACATTATTTTTTATGATAGCATTAGGGCTACATCTGCAATGAGGTTCTGTGTCTGACCCAACTCCTCAGTGGAACCACGCTGTATCACTGGTGACTTTCAGAGTGAAACGTGGAAGTAAGCAAAACAACCTAGATGGAGAGGCCGATCATGGCTGGTAGCTGATACAGGCCTAAGAATGCTGACAGCACTCAGGGGGTTAGGTCAGCCCAGCGGTCCATGTCTCTAAAAAGGGGAGCAAGGGGTATCCAGGGAGTGTAGCACTGTGTATAGAGGTCAGAAAAATAATGGAAATTCTATACCAAAAGTGCTGTAAGGCAGCCCCTGGGTTCTTTTCAAAATGCCTATAAAACAAAATGGATAGACAAGACCACATTCAGTTTGACTTGCCCAACTCAATTTCTTCTGGAAATGTAATTGGAGTAATGTATCTATGATTTTTTGGTCTGGTCATTCAATGCGTAAATCCAGCTTTACTGTCTCTTCAAATGTCGTAACAGCCAGCATAGATTAAGAACTGAAAAGAAGTATCTAGGAGCTTGAATCTTCACCACTCAGGAGCAGTAATTTGCTCCTGAACAAAGGGACAGAAAATAAATTCAAATCACTAATAACAGGAGAAGATAATGTTTTGTTTCTATTCTCCTATTTGCACTTGCATTACCCTAACATGTGCCTCATTATACTTTGCACCAACGTAATTCACCTGCTTTTGCAAAACTCAGGTGAAGAAACAGTCATGTAAAAAACTCACATAAACAAGTGCCACAGAAAAAAATATATTAGAGATAGTTGCTACTGTTTTTAGTAGAGGTCAAAGAACAACTTCTGTTATCATATCAAAAGTTATAATGTATTCATTGATTTACACGGATGTAACCAGCATTAGGATTTAATCCAATGGGTTGACATTTCCATAATTCCATAATTCATGTTTTCCTCTCTCTATTTTCCTCTTTGTACGTGTTTTGGCAAGATACATGTTTCTGCATCTCTGCCAGTTCCATTGCGTTATGCCTTCAACCACTAGCAAATGCAAGGTTTCTACATTCCTGGGAGTAAAGAAAATAGTTCAGCTAAGCTTTTGTTTTAGCTCTACGGGAATTGTGTGAGTAAAACTGTCAAAAGACAGGAAAGAATTCTCAGATTTCTACTATTTGGAAGAAGCTAAAGCTATTGACTGTTCAGGAACTGGGGAAGGGAAGGGAAGAAGGGAAGGGAAGGGAAGGGAAGGGA
>CM021732.1:137806407-137896734 GCA_011075105.1 Heteronetta atricapilla | reverse complement strand
GAAGGGAAGGGAAGGGAAGGGAAGGGAAGGGAAGGGAAGGGAAGGGAAGGGAAGGGAAGGGAAGGGAAGGGAAGGGAAGGGAAGGGAAGGGAAGGGAAGGGAAGGGAAGGGAAGGGAAGGGAAGGGAAATCTGCTTACTGGAGCTTTCTACCTTCATACTAATTCACAGTAAAACAGCATGGTTTCGTCAGGATTATAGGCTACTGTGGGAGAAAAGCAGCAGCAAAATACAGGTTGAATGGATAAAGAAAGAGACAATTTTCTCTTGTAAACAAGCACAAAAGTAGTTTATTTTTATATTGTATAAAATTATATAAACAAAAGCTATGGAATAAATACAAACCCACTGATTTTCACCCACAGTCAAGTCACCTTTTGCAACACTGACTATATAAAGGGATCCATGAGAACAAAGTATATACTCATTTTAAAGCCTTTATGGTAACAAAGTAGGCAGTATGGTGTGCAACAGTCTTAGTGTAAGTGAAAATTAGTGTCACTTGAATAAAAACTTACCTCTGATAGGTGCAACCAACGCAGTCAGTCAGTGAAGGGAGAAAGATGCCGTGTAGGCCTATCCGCACTGAGTTTTCAACTGATTTTTTAGATATATGGGAGAAAATCATAGAGTAGAAACAATTTATGCTAAATTGCACTGGTAGGGCTAAGCAAAGCTTGAACCTGTCTGCCTTGTGAAGAAGGAAATCATTATTTCAACCTCAGAGACATTCCAAATACCCAGCTGGAGTAGAAAATGTGATTACTTTTCTGGGAGTCTGACAGGCAGCCCGAGAGCAGTGTCAAGATACATGTATTTATTGCCAAAAAGCTGGTCACTTGGGCTTGCTCAAGCGTATCTCCAACAAGTTTTTGAGAGAACAGAAATTTATTTAAGAATTCAGCTCTGACTGTTAAAGTATGTGGAGTAAATGCCATCTGAATTCAAAGAGAAACAGTTCAAAGAACTGAGCAGACAGGTCAGGATATCCTGGGCTAATAAGAAAAGATAATTATTTACCACTGGAGAGTCCCAAAAGGTGGTGGTAAATGAAGTGCGTAGGAACCAGCAGCATCTCCTCTTAGAGAGCAGCTTTCCACCTGCTTCAGAAGCATCCAAAAGAAAAGCCCTCAGTTATTCATCCAGGTGGCAGTGAGCTTCCAGGACACAATGTGCTAGAGACGGTGGGGAAGACTTCTCAGTTAGTCTAACAAGTGGTAACCACAAGTGGCTCTGAGAAGATCTGGGAAGTTACTGCACTTCAGCCCTGAATGAGCGACTTCTCATCTCAGACAGGGTAACTGACCGTTCCCGTGGTAATATCTTATTGCTTAAATAAGAAATAAGTGGAGGGTTGTCTAATGTATGAAAAAGGAGGATTTCAAATCACTGCAGGATCTTCTAAGGAGGATGTAGGGACTTTACTGTGAGTCTGGATGATGCTTCTGTCATGAGACATGCTTAACTTGAAGGATGTTGAGTCAGAGAGGCAGTGCTGACATGACTGGGAGAAAGAACTGAGAGAATACTTTTCATCAAATGTTGGTCACAGAAGAGCCTGGAGATGTTACAGGAATGAACTCTTTTTGCTTTCATCCTGCTGTGGCCAGGGCAACAGGACCTTGTGTCATCTCTATAAATAAACAGAGCCACATCAGAGATATCTGGCTCTGTGATCAAGTTCTCCTTCTAAATCAAATGACATGAACTATGCTAGTCACTTTGATCAAAAAGGTGTAACACATGGTCATTTCTGGAAGGATTAATTTGTTGATTTTTCATAGAATCACAGAATGGTTTGGGTTGGAAGGGACCTTAAAACTCATCTAATTCAAACCCTTGGGCAGAGACACCTTCCACTAGACCAGATTACTCAAAACCCCATCCAGCCTGGCCCTTTCTGGATATATAATTAAAACTAACCCAGACTTTATGATTTTTTAAGACCAGAGATAAATGAAAAACATTGCCTTTCATGTGAGGAATATCATATGAACCTGCATTAGTCCCTAATCCATCCAGTTCCAAATTCAGTTGTGGAGAGCTGTCATCTATGTTGCTGAAGGCATCAGCTCTGTTGTAGCTTATCTTCAAAATGTCAAGGTTGGTCTCTTCTAGAGCAGGCTCACTGCATCCATACTGCTCAGCCTTGGAGGTTGGTTTGGTCCACATTCAGCAGGCTTTCCACCATCTCATCCCTTGGCCTTTTCTGGAAATATGACACTTTCCTGTCTCATGTAAGGCACATGACTGCCCCAGCAGATTCCACAAAAGGGGTCTGCATGCTCCCCATGCTGATAACCACTTGCAAGAACATGCTGCCCACCATCACTGCTGTTGTGCCTGCCATTGTGACTGCTTTTTAGTGACTCTGCCACTGCCACATCTCACTCCTACATCTCATTTGATTGTAGTCTCCCCCAAAGACCTGAAAACACGAGAGTAAGCAGACATTTGGCAAGTAGAACAGCCAACCATCCTAGAGAGGTCAGCGTATGGGCAGGCTGTTGCCAAAACCATGATCCATTGGTTCAGGTTCAGAAACTTTATTCAGGAATCTGATGATCATTATGGTCCCTTCCAACCCAAACTATTCTATGTTTCTATGATAACTTTCACTGGGGACTCACCAGGACTGTATCCTTGCCAGTTTCTCTGTAGTTCAGAAAAAAAATTGTGACCAGGATATCAGTGTCCCTGGTGGGACCAGGATGACCAGGACTGGATACCAAATTCTTATATGTGGGGGCCATATCCAACAGCTGGCAGAAGCCCATGGCAAAGGGATATGTTCTGAAACTTCATCACCTGTAAGACCACCAATTTATGTCTACATAAATATGATCATGGTGGAAATTTCTGAAGCCATAATCCAGATTGTTTGCCCTTAAGTGCACTGGGTTTGTTCATAAACTGACAATTTACCAATGACATTGCCATAACTAGTAACTAGAAACAGAGTATTGTGTCTCTATCAGTGTGTTTGGCTGTGTGCTTTCTGAAGGGTCATTCTTTTTGTAAAGTGACAGAATTGACCCTAGAAAAAAGATGTACATGTGACTAGGGTGTGCTAATAAAACATTTGCTAGGTTATCAGGAAGCTACAGCTTTATGTTGATTGAAGGAAAACAAGGGGTTGTAACAGGAGCGCCTGAAAGTACAAGCACAGGATGACAAGTAAAGGCCTTCCAAGTGCAAGTGCAGAATGATAGTAGAGGCACCACGACTGTAAGCACAAATCACACATTTGCTTGGTCAGGCATTAGTCACTAAAGGAAAACGAGCCTGTGAATTAGGTTAAACCTGTTTTAGGGATAACAAAGAGAGCAAAAAAGGAGCCTCCAGCATAAGTAAAAGATACTATATATAGCAAATTCAGATATAGCATGGAATTGCAAACCATCGGGAAAAGAGCAAGTAAACAGACTGCATTAGAAACCACATAAAAATGACTCCGAACAGCCCCAGAGTGATGAAGAAGCCCCTCAGCATTGACGTCATATTCCTGGAGGAAATGAGGTGAAAAACTATGGACATGAACCTCATATTCCCCAGGGGCTGTAATTCCCTGCTTCCATCCTGGAGCAGGCTGGTACCGTTCACCTGAGGACGCAGAGGGGCAGGGCAGGATGAGCACAGCACCAGACAGCCGGGTGGTGCTGAGCAGCATGTAGCAGGTTAGGTGAAGCCTTACTGGCAATGAGCTGTAGCAACTGAACAGTTTGGACTATCTTTATTAGTATATCGTTTTATAACCAGACTGATAGTAATTCTTTTATTGGACAGTTAACTTTTTTATTAGCCTAGCAATAAATTCTTGTCTGTGCATATATCAAATGTGTTTCTTTAGCTCCTATAAATTTCACTGATTGTTTAGTCTAGTACCCAGTGCTTAAGGATTGGCAGTTAAAATTCAGTGCAGATGCTGATGGAGAACACAGAGAGCCCTTCTGAGAGTCCTGTGGCATTTCTGCAGACAGCCCTCTGTGGGCACAAGCCTGCAGTAATCACACAGGACCACAGTGCACTCAACATGGTCCCATGGTCGTGGCAGTCTCACTTAAAGCATACAAGTTGATTTTACCTAGAGATGCATAAAGACATCACTCATAACTTGCCAATGAGCACATAGTAGCTAAGTGTACAGCATCCATGGGCTGAGTGTATAGGTGGACAGCAGTGTGTGAAAGTGGAAAGAGTGGTGTACTGCGATGAGATATGTGCATGAAAAAAATGCTGAACTATGAGAAATCCAGGAATGTGTGCAGAGTTGTTCTGCCTGTAGGAGGCTAGAGACAAAAACCAAGGGCTTGGGCCACTGTTGGACTACAAAAATGGCATTCACCAGGAAGCTTGAATGGCAAAGCTGATAGGAACAGGTCTTCACAGTGTGTGCAAACAGCTGTGCCCCAAGGTGAATGAGTAAGGCCTTGAGTGTGAGCGAACTACAAAAAAGGCCCAAGCCAACAGCTATGAGATGCTGTGCCCAGGACCAGTGTTGGAGGAGTGGGTATCTTAGGTGTGTGAAACAGTGGTGACTCCTCTGACCACTGTGACTCCATCAGATTCGCTTTAAAAGCCTGGGAGCCACTAGCTGTAACTTAGATTAGCCAGAAATAAAAAGTTACAAACCCAGTTGGCTGTTGTATGGGAATTCTCAGTTGACAAGTTGCAAACATCAATGATATTCCTGAGGTTACACTGAAGCCTTTTTCTAGGTCATCAATATGAGGGGGCCTGAGCAAACTTCCTAAGACTGTCAGTCCCTCTTCTGCTTGGTCTCTGCATGCTCCCGGCACGACCAGAGAAAGTCCTGATGTGTGTGGGCTTCCACATCAGCTTTGTAGTAGGCCAAAGTCTCTGCTTACACCAGAGCAACACGCACACTAGTAAATTGGGCATGCCTTTTCTCAAGCTGGCTCTTTCCCAGAGTAATTAAAGGATTGCTCTGCAGCTTACAGGAGCTGTTTGTAACACGCTGCTGATGGTCCATGAGACATGCCCTGGGGCACAACGCAAGGGCATCCCTGGGCGCGCCGGGCTGGGAGGCCTGCAGGGTGGAAGAGGTCTCTGTAGGGCGGATGGGGACAGACACAGCATAACCCTTATCGCCTGCAAGGGCAGCTCCAAGGACAGCCCTTCTCCCAGGCCAAAGTCCAGATTTATTGCAGAGGGAGCTAGCTATTTCGTTCCAGTGTTCACCGGGAGTCAGCACGCGTGTGTGCATATGTGCAGTGCAGATGGTCTGGGACTGGGATCGAGGAGCAAGTACTGGAGCTAAGTGATTTAGCAACACAGATTCACCCTCTGATAAAAATGCATTTGTAATATGAGCTGCTTATGAGAGGGAATTGAAAAATACCTCCATAGCACAGGCTTAAGAAGCTGCTTTCTTACCCTGGGTACAAGTAATTAATGTGTGGTAAGAAAACACAGCGCCCAGACAGATGAGCAGCGATGTCAGCATGCCTGCTGGAAAATGTGGCCCAGGATATATTCTGGAAGTTAATCTGCTGCATTTATTAATTATTATTCCACATTGTCAAAAGATGGCCAAAATATCAACCAAAGTCAAGGGGCAGAAAATCCTAATGTACTAGGTGTGGAATCCCCGAGCAGTAAGGTACTGCATTCCAGAGGTGGGTGTACAGTACTTGTCTCAGCCAATTAATTTAAACATGTTATTTCACCTGAAAGGTGGTTTTGAATCAGAAACACGGATGATGAATGTCATTTGCATAGAACACTATATCTATCCACTAAAGGTTAACTCCCTGCATCCCAGAAGTTTCCAGAGGTTATGGTACTACTTGTGTAGGCTTGTAGCCGGACAGTGAATCAATGAGAAATAACTTTGCTCCCTGCTTGGCTCTTTGATCATGTGCTTTGCTACTCCAAGTCCACATCTGAACTGTGTACAGCTACGCTTTCTGTAAGATAATAATGCACAGACCCACGTGCTGCAAAAGTTACGTCACATTAACACTAAAACTGTTTTGGTGGGGAACTAATCTGAGGACAATCAGGTACCACAGCACTGCAGCAGGGCTGGTTTGGGGCCATTGACAAGATTCATCTCTTGTTTTAGAATCAAATCAGCCCTTCATCCCTTGAGTGAGCAAACTGAATATTAAGGAGATAGACCTGGAAAAGTCTATCTGCCTTTCATGAGCAAATCCAAAAGTTTTATTTTCTGGTAAGAGCAGATACAACTATAAATATTTTCATGACATTTGCATGTGACAGCTTATGATAGCAGATAAATAACAGGCTGCTGATTACCTGAGGGAGCTTTTCCCAAACTAATTTTGACTGTGAGCAAATTGTTTTTTCTACCCATGCAGTAATGCCCCAGACATTTTTGCCCATATCCAAGTATGTGGTTGTTTTGCAAAGGTTAATGGAAATTAAATTAAAGCTAAATAATACTGATTATAATGCAAGAGTGTGCAAGCAAAGCTAATTAATACAACTGGCAACACAGCTTAGTCCTGACCTGTGACACCTCTCTCATTCTTTCTCCTTCAGCCCTATTTTTCCCTAAGCAGCCACCCACAGCAATCTAAAATGGCTTCTTCCAAACCTTATAGCAAGCTTGATATACAGATTTGTAGGGACATCACACTTCCCTCTCTCAGGACTTAAATGATGTTCAAGCCTCCAGAAAGAAAATAAAAGATATTATGTTCTCCCTTCTCCCTTCTTGCTTATAAACATCCTAATTCTATCATTAAGAATAGTTTTTTTCCTACTTTATAGCATTTGCAGAGTTCTTCTGTGCAAGGAGGTGTTGCAAATAAATATGAATTTTATCCTACTAAAGTGATGTATGTCAACAAATGTCTCTTCTGGTGAATCAGCTCACTTTTTATCCTGCATTAATGAACCAGCTTTGGAATTTGTTTATTCATGAGCAGGAGAATGGCTTTCAATAACATTCAGTGAATGAAAAAAAATGGAAAACCAGACTGTAGTATTTAAAAAACTTGGGATGATGATGGGATAAAGCAAGAGGTCTTGCATCTCTGCATCTTCTTCCACCAAATCTCATTCATTTCTGGTACCTATTCCACATCCTTTCCTGAGAAAATCTGGAAAGAAGACACTTCAGAAGGCACGTGTGCCATGTGGGATGTTCGGCCTGAGGACACTGGAAGTTTGATTTTGAAACATGCAGTGTATCGAGTTCCTCAAAATATGAGGGTAAATTTGCATCACTGTGGAGTACAAGGTGCTGTGTTCACATTGTTTACACAGCAGTGTACCTCACATGACACCTCATAAGCTTCCATTGTAGAAATACTCTAACAGCCCAGACTACAGCTAGCCCTCAGCAGTTTTGGTGGGTGGTGCCGAGCCTCCTTTACACTCCTGTGGGGCAGGCAGCACAGGGGCAGCAGTGCCCGTCTCACCTACGAGTGCCCACTGCTTGCTGCAGTGACCTCAGCACACATTCATGGAGACGTGAGAGGAACGGAGTCCAGCAAGCCCCAGATGCTTCAGGGGCTTTGCTTGCAATAAGCAATCTCCCCTTGTTACCCCCCACAGCAGCAGGGGCTTTGCCTCAAAGGCACAGTCTGACCCCCAGATTCGGAGCATCTTGCTCTCGGGGTCCCAGGGGCTCCTACATGCCTGACTGCTGGATTACGGCTTCCTTCTACCCGCAAACTCTTTTGCTTTTTGGCACATCTGAAAGCTGTTCCTTTGTACTATTCTTGCTTCTCAATAGGAAACAAACTAGTTGCTGTGTCAGCATCTTGGCCAGGAATCAAAGAAGAACAGGCTCCTTGTCAAAGAACACCCTAGGCATAGATGATTAGGGTAGGGGTGATAATTCAGCAAGAGTAACCCTTTCTGTCTTTAGGGGAAAATATTTTATTTATTGTAAGTGGAAAGACTTGGGAAAAAAAGTGTTACGTATAAAAGGCATGAGTTAATTTCTATTGCACAGGTTAAACAGCGCAGCAGCTATTTTCTCTAATCTCTGTTTTCCAAGTCAGCCAGGAGCAAGTGTATTTTATTACCTATGTATTGTATTTCCCTCATACATTTACAGCACATACATCAAACCATCAAGAGCAGCGGACCACATCCCTTCTGCTCTCCCCCACCCTCTGATGTTCCTCCTGACGTGAGCCAGCCTGCTGGCTGCTAATCCCTTGCTGGCAGAGTCTGGGCAAGCACAGCTCTCGTTGATGAGCAGCTGAAGGCTGTGCTGCTAGCCTGGGCCACATAACTGCACTACGCTGCTTTCTTCTGCCTTGCACTGGGCTGCCATTCTTCCCACACTGCTGGGGATTTTTTAATCCTTGGACAGGTGCTGTCTAGAATTCATCATGATTTATTTATTATTATTATTATTATTTTCAGTGTCTCAGAAAACTCTAAAATCTTTTAATGTGGACCCAAATGCACAGTCCTCAGTAATGTCACATATATTTTGGTATGCCACTGGCATACATACAATAAAGAACTTTTTGTACCTGCTGTATATAGTGGCAGGGTCCCTGAGCAGAATTCAATTCTTGCTATCTCATGTGCTTTTTTAATCCTCACCTCACATTTGGCTACCTTGTAGGATTTGCTCATTGCACACTCATTTTAGCACATCCTAGGAGGGTCAAACACATGAAAAGATTCTCCATCTCTTCTGCAAGAAGAGGATACAGCTATATCAAACATACCAGGAATGCTTGGCTTCTTCTGCAGGAAGAAGGCAACATAGCTTCATTCTGAAGCCTGAACTGGGACTTGACTCATAGGTTATCCCACTTCGTCTTTGACTAGCATTTCTGAAAATGCTTTTCTGATGAATATAGCAGGTCCTGTTGCAATTCCTTTGGGTGTTAGCTGAGCACTGAATTGTTTCCCATGAGTCACAAATGCATGTTTGAATATACATCTTCTCTATCTATTGCCATGCCATACAGCTTTTCTCCAGGATTTTGAAACATTCCTCACCAGTAAAATACTTACATGGCTAACTAATACATGGCTAACTAACAGAACGATCCTAATCCTTATCCATTTTTAATTAATTTATTTAATTTTACTGTTGATCATACTCCCTTCCCATGTCTTGTCTCAGCGAACATTGTGTCCCATGGGACAGGGACTCTCATTCTTTCTTCTTATACAGCAATCTGAGTTATGACTCTTTGGAGCGTAACTGGTAAAAATGACAAGAGAGGGAGAAGGACAAATAGCTATCATTACCACCCAAGGAGAAGTGGGGCTTTAATTACATGAGCACGTCATGCCCACCATGAGCATGTCATCCCTGTTCCCCACAGTCATTGTAATTGGATCAGCCCTGAATAGTGCAAGATTAATGTTGTGTGTCAAATGCCTCTTTTATTCATAAATTATCGCAGGGAAGACCTACCTGGAGAAAAAAAATGATAACTTTAGGGTTCTGGAATATTTAGTAGAGCTGGGGTTTCCATGGGTTGTGACAGGCTAATAATTTGAAATGGAGAATCAGTTTTTCTTGCACCACAGGACAGGTAATACCTACTGTTTTCTTAACAAACTTGCCTGGATGTGCTGTCATACACTTATTTATCCTTAAAGCGTGTTATTTTCTAGCATCAATTTTTTTCAAACTTCCCTGTAAATCCATTTCTTCTTCCCAGTCAGCATAAAGAAAGGAGACAAGGATGCTTCTGTCAGCGCGCTCATTTCTGCAGTAAGCCAGCACACTTCCTTTGGTCTTTCTCAGTAGATTTCGCCTTCTAGACCTGCGATTGCTGTTGCTCCTCACTATTTTCTTACAGTGAGGTGCTTGGAACAGAGCTGAGTACTTTAGCGGAGGCCTGCTCGAGGCTGTGTGGAAGGATCACCTCAGTGTGCGCCGCATTTCTTACTCACGGAGCCAGCTCACAGCTCTAATATGGTGTCTTGCTAAGGGAGATGTCTCAGATTCCCAATGTCTCCCACTTTTGCCATTACAGTAACCACCAGCTCTCCCATTTATAATTACAGAACTGCAATTCCTCTCATCTGTGACCTTGTAAGTCCTCTTTGGCAAATATAGCAATTTCTTATGGGAATACATGTAGTTTAGTTTCTTTGATGTGGCCACAGTCCATGAGCTGCAGCCTGAGAAGATCAGATACAGAAATACTCTGATTCCATATAGACAAGCAGTGGGAACCATTCATTATACCCTCTCAGTCTTAAAGATGAATCAACAGCAAACACAGGAATGGAAAATATATACACTAGCAAACCGATGCTTAATTTTTTGTCTTTATTTCTGTTTTCAAGTTCAAGGTCAATCTTCAATAATTAGCAGATAAAATGAGAGTACAAAAATGCTCTTTTTAGTCTGGTTTGAATCCCTTTTTAACTAGGTTATTCATTATTTCCAAAGAAAACTAAGTCTGCTTTTTCAAACACTGTTTCTGTGCTCAGATTATATAGCTCTTTCTTTTCAGAAGGCATGTAAAACAGATTTCAATTCAAACATTAAAACCTTTTACGCTTGGGTGTCAGAATCAAAAACACAACTCAAAGGCTCACAAAAAACATGCATGAATTGCAGAACAGAAGCACATGTTAAAGACACACCAACGTAAACACACACAGACATATACAAATGGATTTGTATGTATATCAACATATGAGAAAGGTTTTTTAAAAAGTGATCTTCTTCATTTAGATATCAAAAATGTATGTTTAACTTAGCACTTACATATTGCTTAGACAATATTTGTACTTTCCTACTTTTTAGTAAAAGGTCCCAGGTTTTGCTGTTGCACAGTAGAATTGTGTGTCTGCCAGTCAATGTCACGCAGTAATGGTGAAATTATGAAATATTGTGAGGAAGCTTGGGGGACAAGATGAAGGAACAGTGAAAGACAAAATTACACTGAGTCACTGAGAAGGGGAATTGCCTCATGCTCTTTGTTGGTAACTGTAAATTCTCTCTCTTGTTTATCCAACATCCACTTTCTTCTGAGTGATTACATTTCTCACATATTAGAAGAAAATATATTTTACATATATATACATACCAGAATAAATTCCTATCCATATGTCATATTGGCATTGTGGAAACACGACAAAATAAGTTTGTTTCTATTTAAAACTTGAACTAAGGTAGATCATAAAAACTCATCCAAGGTTGGCAAATAATTTCAGCAGGAAGTGTGTTGTTTCGATGCAGCTTTAGATATCCTTCTGTGCAGCCAAGGACCGTGGAACAAATTAGGTGGCATAATATCTTTTGTGAGAAAATTACATTTCAAAAATCCTGTCATGTAGGAAGACAGAGATGTCAGCAGGTTCTTCTCTAAGAACGCGTGTCCTCTAACAAGGCTATTTGACTTGCTGTATTTGAGCCATTTATATTTTCAAGACACTACTTGAAGAACAGACCCTGTAAGTAAGACTCCTCACTCCAAGGAAGGCCACTGGGAATGAGGATGTCCAGATGACTCTTTGAGCTTACTTCTTCCACTAAAGCCAACACAGGAATCTATTTTTAGTACTTTAAATTGTCTTGTGCAGTATAGTCTTGAGCTAGACTCTGCCACCCTTAATTATACAGAGTGGTATAATATTTCATAAGCAAATTGGCCATCTCTGCTACTAGTTGTCTCTAGCAGAGGCAAAGTAAAGAAAACATAAATATAACCCTATCTATGTAGAGAGGCAGGATTCGTGTCTCCACAACTTGCTGTTAGTTCTATTAAGGTCCTTGGGAACTTACGCATCAAGAGCTAACAAACTATCATCTTAGACATAAGGTAGTTGTCTTCAGTTACCACTTAATGAATAAGAACAGTAACGTGTTACAGTAAAAGAGTTTATGAGGTTGCTTGTAACTAGACATGGTTCATACTGCAAAGGCTGAATCCAGTCTTTGAATGCCTTGAAGTTATGACCTTGAAGTAGCTCAGGAAAGTTATCAAGAGCAGATAGAGGGGTCATGCAGGGCACTCAGCCTTTGTGGCTCCACAGCTGCCACCCTGACGGGGGACGCGGTCAACAAAAGCAACATAAGCACAGATAATTAGGTACCAATGCCGGTTCCTGCTAACCACCCTGTCATATCTCATACTCTGAATAGGAGACTCAGAAGACTCCCTGGTGACTACTCATATTCAGATAGGACTATCACTCATACCTATGTGTTGCCACCTTTCTTTTGTTGTGTGACCTCAGACATCAGATGCATCTGGTCAGCACACAGTATGAAGTGATTTCTTAGCTAGTAAATAACTTCACTGCCAACACCCCCCTTCTTTGTATCTGCTCGCCCTAATGTCATAGCTGTCCAAGGCACCTCTCTGTGGAACAGCTTCTTATGTAATGAAACTTCCCTTTTGCTTTCTTTCAAAATCCATCATACCCTTACACATACCAGTCAATTCCTTTCTGTAGCTTTGCTGTGTCACATGGGTTTATACCGTACTCTTTCTGCATGTAAACCCTTTGAAACAGGGTTACGAGTTTGGCACAGACCTGAAATGGCTCACGGTCTGCTCTGCACAAATAATGCAGATTCCTGAACGTGTGCTTTCAATCAGATTAGTACATGGCCACAAACAATGGCTATCCATTTCCAGATGAATATTGCTGGGCTGCTACAGCAAGTTTATTGTTAGAGTGAGTCAAGTCCCTTCCTGTCCTCTAATGTTGCAAGCAAGTTGGCAGAGAGCCACAAGCTGGAGGGATGTATACAGACTGTACTTGTCTTATGTGTACAACACTATTTTCCATATTTTTTAGTTGTCTTATGTAAATATGCAGCACAAGATCAGTTTTCAGATAACGTGTTGAACTGCAGAAAGTGTAGCACACGTTTTTTGTCCCCTTTTAGGACATAAAAAATAAATACTTCTTATAAATACACATTCTATTGTATGCAAAAATCTCTTACTGACTCTGGATTTTACTTTGCCTTTGTGTTGGAATAATTAATAAACAATTCCCTATTGCATAGACGTGTTGTACTCCATGGAAGGTGCTAATATACCTAGCAGCAAGTCATTAAAATGATCATAATATGGAATAAATTAGGATTCAGTCCCACAGTTCTGTTTATAATGATTTGCCCAATTGCAAAAAAAAGAGATTAAGTGCATTTCATACATGGGTTTTCTTTCCAGTGCCACCTGTTTGTTATGAACAACTTTTGAGTAGTTTTTTCAAATGAGTTGTTTCTAATGTTTCGTATTCTAAGGGTGTCCATATATGTTTGGTGGGGGAGGCAAATAAAATTGCCTTTTCTGTCTTCATAAAAATACAAATTCACAGAGAATATACATTATTACTTCTATATTGAGAAGAAGTATGTTGAATTAATTCCTGACCTTCACTACACTGAAAAATTATATTCCTTTTAGTTGTGAATGGAATACTATGGAATACATGGAATACTATGACACGGGATGCGTACGATATAACTAAATACATTCTGCACACCAAATCAGCTGCAACTGATTTAATTGAGTAAATTTTTTGAGCTGCCATTGGCAGAATGTTCTTTTAAGAGTTGTGGTTATTTTCATGTAATGTGTTTACTATTTGCCCAGAGTCTAGTGAATTCAGTCTGGGTCTCAACGTAATTAAAGGGCCATGTCTAAAAATCGAAAATAGCCAGAACTCTTACTTGCCAGCTCAAACTAGGAACTTCAAGTAAGTCTGATTAGTATGAAAGTTATTGGTTTTAAGTCCCAAATTCTGTCAATATAGAAAATAAATTAAAACTAAGTAATTGAAAGTTTAATATATAAAAATTACTATATGACTTAACTCTATATAACTGATATGTATAGTTTAAAAGAGATTTAATGGAAGCCACCTATATGTCTCTTTCTGAGATATCTGGGTTTGAATTTTACGAAAGTGAGCTCTTTAAATGAACTCTGTAGATTTGAATGTACACACTTGAACCCCTTATGTCTAAAAATGCAGATTCATTTTCTTCATTAGCTGTTTTAAATTGAGATGAACAATGCCTCTCATCATGCAGTCTCATCCCAATAGCAATGCAGAACAAGACATCCACAAGTAGATAACATAGCACTTAGTAAAAAACAAACGGCACAGATTTTGGTGTTTGTCTGCGTGGTGCCACTGCGTTAGACAAATGACATCCTACAGTGTCTGCAGATGTTTTCTACAAAACATGTTTCTGAAGGCACTCAGCAGCAGCTGCCTACTGCATCCGACATAGATCATCTTCAGATCTTCAAATCTTCAGTGACTGGTCACATTTAAAGTGCAGCGAAGTATTGTCAGGTCCATTCTCACTTTCATTTTACTTTGCTAATTGACACAATTCTTTGTTATCCTTCTGTCACTTTGTCTGATGTTTTTTGAAACATTAATGGTGACTTCTTTTGTGGGCATTTTCTGTGTGTCCCGTTTACCCTGTGAAAGTTTTAAACAGCACAGTGAGTTACACACTGACAGGACAGAGCCATTGGCAACTGCCTCATAATCAATGGAAACACTCCTATTTACTGAACAGAAAGGCCTCATCAATCTTCACAGGACTGTGATGTGCAACAAGTTTCTCATTCAGCATGGGTGTAAGCTTTTATAACAGCTTTAAAGGCTGTGGACATCAGTAGGCTTTGGATCAACCCTCTTGACTGTTATTAACATTTCTACACACGTTTACTGAAAGTGGGGCAAATAAATCTGGTTACA
Organism: Heteronetta atricapilla; assembly: GCA_011075105.1. Lineage (NCBI taxonomy): Eukaryota > Metazoa > Chordata > Aves > Anseriformes > Anatidae > Heteronetta > Heteronetta atricapilla. Next base: position 137,882,069 of record CM021732.1, on the reverse strand, counting down.
GTCGAGAAGTGGAAAGTAGAGGCTCCTTTGGATGTCACTGGGAATCAGATGTGACTAGCCTGAGACAGAATTTTCTCTAATTTCTTTTAGGCTTCTTAAAAGAAAACTCAGTTTCAAAATAACACTTAGTTCTACTTGCATATAAGGCCGACATACAACATATACCTTCCCAATCTTTGTCAGGTTATTTCCAAATATTCAGAAAAGTCAGTCTCTCTGAAGCATGCAAATGCATCCCCAATTTAAATTCATCCTCCTTCATCTCCTAGTTTGTCTGCTTGTTTCCGTAAACAACGTGCTGTAATGCTCAGGAAACTGCATAGGTCTAGCAAAGGACACTCATGAGTGGGCAGATATAAACACAGAGCCGAGGTAGGTGGTTTTGATCATTGCATTTCCAGTGTTTCATGAGACAATTTGCAAATGTAAATAAAGCCAGGTAAAGTTAGAGTAATTTACTTAGTAATAATGCCAGCTGTAATAATGTCTGGTAAAATTCCACTGATATGAATGGAAAGTACATATTTACGTGTGGGCAGCACTGGGAGTCACATCTTCCAGTGCCTATTATTTCTCATTTCTGCACTGAATTCACCTGCTGCTTTGCTATCTACTCCCAAGATGCTCATATTCACACAGTGATTCTCCAAAGACCACATGTAACATGAAAATCAAGGTAGGTTATTGTCAGTCAGCGACACAACCTACTTCACCCTTGCTTTTGGGGTTGATTGGCCATTATATTGCCTTCACTCATATTGGGACTCTTTTCATCAGCAGCATCTTTTACATCCAAGTCTTTTTCATGTTGCAAACTTCCCAAATCCCAGAGTGGCTGAGGCTGGCAGGGCCCTGGTGCCACCCCTGCTCCAGCAGGGACGCCCAGAGCAGGGTGCCCAGCACCACGTCCAGACATTATGCTCATGGGAGAGTGCCAAGCTTTATCAGACACAGCCCATGCCATGCCCCTTCCCTTTCAACACCACAAATTGAACCCAGTCATATGACTGACGGATTGGGTGAGAAAGGAGGATGCTGTAAACTTGATGCTTAAGAAAATGAAACAGAGAGGACAAGCAATTTACCCCCTATTACCTCACAAACCAATGGCACAGCCCAGGTCTCCTGAGAGCTCACATGCTATATCATGTTGTTTTCTATGGCATTTAGAGATAAACATACGATGAATTGGTAACTCATCTTATGGTTACCTAAATAGCTGAGAAAACAAGATTCAGAATTACAGCTCAGAGCTGGAGCCTAACTCAGGTACTACACCTTGTCCACTGTAGGAAGCTACATTTCCTTTTTGACTATAAGAAATTTAGACAAACTTTCTTCCTTTCTTATATACCTCCATTTAGATGTATAGAGTAATGTAAATGCCCTACTAAAAGTGCTACAAGCATTAAATGATGCTATAAGCACCAGAAATTTCCTTTCCTCACTGGGCTGCAGTAGTACAAATACACTACTGAATGTATCTTAGCTAGGAAAAGGTAGGAGGATACATTCAAAGCCATAGTGCCCCAGGTCAGGAACCCACACTTTGCCAAGAAGCCAACATTCACGGTATTAATATGTCGTGTGAATTTACCCATATTACCCCTATTACACATATTTAGACTTGTAAGCCTAAACGCAGAAGTAATTTTTAAATTGCTTGCAAAATCAGAAAAACAATCTCCAACAATATGTCACGTATACACTATAATTCTGAAGTGTGGCCAAGTCTCTTTCAAATGGGATTAATAATAATGTTAGTTGTGTTCAACCACATTCAGCCTGACCAGTTCTTTTTTCTCTGTGGGCTAATGCTTATAAGAGGCATTTATGCTTTTTTTTTTTCTTTTTCTTTTTTTTTCTTTACAGCAAACCTGTGGCTCTAGATGCCACGCTGATGTATGATGTGTACCTGTACTGTTGGAGCTGTGGGATATGGCAGGATTTGTGTCAATGGGGAATGTTTCTGTACATCAGAACTGCAACAAGTAATACAGTGAAGGTTTAAAATAAGCATGAAACTGCCGACACGGTGTTTGTTAGAAAATACAATTTAAAGTTTACCACGGAATGCCTTTTCCATTTGCTCGGGCCCCAGAAACTGGCTTTTTCACCCACAGTTGTTACACCGGATGATCCTTCTACAAAGCTTTCAGTAGGTGAGGGGTAGAAGGAGGTAGGACCTGATCCAAAGCCTAGTGAAGCTGTTGAAAGGACTCCTATTGCCTTCTTTAGGCTTTGTATCCAGCCTTGAATGAACCATGCAGTGCACATAATTTCAGCAAAGCAGTAATGAAGGAAAAACATATTCTCTTTCAGATTTTTAATCTAAATAATTTGCACAACACATGGCACAGCGGGACTGAGCTGAAAAATAATAAGACTTTTTTTTTTTTTCTTTTTTTTTTTTTTTCCCATAACAAGTGTATGGGTTGCTCCAGCTGCCAAATAAAACATCAATTTTGTGGCCATTCAGGCATGAGACATTGTCAGAGGTGCTGGGCTTAATCACGCTGTGGTGCGGTGCAACGTTTTTATCTTATCCCAAGGCATCAAGTACAGCTTGACTGCAACAAGGAGGATTGTCACAAAAATCATGTTGATGCAGCTGAGGCAAGCACTGAGTGCCGAGGCACATAATTAATTACACCCTCACCTCTGCTGCTCGGAAGCCGCTCTGCCGCTGCGGCACAGCTCCAGCGGGGTGAACCGTGGGGTTTGTGCACTGGGGACCGCTGATGGTCCTCTTCTCGGTGTTCAGAATCCCTGCCGTGGTTGATGTTGTGCTTACACCCGTCTGAGCTGATTTTCCATCCTCCAGAATACCTGGTGGGGATGTGTGAAATTGTGCAATTAGTACTGAGCAGCTGATTTTAACTGTGGCAGTGGTTTCCTCCTGTCTCACCCCTTTCTGTGACAACGCAAGTCATGGGTGGTGCTTCATGGTACCACAGTGAGAGCATCCTACCTTGTTTTGTAGCTACCAGCCTTACATTTATGTTATTTTATTTTTTCCCTTTCTTCTATATTCCCCTGTGAAACATTGACCCAGAAAAGATGGAAGATGTGTTACGGAGTACAGCACATTGGTAGCATTTCATCCACTTGCAGATCTCCATCAGCTTCGGACTGTGGGACTTCCCACACAGAGCTGCTTGCAAGAGCAAGAATTTAACTGAGAACCCAGAAGCAGGCACAGAAATGGGTTCCCCTTAAATCTGTTTTGGTTATGGTATGTGTAGGGAGCATGACAGATGAGAGCAGTATAGACTAAAGTGTTGCTCTATTATGGCCTCAAACTTATTTTTGTTGAGGAAATAAACTCAGAAAAAAAAAATATTTCGTACTGTTTTGACCATCAGTAATAAATTATTAATTTGTTTTCTGCTCTAGCTGGGTAGACAAGGCAGGCACTGTACAGTATAATACTGACCAGCCTAAAAGAATTTTCTCATGTTATTACATTAACAAAAATCTGTTGTCATTTACAGTGAGTGCAGAGCACTATGCATCTGGTTGCAACGCTGAGTCTGAAACCCAAATACAAAGAACAAATGGGATGCATGACTGTAGGTCTCAATTTTATTTTGGTAAAGCTTGTTTATAATTGTTTATAAAGAGCTTTATGTTCCAATAGGGGAAAAAAAAAAAAAAAAAAAAAAAAAAAAAAAAAAAAAGGATTTACTAACTGGCAATGAAGGAATCAAAACTGAAGAAGAAATGAGTAGTCACAGATTCTAGGGGAAAAAAATATGAAGAAAAAGAATGACAATTAATTGGTACTTAAAGTGTGCATTGCATCATCAAAACCTCCTGTCAAGAACCAGGTTGGAAACCAAGCACAGTATTAAGGGTATTAAAAATGAAATGGAGGCAGTTCTGAATTCTTTCTGCGAGCTCTGCCAGAAAAGCTGCTTTATCAATGGAAAACAACGTTGGTAGCAGTTTGCAAATGCAATGACAGCATTGGTGGATAGGGGAAGACACTGTCTCTCATGATATCCTTGTCTCTAAACTGGAGAGACATGGATGTGACAGATGGACCACTCAGTAGGTGAGGAATTGGCTGGATGGTCTCATTCCAAGAGTTGCAGTCAATGCCTCAATGTCCAAGTGGAGATCAGTGACAAGTGGTGTTCCTCTGGGGTCAGCACTGGGAGCAGCACTGCTTAATAGCTTTGTCAGTGACACGGACAGCGGGATCAAATGCACCCGCAGCAAGTTTGCTGGTGACACCAAGCTGTGTGGTGCAGTCAACATGCTGGAGGGAAGGGATGACATCCAGAGGGACCCAGGCGGGCCTGAGAGGTGGGCCTGTGTGAGCCTCGTGAGGTTCAGCAAGGCCAAGTGCAAGGTCCTGCACCTGGGCCAGGGCAATCCCAAGCACAAATACAGACTGGGTGGAGAATGGATAGAGAGCAGCCCTGAGAAGAAGGACCTGGGGGTGGTGGTTGATGAAAGGCTTGACATGAGCCAGCAATGTGCACTTGCAGCCCAGAAAGCCAACTGTGTCCTGGGCAGCACCAAAAGCAGCATGGCCAGCAGGGTGAGGGAAGTAATTGTCCCCTTCTGCTCTGCTATTGTGAGACCCCACCTGGAGCCCTGCGTTCAGCTCTGGGGCCCCAGCACAAGGACATGGACCTGTTGGAGTGAGTCCAGAGGAGGGCCATGAAGACGATCAAGGGGCTGGAGCCCCTCTCCTATGCAGACAGGCTGAGGGAGCTGGGGTTGTTCAGCCTGGAGAAGAGAAGGCCCCGGGCAGACCTTACAGCGGCCTTCTAGTGCCTCAAGGGGGCTATGGGAAAGCTGGGGAGGGACTCTGTGTCAGGGGTGTAGGGATAGGGCAAGGGGGAATGGCTTTAAACTAAAAGAGGGGAGATTTAGATTAGATATTAGGAAGAAATTCTTCACTCAGAGGGTGGTGAGGCCCTGGCACAGGCTGCCCAGAGAAGCTGTGGATGCCCCATCCCTGGAGGTGCTCAAGGCCAGGCTGGATGGGGCTTTGGGCAGCCTGGGCTGGTGGGAGGTGTCCCTACCCCTGGCAGGGGGGTGGAACTGGGTGGGCTTTAGGGTCCCTTCCAACCCAAACCATTCTGAGATTCTACAATTTTAAGATTTCAGAAGTCTAAATAAAAACTAGTCACTGCACTTCCCTAAGCAGTCAGAAGATGGTGTTAGAGTTTTCCTAGGACAGTTTAACTCATAATGGTAGTTACTAAGAATAATGCTAGATCGTCTATTTTTTGATTAAAAAATAAATAAATATTGAATTGAAACTTGAAAATATTATATTATAGCCTATTTAGGAAACAAAAAAAATACTTCAGTCTTTGGAACTGCCTTTTTCTGCTAGATATAAAAACAAATGCTATTTTCACACACAAATGTACAGAAAACATCCCATAAGACACCAGTAAGCCACATCTCTTACGTCTCCAGAAGTCCATACCCACTCGTATTTTAAGTCTTCTATCTTCCTACCACTCCACAGTGTACAATGAGAGGCAGAAAAGTGACTTGGTGCAGAACACAAAACAGTAAAGACTGATACCCCACAGACAACCAGTTTTCAGGAAGGGAAACGGAGAGGCCTCTATCTATGTATAAGAGCTCTAAGCCAGTAGTCATGGCACAGGTTGCTTATTCACCTTGCAGAGGAGCTGTGTGGACAAGTTTGAGCACAGCCTTGAATAGGCAAAATGCTCTAGGCATCCCCTACTAACTCCATTAATTGAATCTCGGATGTTTCAAGCATATATGACTTACAAGTTTTTCCTTCTGTGGAGTCATCCTCCTAAATTACTTCCCACTGTGTGTCCCTTTGGCCATATGGCCTCTAACTGAGTTGTCTTCTGAAACAGCTGTCTGCTGAAAAGTAACTTTGTTATTAAGCACAGTTGTTCATTTATCAGAAGATTGTGTTCCGTCCCTTGGTCTCTCACAGAACAATGTTACATCAATATTTTTTCTGGAGGCTGGTGGAAAATCTCAATCAATGGTATATTTGATTCATTTTTTTTTCTCTGTTAGTTTGCAGCCTGAACATCATCCATCGCAGGGATGAGACATTTTTCCCAATACCTGTCTGAAGTGAGCCAGGTATCAGCATCTGAGCCTTCCACTCTCACTCCCACTATATCTTTCTATAGATGAGCTTGTGATCACCAATACTAGATGCTCCTGGCAGAGTGAAAAGCTTTTTTATAGAATCATAGAATCGTAGAATGTCCTGAGTTGGAAGGGACCCATAAGGATCATCGAGTCCGACTCCTGGCACCACACAGGTCTACCCAAAAATTCAGACCATGAATTATTTTATTCTGAAAGATGTTTGCTATTCTGAAGTTAAGAAACCCTTGACTGCAAACCAGAGATGGTATTAAAGAAAAGACCAAGAACAGATTGTTGCTTTTTAAATAGCAACTATTTTGCATTGCTATTTGGAGTTTGCCACAGTACACAGAAAAGGAAGAGCTAACTTTCCTGCACAATCTGGAATTCGCAAGCTAACAGGCTGGTAATGCTAAGAGTCTTGCCTCAGTGTCATTTAAAGCAAGCTAACTGCCTAGATATTTATACCATCCTCACAGCACAGATTTGGTAAATACCCTCCACAGACTTTCACCGGAGAGCTTCAGGAGAAATTCAGACAAATGGGTTCAGCAGTGTTGTTTTCATTCTCACTTTCCTGCTTTCCTGGACAACCGCTGCCAGAAGCCCGTGGGCCTTCTGAGGTCAGGGAAAATAGGGGATCCATCACAACTCTCTGACAACATCATATCTTTTATTTTTAAAGGAATTGCTAAGCTTAGAATATTCTTATGGCTTTATTCCCCAAATCAGGGTTTCTGGGTGGTTATCAAACCTCCACCAAGATAACAGTGACCTTCTCAGGAATGGTTAGGCAATGTTTGGGGACAGCCAGACTGTTCTCACCATGGGGAGAAATGGGTGATAAGAGACAGGCGTTTCATTACTTGTTCATTGCAGTAATCCTGCTTGTTGAAGGTACAGGTGTTCTCCCTTGATGACAGCAGGGAGGATACACATGAAGCAGCAGTCCCAGAAATCCAAGCCTACCTTCTCATGGAGAACTGCACTTAATTTATTCTCCCAAGGCGATGCTTACTGTCTTCTTCCTTCCTACTAGCTTTCTAAGCTGCATGGGCAAGCTGACTTTTGTATTTCTTACCAGCCTGATAGAAATCCTTTAGGCTGTAGTCTGACAAACACTTCTTTCAGCAGCATCGGAGGAAAAAAAAAAAAAAAAAAAAAAAAAGTGTTATTTTTAACTGAAATCAATCTCTGGGCTTCATTCAACATCCAATGACGCAAGCAGTAGCCCTGGCACAACTTAGAAGGTAGCACAGGAGCTGAAACAAGCCGCAGAGACCAGCTCACGTTGGTGACCGTCACACGAACCCAGACTGCTCATCCAGCTGTGCTCACGCTTCTCATCGAGGTATCCTTCAGAGGTATGTTCACACTGCTTCAGATGAATCCCAAATTAGGAGACATGTACTTGTTTCTTCCATTCAGCATGGATTCACCAAAGACCCCTATTGTATTACAGGAAAAATAGTGTCCCAAAGACTTCTAAACAAGTTGCTGGTCCAGAGTAGGTTGCGATATGACTGACTGCTTACAGATAAAACTATACAAATAAATGTTTTTCCTAAAATCTCTTTCACTGAGAAGTCTGATGGTTTAAACAAAATGATAATCTTCAAACAATTGTTCATTTTAAGTATTTTCAAATTTAGAATATGAATAGATTTTGAAAAAACAAATTTGGCCCCCCCCCCCCCCCCCATTTTTTTTTCAACTAAAATAGTGACATTAAAATACTGTCTTTTTAAAAAAACTTCACCAAATATGAAAGTTTGGAAAAAATTGGATGTGGACAAAAAATCAAATTCAGTTATTGTTTGATACAGAAAAACTAGGATCAGTCCCTAGGACCTGTGCATGTTTGAAATGCTCCACAGTTTAAAAGAAGGGCATTTAAGAGCACTTTTATAGTTGTATTGATATGTAGTGAACAGACAGCCACCTAAAATGAGAGATGTCTCGATACAAGCAGGAAGACCAGCAAGATAGGAAAATCTGCCTGAAATATGCATCCTGTATGAAGATCAACAGACATATCAAAGGTAATATAAACTCCTAGAACAGGACAAAGTGGATATAACACAATTCTCACCATTAACACAAAAATTAAATGGTACTTTTAGGTAGCTCATATAAACAATGTATATATATATATATATAAATAGAGAGATATTTTATAAAATATATAAAATTAGCTCTCTAAGAACGTCTGCTGCTCACAATTAGTAGTTTATAATAACATTGAATATTCAGACTCCCAGTAGGACACCAAGTTTTTCCAGTCTCTCTGGGATAACTGCCTACTCTCTTTGCTTTAAACTTAATGAAAAATTTAATGTGTTCAAGTAAACATCACAATTAGTTTTTAGAAGGCTGAGTCTGAGCACTCCGATGATGCTGTTGCATTAGTTCTATCCCTGCTCTAAAACTCTCTTTTTTGAATAACCGTAGCTATTATTATCAAGTTCCTTAATGCTTCAGACTTTTAAGTCATGGATTAGTCATGAGTTGGACACTACCATGTTTTAAAGAACAGAAGCTTTCTTCATAAAAAATTCTAGGTGGTAAATATTTTTAAAAGGCATATTTTAGTTCTTAAATGACACTTGAAAATCGTGCTCCAACAAGTTGTTAATAGCCAAAAAATCATGTTTAAATCATATTTTGTAACCCTTTAAACCATTTCACTCCCATATGAGAAGGGAACAAACTAAGAAAGATTTTTAAAGAATCATTTTAGTAAAGGGGATGTTCATCACAGAGTATTCAAAGAAAGCGTAAAACATGGAATAAAAATGTTAGGTGTGTATTTCTGATTCTTTGATTCTTTTTCTGTTATGATGACAATGCTAGTGATAAAACCAGGCACAATGTATAGATGTTGCTGTAGTTCTTCATACAGCCTGGTTGTTCCTAAAATTAATGCACAAACCATCCTTTATGAGAACATCTCACAAAGATAAGAGGATTTTTTTACTTTTAAGATTTAACTCTTTCTAACCAGATTATAGTATGGAAATAAGGATGATGTGAAGATGGTAAAAATGATATAATTAATTCAGATTTCAAAAGGAAAACTGGAATAAAAAGCAAAAATTCAAAAAGCATGGATCAACAGCTAACACATACAGGGAAAAAAATAAATAAAAAATAAAACTATGAAAGAGAATTTTGTGCAGGACCAAAGATAAAGATAAGACTTCCTCATAGCCTCATAGCTTTTTCTATACCTTGTCTCTGTAACAAATAGCTGATATATGTTTTCTGGTGATCAAGAAAGGAAGAGAAGCAATGATAGAGCAACATTTACAGGCAGCCCATAATTATCAGGACTTCAGGGAACTTCTCAAAACCCAGATGGCATGAAGGGACGGCTGCCTGGATCTGATTGCATATACTGTGTCCAAAGAGCAATATCTTAGTAAGATCCAGGATGAACGGAAAACGTATGTTACAATATTTTACAGTTACAAAAAGCGATGTTACAATAGCTAATGCTGCCAAGAAACTTGGAAGGGGTAGGAAGCCTGGTAGTGCAGAGGATACATTAAGCTTAGCCATTAGGATCAGACCTTTGTAGAGGAAATGATTCCCCATGTGCTTGCAGCAATGTTCTCCTGCCTGACCTCAAAGCAGGAGACACAAATTCTGACCCAAATAAGCTGCAGATCTGACCCAGCACTGTGCACCCTGTGCTGTCATGTGGCGTGGTTCTGAATAACAAGCAAGTATTTGTTCAAAGTGAGTAAATGTTGATGAGTATGCCAAATTTATATCTATGGAACCGGCAATGACAAACCAGTACGGTTCAATTTTCTGGTTCAGCAACACCCTTCTTTTATTTATCATGGCTGTTATCTCATGAATAATGCATAACTGCTTTATAAAATGCCTGCATAATAAGATGTACACTGCTCTGTAAAGATGTACTCAGAGAAAATTCACAGTAAAGAATAATGAATGCTATTACTACAACATGTAGTTGCTTCCAGAGAAAATATGGATTTGGTACCATCACTGAATTTCTTGCTTTTAGTGTCACAGGTGGATAACAGATATACAGATTATTGAATTCTAGGCCTGCTCTCCTGATTTGAAACTACTGGTGCTTGAGAAAACCACACATCTGCAGGGCTAAGTGCTGGTAGGTACTTGTACAGCAAAAATACAACGTAGAATGGGTCCTATTAAAGACAAATGGATTGGAAGCTGTGAGGAGAGTAGAGTTTAAGTCACTGCCTCTGAAGCAGAAGCCTAAGGGATGATGCCAGATGGTTGTTTTTTTTTTTTTTTTTTTTTTTTTTTTTTTCCAAAAAGGAAGGATTTGGAAACTTTTAAACATAGCAAAGAGCAAATTCTTTCACTCTGGAAGAAGGAGACAGAAGATCTGCAGAGGGAGAAAGTTCTGCAGCAGGAAAATGTCATCAGAAACAACGTCTTGTATTTATTGAATCAGCAGTTATCATAATGCAATAAATTTACCTCCCAGACATTCACAGAATCCAGACCGATTTATCTGAACTCTAGCATGATATAAACTGTCGACAGTGAAGCAAAGCAAAGCAAAGCAAAGCAAAGCAAAACAAAACAGAGTATTTGTGCCTTTGCCACCAGGGGCTTGGCACTGCCCCCAGCTCGCAGCATGCCCTGCAGCCAGAGGGGCTGCATCCCATGTCCCATGGCCTGCTTGTCTGAACGCTGCTTGTCCTAGCAGCAAGGCAGCCTTGTTTTCTGTTTAGAAAGTACCTACTTTGCTTTCTGTGCTAAGGAACTAGGTAATAAATAAGAGCAATATGAAGAGATCTGGGTTCATGCAAGACAAGAGGACTCAGACAATACTTAATAGATAACAGAAGGCAAATTAAACTCTCTGATCCTCATTTGGCCAGGGTTTTGTCATGTTCAGAGCCTTACAGAATTATGTTTTTCTGTAAGGCAATGGCATAAAATATCTAACTCGGTACTAAAAGCACAAGCTCATGATTAATATATTTTATAATGTAAATGATTTATGCACAATGGGTTCCTGGCAAAACTGTGAAATTAAGCAACATGTCTTGTTTTCCTTTTTCCAACTTCATTTCTGAGCACAAGACAAATGAGATACTTAGAGATCTGTGAATTTCAAAACTTGTCTTATCATGGCTTTTTTGAAACATGGCAAGATGCTCCTCTTTGGTAGATAAAAGGAATTTTTTAGAGATTCTGAAACTGAAATTTAACATGTGCATGCATAAATAAACATATGATAAACAGCTCTGAAAGTCTGGATGGATTTATTACTGCAATATTAAGATTTCTGCTATAGAGTATTCAAGGATTCTAGCAGACAAGCAGAACACATGGAAGTCAGCATTAAAGCCACAAAAACCTTGATGTGCTCTAGATGGTCTTATTTCCTGGTTACAGACAGATGCTAAGTGCCTCTATATTGGCATGTTTTGATTTCAAATTATGATCCAGAATCATGGTACAACTTCTGTGTTTTTGTAAACCAAACTAATAATTTTGTGACCACATCAATGAAATGAAAGGTGGATATAAAATTTATGCTTATTCCAAATAGAAAAACCACTCTGCAATGATCTTTAATGATGTGCAAAATATCTGCAAAATATGAGCCTGGATTTAGATTTGTTGACTAGTCATGCTGCATGGAAATCTGAATGTTCTGAAGATGCAGTGATCACTTCAAAGATCAAGATACTGCATGGAAAATAGACTCCAGAAGAAGATTAGGAGGGTATTGGTCTGATCCTGAAGGGAAGATAAGAAATGTAAACTTGAAAGGATTATAATCAGAGTGCTAGGGAAGGACTTTATGACAGAAAGGCATCAGAGTCTGATGGATGAAGATACAGATTTAATAGCTGGAACAGGAATGAAGAACTGAATTTTCACTACATTGTGGAATAAGTACTGGCAGCACTTTGGAAGAGCCTTTGTACACATGGAGAAGTCTCATACATTGAGGGCTGACTATTTTTTAAGCCTGGGAAAATCTTGAGATGAAAGAGATTAAGGAATTTACCAGTGCCACATGATGTGCCAGAAACAGATCAGTCATTCCTCCAAAGTGAAGAATCAACATACGAATAGCAAACCTCCAAAATACTTTTTATAATGTTAGAAATATAGACAGCACATGGATCTGATTCTCCATGTGCAGAGATCTATACTACATTTCAGTACTGCCTGTGAAAAATTCACCCTAAAAATGATACACTCCGTGCACAGTGCTGTACTTCATGGCTGTCAAAGCCAAGTCAAGTCACCTCTGTTTTCCAGAGGTGTTTGCTTTTGGATCAGTTCCTGTCTGATACTTTCCTTGTAAAATGGAAAGAAAAAAATAGGGAATCGCTGAGCTGGATGGAAAACAAGATGCATACTGCTGACCCTCTTCCAACCACCCTTACCACAACTGCTGTACCCACAGGTACCCACAGGACCTTAAGGAAGGCCCTGAACAGTGGCTTAGATTTGCAGGTGTTCTCATAGTCTTTCTCTTTAGGGAGGGGGCAATGAAACATCACTCATTTTGTTTTAGAATAATTTCTGGTACAGAAATAGGAAGTATTATTAACATTCTCATTACCTAGCTAATCATGTGTGGAAGCTTAAGATGAGTAGGTTGTATCATTTCAATTAATCATTGAGAGAAGCAGCAAAATATTTAGGCAGATTAAACAGAAATCTTCATGAAAAACATCTAAAAGCACATGAAATTTGATCCAAAATGTCTCTTCAGTTTTGCTCACCAAGGTTCAGCAGCTGGAAATCGAAGCAGAAGCTTCCAGGTAAGCCATGAGACATGCTTTAACAAAGAGCGATTAGCTATTGGAATAATTTGAAAAGACTTCGGCAAAAGGCCAATGACTGACAAGTTGGAAATTTGGTCTGAATGTCCTGAAGATACTCACACCCTGTGTGGGAATTAATTCAGAAAAACACAAAGGGCTGCATGGCCAGTTGAAATTTCCAGCCTTACAGTCTATGAATATTTGAACGGATATTGATGATTTCACCAGTTCACATATGATTGTGATCATAAAATCTTTTGCCTTAAGACATCTGTGTGTATGTGAAAAAACTGCTGCTCACATTTTGTGTTCATCCTAAAACAATTGCAGTGGTTGTGTTAAAACCTAATGTCATCAGCTGTTAACGATCTACTAAGTAACTCCATGACAATTTCTTCATCTTTCTTCCTGCCAGCACTGAACACATTCAGAAATCACTCAGAAAGGGGAGACTCATACTTCTAGCACAGCAAGTGTTACCATAAAACCCTTCTGATGGCCCTCATGCAAAATGCAAGCAGTTTACAAGAGTGACAACTGCAACGTGAGAGGAAGCAAGGAGAGGACTCTAGCCAGCTGAAACATACAGAAATGCAAACCTCTGCATTGCTAGGAAACTGGTAAAAGTAAATAAATAAAAAATCAGTCAATGGAGGGGTTGGCTGATTATTTTGCTCTTCAGTAGCTGGCATCCACCTGAGCAGACTAGCCTGAACCCATGATCTTCCAGGAGGCGTGGCAGGCTGAAAATTACTTCTTTTTCATCAGACGCTTAAAATTTAAGGCTTACTCAAGTCAACGGCAATACAGAATCAGTCTGGAGGTTCTCAGTGCATTTAAGAAAACCTTAACATGGAAAATCCTACCTTGCAGCCTAAAGCTGCCAATGCTACCAGTAAAATGTTTCTCTCATTTACCTGTTTGTTTTACTCTTAACCTGCATTTTTCCTAAACGGATCAGGAAAGGCAGTGGGACAGTCTAGGGAAATAATTATGCATGCTCTCATCAGATAATAAAATCGGGGTGGGAAGGCATTATCTATCACTGTGCAATAAAGGTACAAGCCACTTTTCTTTCATGCAAGTGCACTGCGGAGCTATGTGAGTAATCACATAATGCATCTTCTGAAATGTTATCCACATAATCTTGAAAAGAGTGCTGCTTTATGGGAGTCAAACCAAAAGCCTAAACTCACAGAGTCACAGAGTTTTTCAGTCTGTCCTATTACTATATTTGAATTTAAGATAAAAGCCAACTTTAAGTCCCAGAACTTTTAATTGCAATCTACTTATTTCATTTGTAAACTGCAGGAATACCTGAGAAAAAAGTGGGATGAGCAATATCAGTTCTGTTTCTATTAAGAAATGTATTTTTATACCTGACAACAGGTGTCCAGATTTTTTTCACTTAAGTGCTGGATTACTGTGCTCTGTGCTCAGTGTGGAAATTTGGGAAGTTTTAGTCAATGGACAATGAAGTAAACTGGACTCTGAGCTGTGTTTCTTGTATAAACACCTCTGTTTTGAGACTGGGAGCCTTCACTGGAATCTTATTGCAGTTTTCAGTGTTAGTTTTGAAGTATACAATCCTAAACTGGAAAATACAGGATTAGAATTGCTGAGAAAGAATAAATTCATCCCCCAAAAACAGAAAATAAAGGGAAAAAAATCTTAAATGTCCTGAATAGGAATATAAAGGGAAGAAAAAAGAATGGGGAGCTTTTTCCACAAGAAGGATTTTACAGAACAATTTCATTCAGAGAAACCTGCAGGCAGCAGGTGCACCTGAAGGGGAGAAAATAGCACAGGGGTTTCCTGCTCGAACACTTGCCATCTCTCGCTGTCCCTCCCGCCCATGGCTGCAGCAGTGGAGGGCAGCAGCTCTTCTCACAGCTAATGAGAGCCCTTTGGGCTAGCACTAAAAACATTCTTCTTGTGAAGATTTCAATGCTGCAAGAAAATCTGGAAAATCACCCAGAGAAGGTTCCAAGCCCTCTCTGCTGGTTATCATCTCTGCTGATGCTGAGTAGCCCTTCTACTTGGGGCTACGGTGACAGCAAGGGAAGCCGTCAGGTGTTTGTGCACATTGCATTATAGTGGCTTTGTTTCATCCACAGGTAATCTAAACTATCAGTCCTAGCGGGTTTACTTCAGACTGGCAAGAAGGGTTTAGCAAGACTTGGCCTTTGTCTGAAGGGGAATTAATCAGAGATGAAGAGACCTGATGGAGAAGTCATCAAGATATCTTTAAAAATCACAGCTGATTGGGGCTCAGGTTGAACAATCCATCCTCAGTCATTTCCTTCAGCACAGCAGAAGGATGCCAGCACCCTGCTTTCACGGGGCAGAACGGGCAGCCGGAGGTGGCAGCACCTCTCAGGGGGCTCCGTGCCGCCCTTGGTGCCACAAACACATGGCCATCAGACACCGCTGGGGCTTCTACAGAGCCCTGGGCAGCTAACAAAACACCAAGCTGAAGGCTCTCAGTAGGAGGCTCTTTCTCATCTGTTGATTATACTTCTAATAAAAATGATCGTGCTATGGACTCTGCTTTTTATATGGCAGTGGATATTTGTTAAGGAAGAAGTCATTAATAAATACCTAGAGGTAGTGGAGGGAGTTTGTTTATTTGCCCCATCAGAACATACTAAATATCACTGGCATCTTTGTGCTGAATTGAAGAATACAAGAAATAAAAATACCACAAAGCAGATGATTACACAGAATGGCCACAGTGTGAAACAGCAGCAACAGTCCCCCCCCAAATTATTTACTTTCCCTACACATTCTCCCAAACAACATTTGCTTCTCTAACAATCCTTCTCTCATAATCTAGCAAAACGCTTAAGCATGTGTGGTCTCAACATCAACAGGACTTTTACCATGCTCAGAAATAAGGAGATGTTTAATTTCAGGGGTGTGGGGGGTACGGGTCTGACGACTCAGACATACAAGGAAAATGCCCTTAACTTCTCTGACGGTATATTGAGATATTTTGTTGCTTGCAATTTGTATTTCAGCTTTTGTGCTTAAATGACATCTGTACCTATGTGAAATTAAGACAATATTAAACTATTAAACTAGGGAAAATATTAAAATGCATGACTTGGAAGAATTTACAAGCAATGGTTGGCTAGAAAATATGGTTATAACAAAAAACTCTATTTATCATCTAATTTTTCTAATAATTTTAATGCTGTCTTGCAGTGGTAAATACTGGTTTGGGCCATCACTGGCTGAGCAAAACCCAGGCGTATGTGGTGAATGAAGAACAGCAGTGCTGAGTACTGTCAGTGCAGTGCCCACCAGCATTTATTGCAGAGATTATCCATTTAGTTCTATTGTTTTCCCCCACTGCTGTCTAAGGCTTTTTATAATTCCCTGATCCACAGACTCATGCAAAATTGTCTAATTCTGCTGGCCAAGGCTGTTGTTATTTTCCCATTTCCAAGGCAGGAGTACAGCTGGGCAGTGCACCAGCGCTGCTCCCCTTAGGTCCTGCTACTTCACATCCCTCTCCAGCAGGTGCAATGAAAAGTTTAACTACTCACTGAAGTATTTGTGGGTGGTCAGTTCCTCCAAAACAGCAGCCTCTCTGAGCTTTTGCTATGGAGTTTCTGCTTTCTAATCCTATTCTTGTGCAGGTGTTAAAGGACCTGCAATAACATGCTCTACAGAGGAGCCTTAGGTGTATAGGAAGGCTGTTACTCTCCCGTGTAAATGTTAACACACTAAAAGATGGTGTGCAAAGCTGAGCAGGTACATAAGAACTTTGCTTTCCGAAAGCCAGATGATAAAAAATAGAAGCTAAGTCTTTCTCTCACACATAACACATACTCACATGCTCTATTTTTCTTTTTTCTCTCACCTTTTACCTTTTTTTTTTTTTTTTTTTGGTGTGGCTTAGAAGGGTTAGTTCAGTACGGTCCTCCATACAGAGTCCAGAGACTGTATAATTAAAGTCCAGAAACAATATTAAAATGGGTTCCTCTAACTCATACCATATTGTTATACCCAAGATCTGGATTAAGGCAGCATATGGAATTACTGTAATATGTCTACAGCCCAGGAAGATGCTCTGTTTATTCACTTTTACTGTAATTCTGAGCTGCAATAAGGTTATATCCTTGAAATATCATATGCCAGAATCACTGCTGTAGTTGTTTCTTAAACATACCAGATCTTGAACCAAGCAGTTAAACAAGCAGTTTTAACAGGCAGCAGAGATACTGATATACCTGAATTACTCACTAGCAAAAGTGAGCAGTCTTTGGCTCATAATCTAAAACAGATTTTTATTAAATGCTCCTCTGCAGTCTGACTTACAAGAAACGATCTGCTGCACAAAAGAAGTTCTTCATTTACAACCTGATGTTTATTCATTTATATTAAGCCTTTAACTGTATGTTTACCTGGTAAATGAAGCAAGAGATGATTGCAGCTGTGGTCAAAACCAATCCCTGTCTGTGTTGTTATGGCAACTAGTATTCAACCACCCTAGGATTCTTCTAAAATTGCATTCAGTCTCTCCTACTATAAAGAATGGAAAAGCAATTTTCAAAAACTTCTGTATGAAAGGTCGCCACCGAAGCACTGCATTCTGCATACTGAGACTTGGCCAGAGGCTAAATGCGAGGATGAACACGGCCATAAAACTTCCCGTGGTTGGCAGTAACCACAAAACAGCAGCATAATTGTGTCCTTTAACCCCAGAGGAAAGAACAAGACTTATTCATAAGTGCACAGCTATGCTAAAGGCAACCATGTAAGGTAAAATGCTAGCCAAGCAGGCTGCTGGATACTAATAACATTTCTCTCCTATTCTTGTGACGGATTTTTACAGTATTTGAATAAAAGGCTAAATCTGCTCCCATTTCATAGCTGTTTTGTGAATGTCTTCACAAAGGGATGATCTGATCCTAGCGTAGGTTTCATTTCTGGCAGATCACCAACTGCAGTTCTGTTTTCTGATGTCAATTGCTTCTCCCAGGTGCATCAGGTCATACCTGTGGATAATATTTTTCTTCAGTGTGCTTCAGGAGGAAAGACTTTACTATAGGAGTAGTACCAAGCACAAAGACAATAAAAACTAATTGTCTTTGGTTTCAAAGCCTTAGCCAGTCATGTGAGAGAGGTAATGATAAAAAATAAATGAACATTTTATTAGTCGAGGCACTGAACAAATGAGTTCAGAGACAATCAATACACACCTTCTCAGCTCTGACACAAGGGAGCTATTTTTCACTTGGTTGCTGCATCATTTAAAAATTAATTACTTTTATTTGCATTTAAGTAACAATCTCCAGCCAAGAGTGGGGTCGTACTGTGCCAGTCACTGCTGGAAGTAGTAAGGGCAGATCCTGTCCTAAGGAGTTTGCAGCAAATGAGCTACATCTTGACTGTAAGGTCTTCCTAACCGCAAGGCAACATGCTGCTTTATCCAATCTGAGCCACTTTCAAGTGTAATAAAGAAAAATAATTGAATACAGCAGCTTAGTCACTGGAAATATATATATATATATTTCTTTTTTAAAATATATATATATATATTTCTTTTTTTAAAAAAAAAGAAAAAGAAAAAGAAAAAGAAAAAGAGAAAAAATAGGAATAGCCTACTTGAGAAAGATGGCCTACTTGAGAAAATATAAATTGTTACAGTTGCTACTTAATCAGTTTTCAAAACACTTTTACAGTACTGATAAGAAATTGTGCATCTTAACTTCCCAGCCTACATATATGCACATATCAGAGAGTTATCCCAATGTAACACAGCAGAATATGCAAATGTGTTCCAAAATGTTTCAGTTTCTGTGCAGATTTTTTTGACTTTAATCTTTTCCCTGTGGTTTGCTTGTAACCCGTGCTGTCTGCGCCTGGGGACTAGCCTGGTCCTGTGGAGTCTTCCCCCCTCACAAAGTCATTTCTTGTGCTAACACTTCCACTTAGCTGAATCAGACGGAAAGGGAAGGCAATTTGTGCAGAGGGCTGCAAGGATCAAGGAACGGTTACCAAGCAGAAATGCAGTCTATTATTTTCCCCAGCTAGAGCCTACGCAGTAGCCGAACCTTGTGAAAAGTTCGCTTGCACACCAATGGTGTTCGTATGAGAAGCCACTCCTTTGTACTCTCATTGTGAGTCCTCCTTTCTTCTCCCTCCTGGAAGCCACTCACCCTATGAACAGTACATAACCTTGTGGTTTAGAAAATGTCTTTCAATTTCACCACCTGCAGTGCTTCATGAAGTCGTTTATTACTTTTTTACTGTGCTCTTCCTTACCAAAGCACCCTGTTCATCACCGCCACGGGCTCAGCGCTGTGATGCAGCAAGCTGCGATCACACGTATTTGTGTCTGTTAGCGACTGGTCTTGAACCTAGGAAAAGTTGTCTGTCTGATTTTAGCTATATTTTAACAATTGCTCTTGTCCTGTATGTCTTCCCCCTCCAAAATGGAGAAAAACGTTAAAATGTAAAAAACCATGCAGGGAAGCAAACAAATATTCTAAGTAAGGATCAGTTGACATAGGAAGAAAGGAAAAGGGAAGGGAAAATTAAAAAAAAAAAGAAATATTGCATGACTTCCTTTTTAATTTAATGAAAATTTAGCTCTGAAAATGCTTCAGTAAATATACAAACATTTGGCTACCCAAATACATCCAGTTCCAATGAGAGTAGACACCGAAAGCTAAATCTGCTGTCTTACAAGAAGAGAAGGATATAATGAAATTTTGGGATGAGATGAGATTACTAGGATTAATATACAACAGTTACTAGCCCTTTCTTCATTAATATGCTCACTGACCCTGTATACCACTTGTTCTTTCCACCTAGAGTAATTCGTCCCTCTTTCCATTTTGATATTGATGTCTGGGGTTGTTCTTTTGCACTCTTTGATACAAGCCAACAGTTCCAGCCATCTTGTTGTTGTTGGCTCATTCCCCAAATCTTTCCTTCATCCTGCTTCCAATTCTTTCTCTTCACTGAATTTCCACAATTTATTCAAAGGGAAAAATGACAAAGAACAACTGCATCCTCTTCTCCCAGACACCTTTGTCTTGTCCCCCTCCCCCTGGCTCCCAGCTGCAGAAGTTTCCTACCTCCAGTTATCCCAGTTGTTATGGGATCACATCCCATCTCCTCAGCTGCCCCATCATCCCCTTTTCCCCTCCCTTATTCTCCTCTTTTGTCCCCCACTCTCCTGTAGTTCTCAGCTCTCACAATGAAGCCATGCTTTCCTGTGTAAGCCTTAAACCCACACTTGACCTCATTTGCCCCTCCAGTTGCTGTTTCCTCTCCCTTTCATCTGTAAATTCATGGAATGCCTCGTTTCTGGTCACTGGAGTACCTCTCCTTAGTCCCTTCCTTTCCTGCTCAGCCGTTGCCCTACAACAGCTCTCGCTGAGGTACGTTATGACTTTCTAGGACTACTGAGCATTCCCCAGGTTCTTGAGCCGCCGGCTGCAGCCAGCCTGGCTGCGTTGAAGTGTGAATCTCGTCCTTCTGAAGCCCTGTCCCTCCTTGTTCCTATTAGCCTCTCCTCTCCTCTCCTCATTCTTCTTCTCTATTCTCTTCTGCAATATATTTTTGCAGAGTGTTTCTCTTGCCTTAATCATTTACTAGTGTACTTGAGAGTCATCTCTTCTCTCTGGTATTCTCATCTGTGAATTAAATTATCGTGTGTTTCTGTGTAGAACACTTACTGATCCACCCCTCTGTCATCTCCTATTCAGTATCACATCTCAGACTCTATCTGGCTTCTCCGTATGATGTTCAGCCATCAACATAAAGTAAACGTGGCTAAAATAGTGATGACCGTGAGTCCTGGGGTCATTCTTACTGTGCCTAGCCTTGACTGCAGGAGATAGTCAATGACAATCAATGACTGTTGCCTGTCATTCAAGCTCCACAGCCACTATCATCTCAAGCCTCTTGAAATTCCTTACCCAATCCTTTTGTTTGTTTGTTTGTTTTGATACAACATTCCATATTCCAGCTTGCCTTCCAGCTCTCACAATTTGCCATGCGATTTCCGCACAGCCTTCCTCCAGCCCCCAGGAGCACAGCACACGCCCTGCTCTTCTCCCTCCCTGCCACGTTTCGGTCAGCGCGGAGTCGTCGTCTCCCCACTCCGGCTGGCCGGTGATGCCCACCTTTGCCAATTTTCAGCCACGCACTTTCTGTGATTTCTTCCTGGTGCTTTGTAGCCCAGTATAAAAAGCTGCAAAGCTCCTTCCCTCACCACAAGCACACTGAAGCTGCCCGCATGCATTTACTGCTTTACATGCAGGCTAGGATCTACCTGGGCAGCACTCGTATTCGTGTGGTGCTTGTACAACAGCTAGCACAATGAATTTCTGGAGCTAGGCTGAGATTTCTAGACACCGCTGCATACCGACTAGTTCTGAAAACACGTTCAAAGCCCACATCACATCGGAGCTCCTCGTTCCCTAGCGCACCCTCGTCCCTAGCGCAATCCCGTGGGCGCAGGGCTAAGGCTGTGCCTCGAGCTGCCAGGAACTGGGAGACAAACTTGGCAGGGCACCATTTGATCCCATTTCTGTTTTGTGCATCACCCGAATTGCACGGTGTGAGGCAGCAGGCTGGGACATCGCCACCTCTCATTTCAAACCGATTTTCTCACCGAGCTGCTTTGCAGAACAACCCCAACAACAAGCAAACGCCCCCCAAACCCCCAAACCCACCGCGTCTTCCACCTCCGAACCCCACCTTCCCTCCCCTCCCGCTGCCCCATGGGGTTCACAAGACCACTCGCGACCCCTCCACGGCCCCCCAGCCCTCCGGGGGTCCCCGACCCGGCAGTGCCCGGCTCCCCCCAGCCCCATCCCACCCCGGGGACCCCCTCGCCCCCCGCCCGGCCCCGCTCACCGGTGCGCCCCGCGCCCTGCTCCCTCCCGCCAGCCTCGGCGCCGCCGGGCTCCTGCGGGGGGCTCTCGGAGTCGGTGTAGGTCAGCCAGGTGGACTCGGTCTCCCTCGTCCAGCTCTCGTAGTACCGAGGCTCGATGGCGTCTGCCCGGCTGCCCCCGCAGCCCATCGCGGCGCCGGCTCTCAGCGCCGCCGGGGACACGGCAGCATCGCGCCGCTCGCACTGGCACGGCTCGGCTCGGCTCGGCACGGTTTGGCACAGCTCGGCAAGGCACGGCACGGCACGGCACGGCACGGCACGGCACGGCACGGCCTCCCCCGTCTCCCCCCCCCCCGCCTTCTCGCCGCCTCTCCCGCTCACCCCCTCCGCCCCATCCCCATCCCCATCCCCGTCCCCGCTCCTCCCAGCCTTTATCATCGCCCTCAGCCTCCCCTCCCACCTCCCTGTCCCCTCCCCTCCCTCTTGCCTCCTCTCTCTCCCCGGCCCTTCCCATCTCCGTGACCCCTTTTTCTCCCCCCGACCCCCTCTGCCCCCCCCTTTGCTCCCCACGGGGTGCTGCACCCCCCAACGGGGGGGGGGGGAGCAGTCACCAGCCGTGTCTGGCATCCTCCTGGCCAGCTTCCACAGCCCTTTCTGCATCCCGCGGTTGGGTCTTGCAGCCCTTTCCATAAACCCACCTGTCCCCTGCTCGATTTCACCCCTGGAGCCCCGCTCCTGGCCTCGGCATCAGTGTAGTTGCTGCTGGGGAACTGGGAACTGAAGGCGCGATGGTCAGTGCCTTGCTCCAGAGGAACTTACACTCTTCCTCCTTCAACATGTGCTTTGGGAAGCAACTGCAAATGCAGGGCTACTGACGACATTCCTGAAAAACAGAATATAATTTACACAAGCGTTGGTAATCTCAGTGAGACATGGGGTCTTGACTCTGATGGTGGCTGCCATTCGTGTTGCTATAGCTGCTTCTCCAGGCCCCAGCAGAGGTGGAGCAAGCCCCACTAACATCAGGCCCTGTAGGACCATACCCTGGGAGGGAAACTTTACCCCAGATAGATATTTCTCTCATGTAATCCATTTGTAGAGGAGCAGTGGCGTGGCATTTCACCCCAACCAACCTGCGGAGTGGCACAGAAGATGTGTGCTGGGCTTCCCATGGGCACACAGCACAGGTGTTAGCTCAAAAAGAAGTGCTGGAGAGCCTCGGGCTGCCTCACAGCTGGAAGCAGAAGCACGAGCTCTCTGAAGCTAAAAGCTCTTGTTCCTATAAGACCTTCAGAGGGCTCCAGCAGACCCATCCCCTGCATCCCGTCCTGCAGGTACCCCCTTCTGCTTGGGAAGGGGTTTGGGGCAGAGCGGTCTCTCCATGTTGCTGAATCACCACCCATCACACTTCTGGAAGCAGATGCCTATTTAGATGTTTCTAAGCAGCTTCTCAGCCAAACACTGACTCACGACGATCGTACTTCCCTGCTGAGGTCTGCTGAGACCACTCGCAGCGTGCCGCTGACATTTGTAGCCCACATACTTGTGTTACCAAGGCCCTAGCACCAGTGGGGCAGAGAGCTGGTAGCCATATTGTCATCACTGGGATCATGCTTTTGTGGATTAATATGACTTTTTTTAAAAAAGGGATCTCCAACAGAGGGTTTTTGTTCATCAGACTGCCCCGCCATCGGATAATCTCTGGGGCAATAGAATATTGTGGCATTTGAAAGCAAATGAACAGACCTAACACCCAACACACTGGATGGCTTTTGTGTGCCCTAAGGGCATGTCCTAGGGAAAATTGCAGGGCACGCCTGAGCCTCCAAAGAAAGCTCGAGCAATGCAATCAGTGTCTCACACCGTAATTACATGAAGCAACTTCCCAGACAGACAGCCCTAAACAACAGACACGCTGCAGCAGAACCTCTGGGGAGGCTTTTTATTTTGTTTTGATTTAACTTAAAAATTGGAAAGACTCTTGTAGCATGCTGTCTTATTGCTTGTGTGCCTTCATTTCCGTTAGATTTAAGTTCACAGAGACAGAATTACAAAAAGGTTTAGGTTGGAAAGGACCTCTGGAGATCATCTGGTCCAAGGACTGAAGGGGCAGGATCACCTCCCTCGGCCTGCTGGCCACACTCTTCCAATGCACCCCGGGATCCCGTTGGCCTTCTAGCCACAAGGGCACACTGCTGGCTCATGGTTAACCTGCTGTCCACCAGAACGCCCAGGTCCCTCTCTGCAGAGCTGCACTCCAGCAGGTCAGCCCCCATCCTGTACTGGTGCTTGGGGTTATTCCTCCCCAGGTGCAGGACCCTGCACTTGCCCTTATTGAACTTCATGAGGCTCCTCTCTGCCCAACTCTCCAGCCTGTTGAGAGCCTTCGGAAGGGCAGCTCACCCCTCTGGGGTATCAGCCACTTCTCCCAGTTTTGTATCATCAGCAGACTTGCTGAGGAGGCACCTCAGCCCTTCATCCAGGCCACTGATGAATAAATTAAACAAAACTGGACCCAGCGCTGGCCCCTGGGGGACACCGCAGCTACAACTGGAGTCCTTGTCACTGATGGCAACCCTCTGAGCTCTGCCAGCCAGTTCTCAATGCACCTCACTGCCCACTCATCCAGCCCCCACTTCCTGAGCTTATATCATGGGAGACAGCGTCAAAAGCCTTGCAGAAGCCCAGGCAGATGGGTTCTGCCTGTACTCTCAGAAACTACATCTTCTGATGTATTTTCTCTAACACAGTCTTCAAAGTCTGGAAAAGCCACAGGCAAGAGAACAATGCAGGGCTTCTCTCTCTCTCTCTCCTATCACCAGTAGAGAAGAATTAGTCAGTAAATGTAAAGCAGGCCCTTAAACCCTTGCAGCGACCCACAGGACTGTTCACAGAGCCCTGTAAAGGTGCCATTTCACTGGGGCACTCTGCACCAGCCTTCCCATTTCTGCTCTTGGTGGAGCAGTAAGCAAATTACTGCAGAAAAGTAATAGCGCAAATACCTCTGCGTTCACATTTCATGGCTGGTGTGATGTCTGAGTGGTTTATTAAATTGCTTGGATGATAATAAGACCGGGTAATTTTCACTGTCAAATATTAAGGCTTGACAAGGCTCAGATTAATTAAAGCATCCTTCAAAACAAAAATGTGTAAATAACTAACACAAACAGAAAACATTTTTTAGCTGCAGTAAGTAAACTGTTTGATTTTATTTTCATCAATTCCCAGTGGAACTGAGAAACGCCATTTAAAATTGTATTTTCTTTCCACAGCTAAAAGAAATGCTCTTCTTTGGTGTGTTTTGAATTAATTAAAGAGACTAAGAGAAAAACACGGTTTTGTATTCCTTTGTTAATGGAGTCAAATCCAATCAATTGTAGGCACCTCCGTACGAAATCCATTCTGATTAATTAAGAAAATTACTTCTCACTGGCGAGAGTGCCAGGCACAGTGCAGCATTTCCGTGTACCCACACACTTCTGATCCGCTCCTGAGCTAAGAGCAGGCCCCAGGACATGCATCATTTGTGTGAAGGAGCCGGTAGCTATCAAGTGCAGCAAGCTATCACAATTAAATACATTTTTGCTTGCATGTTGGCTGACATGAAGAAGATAGTGCTGGTTTTAGTACAGCAATCACAATATAACAAGAACATTCATTTGATAATATTATTTTTTTCTTGCACTGAGAATTGTGGTAGGGAAGACAGTGGAACAGAAATCTGCCCAAAGAAATGCAAAAAAAAGAGTCAAGCTAATCTTAGGCTGAGCCCACCTGTGGAGGGCTGGCCACAGATAAGTGAAGGACCAAAACCTGCAGAAATCACAGTGGGAGAAGCTTTATGACTTGTCTTTCTTCCTTCCTTCCTTCCTTCCTTCCTTCCTTCCTTCCTTCCTTCCTTCCTTCCTTCCTTCCTTCCTTCCTTCCTTCCTCCTTCCTTCCTTCTTCCTTCCTTTCTTTCCTTTCTTTCCTTTCCTTTCTTTCTACGTTTCAGCACCTGAAGTGTTCCAGCCTGGCAGGAGTGAGATTGAGAATGCAATTCTTTTTGTCTCATTTAATTTGTCATGCTGTTACCATCATGCCGGGAGCTTATTAAGGAAGTAAAATGTGATCTCTGTCTATTAATCATTAGCACAAGTGTGGTCTCACATAAATCCTATTGGGGAGCTTGTACTGTATTTTAGCAGTTCTGGCTTTGTGCTGCCTGCTGTACAACAAGCAGCAGTGCTTTTCCTAATAGCTGCCAGCGATGCCCGCTCTGTATATTCTGCTGTCTATGGCTGTTCCCTGAAGAACAGAAAGGGCAGAAAGGGCAGGGAATGAGGGAAGGCTCTTCCTTGTTCAAAATAGTTTTTCAAAGCAGATTTAAAACAATTTGATTTTATGCTCATCCTCATAAAATATATGCAGACTTGTGGTAGGACGCAAGGACATCTTTAGCTTGTCTCACAGTTCATGTGCATGGAGCATCCTGAGCACTGCTGCATTCCCAATGGATGCACCAGTCTGCTAATGACAAAAGTAGCCTCACACACTGTAGATCTCTCAGAGAAACAAAACAGACATGGAGATTTGTCTCTCTCAAATGGACAAAATAGCATGGAGAGGAAGATGAAGGCGGTGTAAAATCACAGGTCCAGCCAATGCCAATGTATGCCAGATATTAGCTTCACTTGTAAAACTAGATGCCACCTCTTATCCTGAAGTGATTTGTGCAGCCCTTATGGATTTCATTACTATACCACTTTTACATCACTGACCAAAGCCACCAGCACCCCACAGATGCGGGGAGCAGGTAAGGAACTGAGGAGGTACTCAGTGTGCCACCTGCAGGAAGATCAGTTGGATTTTCCCTTTTTGTGTGAGTGCAATTCTAGGCAGGCCAGCCTTTGAGCGACTGAGATGTCACACAACAGTGCTGTGACTCTGGAACTAAACTACCTGAATCCTGATCGTATCTGAATATATGAATGTTTCTGTCTAGGTTTCCTACATTTCTAAAGGAAACAATTTGCTCTGTACTTCATATAATTGTCTAATATTGATCTGACAGGCATATGAATTAAAATGAGCTGCTTTTCTGTCCTACAGAAGAGTCCAGTGAGGTGTCTACCATTACAAAAAATGAAAGGTTTTTATAGTTTGTTGTTGTTGTTTTATCCATAGAGACATGGAGGAAGGAAAAGAAAGAATGACATAAAGAAATATGGTTACTTCTTCCCACAGTTATTTCCAAAAATATTTAAGTTGCATTTTTGATTGCACTCCAGGCAATCTACAAGCATACAGAGGCAATAATTCAATATTGTTTGGAGTTATAAACGTTCTGCTCATACATTAAATATTTTCAAGATATGTGTACTATTTTGTGTAAGTGAAATTGGACACTATATTTTAAAACTTGTTCTTTTTAGTCAGGTACTTTGTGTATCTGAGGAGAAATAGATTTCATTAGCTCTGTTATATGCACTGGACATCATCACTCTAAGCTTGCAATATGCCTGGAAGCAAGATTGCCTCTGAAGTTTTCACACCATATGTATGAGTCAGCTTTCCTCTTGACAGGCAGGTAGTTACCTCAAGGAAATGATCAGGCATTCATCTTTACTTTTATGAGTACTTGTAAAATACAATTTTTGTGGCTTGATTACTCAAATATTTCTCTAAAACAATTTTCAAATGTATGCTATATGATTTCCACATTACTGTGCATTCATTATGTGGATCTTCCAGCAAGGAAACAATAGCACTCATTTATCTTATGTGGCCGTTCAAAGAAGTTTTCAATTTATTTTTCACAGCTTACTGAAAATGTGATATTCAATACTAACTATATCTCAAGGTTCGGAGAGATGTCTCCAAACAGCTCATAACCAGGAAAAGGTTAGTAACCTGCCCTTCCACTTCTTTCAATTTTTAAAGATGACTCTGAAATAGAACCTCACATCCCAATACCCAGATAGCAAGAGTCTTCAAATTCCCACATCTGAGCCTGCCAATTTAATGTAAAATTGGATTAAACCCCCAAAAAGACTAGTTTTCCAGCTTCCTCATTGTGGATAACTGTGCCCAAACAGCACTGAAATTTCCCGATTTGGTGAACTGCCGTGGAAATTTCAGTCACATGAATTTTCCATGAGGGAAACACATGAGACTTTGTCCCTGCCCTGTGCTTCTCCCTGCTTGGCTCTCCTGGCACTGCCTACCACAGCTTGCCTTTCCCACTGGCCACAGCACACAAGCAGGAGGTCGAGCACCATGTGAGTCTATCGGCTTTCCCAACAGCACATGTAGAGCTCTTGCCCAGCAGGCATCCAAGCATCCTCTCTGCATGCTATGTTACTGACTTTTCATGAATGCAAACGTTGGACCAGACTTGCCTGCTCATCCGCCTTGCTTTTCTAGTGTCTTGTGTGCAAACTTCAACATTGGTATGTGGAAAGATCAGATTTTACTTCTGCCTCCATCTAACTTCTGAAGAGTCAGGAATTTAAATATTTTAAAGTTTCCTTGATTTAGGAAATAAGGTTTTGTACCTCTCTCTGCATTTGGAAGTGCTGCGTGAGCTCAGTCTGATGGCATTCAAGCATGGCAAGTAGAGTGAAATAACACAGCAAAGTCGTGCAGTTGGGTGACAATGGAAACAGGGTTTTCTGCAAGTGGGATGTTAGATATCAAGGACACAAAGAAACGGCCTCAAGTTGCACCAGGGAAAGCTTAGATTAGATATCAGGATTCATTTATTCATGGAAAGGGCGGTTAGGCATTGGAATGGGCTGCCCAGAGATATGGTTGAGTCACCAACCTTGGAGGTATTTAAAAGGTGTATGGATGTGGGATTTAGGGACATGGTTTAGTGATGGACTTGGAAGTCTTAGGTGATGGTTGGACTTGATGATCTTAAGGGTCTTTTCTAAACTAAATGATTCTATGATTCTATATAGAGAGAGCACTCCCGATATGCTAGACATATTTTCCTTCAGGGAAAAAATGTTCTTCAACAGTTTCCTGCAGGTTTGGCCATATTACTTTGTAACTCTGAGGGCTGAAGGTTGTTTGCAGAGCCATTCTCTTCAGTGCAGTGTTTGAAGGGCATCAGAAACAACAGTGGATGCAAATCCTGCAAGATAATGCCATGTAGCAGCAGGCAAGATGAGATCTCCCTTTTAAAGATGGTAGATAATCTTCTTCTGGCCTCTTTGGGGTGTCCCAGACCTGTCAAAATAAACTGAAGACAATGACATGAAATTATTTTCTGGGACCACATTTGTCAGCTGTGCACCATGATTTATTTGAGGCTGTTTAAACATCAATCATCCAAGGAGCCTGAATGCAGTAGATCAAGCCTCCACGGGTACAGCCAGGATAATGCACAGGGAAGGTTCAAATTGCTCACACAGGGGATTTGTGGTGGCAGTCACAGAGGAGAGAGCCATTGAATTTGTCACTAGCAGGGCATAAACCAGCCACTGGCACCTGCAGGTACCTGGGTACCAGCCGTGGTGACTGGAGCCGTCAGACCACAGGCAGCACTGCATGGTGATGGATTTACTCCCACCAGCCAAGTCCTTGCACAGCTCCTTCCCATAAAATCTGTTTACTCTCTGCTCTGTTCCAAGACTACTATTTGTCCCTAATTAAGAAGGTAAATCTTCAAACATAGTTATGAAATCAGTATTTCATGGAACTGAACAGCATCCTGGGTGGGAATTTATCACTAAAGATATTCCAGCCAGAGTGAATCTGAAGTTTTATGGCCTTAATACCTAAATCTTAATTAATATAGCTTTAACTTTTTCCTTCACATGCATTCTCCTACCTGCAGATACTACATGATTAAACATGTGCTGCTATGTTTTATTGCTTATAGGTAACTCATTTGTTATAGACTAGATGCTGTAACAGCCTAAAGCAAAAACATGGTGAAATCTAAATGTAATTAATAAGGAGGGAGGCATACGCTCTATTGGCTTTGTGCTACACTAGGAGAGCTGTGTAAGTGGGGGAATGTACTGGGGTTACGTGGCAAGGTTCTGGTAGCAGGGAGCTGTGGGGGTGGCCTCTGTGAGGAGAATCCAGAAGTTGCCCCTTGTCAGATAAGGGCGAGTTTCAGCCTGCACCAAAGGGACCCACTGCTGGCCAGAGCCAAGACAATAAGTAATGTTGTTTGTGCCCCTGTGAGAGCAGATTTAAGAAAGGAAACAAACAAACAAACAAAATCACAGAATCACAGAATCACAGAATTTCCAGGTTGGAAGAGACCTCAAGGTCATCGAGTCCAACCTCCAACCTAACGCTAACAGCCCACCACTAAACCATATCCCTAAGCTCTACATCTAAGCGTCTTTTGAAGATTTCCAGGGATGGTGACTCCACCACTTCCCTGGGCAGCCTGTTCCAGTGCCTCACAACCCTTTCAGTGAAGAAGTTCTTCCTAACATCTAACCTAAAACTCCCCTGGCTCAACTTAAACCCATTCCCCCTCGTCCTGTCACCAGGCACGTGGGAGAACAGGCCAACCCCCACCTCGCTACAGCCTCCCTTGAGGTACCTAAAAAGAGCGATAAGGTCACCCCTGAGCCTCCTCTTCTCCAGGCTGAACAAGCCCAGCTCCCTCAGCCGCTCCTCATAGGACTTGTTCTCCAGGCCCCTCACCAGCTTCGTCGCCCTTCTCTGCACCCGCTCAAGCACCTCGATGTCCTTCTTGTAGCGAGGGGCCCAAAACTGAACACAGTACTCGAGGTGCGGCCTCACCAGAGCTGAGTACAGGGGGACGATCACCTCCCTAGCCCTGCTGGTCACGCTGTTCCTGATACAAGCCAGGATGCCGTTGGCCTTCTTGGCCACCTGAGCACACTGCTGGCTCATATTCAGCCGACTATCCACCAGCACTCCCAGGTCCTTCTCTGCCTGGCAGCTTTCCAACCATTCCTCTCCCAGCCTGTAGCTCTGCTTGGGGTTATTGCACCCCAGGTGCAGGACCCGACACTTGGCCTTGTTAAACTTCATGCAGTTGACCTCAGCCCATCGGTGCAGCCTATCCAGATCCTCCTGCAGAGCCTTCCTACCCTCAAGCAGATCGACACACGCACCTAACTTGGTGTCATCTGCGAACTTACTGAGGGTGCACTCGATGCCCTCGTCCAGATCATCGATGAAGATATTAAAGAGGACCGGCCCCAGCACCGAGCCCTGGGGGACGCCACTAGTGACTGGCCTCCAACTGGACTTGGCTCCATTCACCACGACTCTTTGGGCCCGGCTATCCAGCCAGTTTCTAACCCAACGAAGTGTGCGCCAGTCCAAGCCAAGAGCAGCCAGTTTCTTGAGGAGAATGCTGTGGGAGACGGTGTCAAAAGCCTTGCTGAAGTCAACAAACAAACAAAACAAACAAACAAAACAAACAAACAAAAACCCTGTTGCTCAACAGCAGGTGGGAGAGAGAGGAGTGAGAAGCAGCCCTGCAGCCCCAGGGTCAGTGCAGCAGGAGGGCAGGAGGTGCTCCAGGCACAGAGCAGCAGTTCCCCTGTGGCCCGTGGAGAGGCCCCTGGTGGAGCAGGCTGTCCCCCTGCAGCCCATGGGTCCCACACGGAGCAGATCTCCACGCTGCAGCCCGTGGAGAGGAGCCCACGCAGGAGCAGGGGTCTGGGGGGAGCTGCAGCCCGTGGGGGACCCGTGCTGGAGCAGTTTGCTCCTGGGGGATGGACCCCGTGGTATGGAGCTGTGTGGGAGCAGTGCTTGAGGAGCTGCTGCCTGTGGGCAGCCCCCGCAGGCTCAGTTCAGAAGGACGGCATCCCTGGGAGGGAGCCCACGGGGAGCAGGGGCAGAGGGACCATGAAGAAGCTGTGGAGATGAAGCCTCAGGGACTGACCACAGTCCCCATTCGGGAGGGGGATGTAGAAGAGGGCGGATGAGGGGAAGGTGGTTTTAGTTTGCCTTTTTAGTTTCTCACTTCTCTAGCTTGTTAGTAATGGGTAATAAATTTCATTAATCTCCCTATGCTGAGTCTCTTTTGCCTATGACAATAACTGCTATCTCCCCATCCTTATCTCAGCCCTTGGGTCCTTTCCATAATATTCTCTCCCCCTTTCCCCTTGAGGAGGAGGAGTGAGAGAACAGTTGTGGTGGAGCTCAGTTGCCCAGCTGGGTAGAACCACCACAGGGGAACTGCTAACTCTATACACATAGGGCCCATTCTGTCAGCTGTAAACCCTCTCTATTCTTCTTCTACTTTGTTTCCATTCTCTGCTGTGCCCAGAGGATGGAAAACAAGGAGGGGAAAACTGGCAGGGTTTGATTACTCTTGTGTTATCAGTGCACTAGGTAAGAGTTCAATTAGAAGAAATCATGCTGAATTTTAAAATCCTTTTTTTTTTTGTAATTTAATAATCAAAATGTTTTAAAACAACTAGAGAGATTATCCACATTCAATAAGCACTTTTGATTAGTTCTAAGCTTTAGCACAACTTAACTAAATCGTCTCCTGTTGTATGTCTTTCTTTTAGCTCCAGTGCTTCTGCTGAGATATTTTTAAATGGAAATGAAAATCTACCTGACTACAGTTATCCTGCATTTAATCTCATTCTTTTAAAACTCTAATTATGAAAGAGCCTGTTTTGTTGCTCATTTCCTCTTTTACTCTGCCTAAACTCTCTTTGGCCTACAGCAGCTTCTCCCTGAGACTCCCTGGAAGTTTTCACTCTGATATGATGCGGTCAGTCCCAAGGGGAGAAAGAAAGAGCGGTCCAGTCCAGCAGTGCCCACTGCACACTGCTTTTTACACAAAAGTGTGAAATGTGACTGTAAATATTGTGAGGTCTCAGCCATTTCAGGTTGGTACACAGCGTCTGAGTCACTGGTTGCTGCACAGTGCCTGTGTGTGCGGCGTGTGTCAGTGCAATGGGAGAAGGCAGATGATACTGCTATTATGTGAAATCACTTCCACCCACTGCAGTGACTCACCAGAACGTCACCCAACAGGATTTACATCAGCTTCAAAATATATCCCCGTTATCCATTCCCGTCTCAGCAGATTATTTGTTTCCTCCTCCGGATCCTTCTCTGGATGACAACAATACAGCTACGTGCTTTTCTACCAGAGGTGGCACAGGGCTGGAGGCTCTGCCTCTCCATTTTCAATTCGTTTGGCAGAACTCAGTTTCTGTCGCTACGGACTGTGCAGAAATGCAGACCTGTAAGGGCCGTATTTTCCCTTTTCATTGAATGACTGAGCTTTTTTCTCACGAAGGAGGTTTTCTTCTTCAGCTAAGATCTCTTGCCTCTACTAGGTCCATCGACAGGTATCTTAAAGCATTGACTCATCTGCTGAATTAACGTAACTGAGCACTGATCTTCCTTTGCCAGTCTGTAAACGGTGATGATTCAGAGGTGGTTTAATCTAGCAGAAGGACCAGACAGACTCACTGGTCTCAGTTTAAATTTGCTACTGCTTACTGCACCCATGGGCAAACAAACTGCTCTGGGAAGTCAGCTGGGCTTGGGAGGAAGAATCTGGTTTGGAGTAGTCAGCTACTGGCTAGTGGCAGTGCAGCATCTCAGAGCTGTGGGAGCATAACTGATTTGGGCCTGTTAATAATATTAAATAATTAATTGCATTCTTATTTGTTTGAGGAAGTTGATTAAATTATTAGTTTCCTGGTTCTCTGCTCTGCCATACTTTGTGTATAAATGCAAGTGACACTTAAATACATTTGAGTATTTGGGCTTAAATTAAATTGAACTCAGAGTGGTTTACAAATTGGAACATCTCTGGAAATTTGGAGTTCTGGCTCTGTACCTTATTTCTCAAACCCATAAAAAGGAAATATTCTAGAGTTGGATTGCTGCCCAAGTAAATATAGCATATAAAAGTAAAATAAAACACTAAATAAATGATCTATCAAAAATTCTCAAAACACACAGGAGAATTACTGATGGAGCTTTACTGTCTCTGCTCAGGGACAAGAAGTAATTCCCTGTATGGAGCAGCAGGAGAGGGGGCTGCTGTCACCCACTGGGCAGCATGTCCCCCTTGGCCACCCGGTCCTGCGAGCCCAGCTGTGCTCTCAGCTAAGCATGGGCACGTGGAGCTGGGGAACACCGCTCCCTGCAGAAGCTGCTGCATCTCCATCTGTCTCTCTGCCCTGCTCCAGAGATGCCAGAGCTCCCTGGCTGTGCTTAAAACTTGACTTCACTTGTTTTCTCCTTTGCTGATTATTGAGAGTTCTCAGGTCTGGCTCTGCCCAAAGGCCAAAGCACAAAGAAAAGGCCTCCAAGAGAAGCCTCACTCACCTGTCCTATAATCGAAGCCGTGCAATTGGAAATGCAGTATTTCACAGGTGTCTTACTCTTCCAAGATTTTCCACGTTCTTGATTAGACAATTTTCAGGCATCACTTTCTCTTGCTAGTACCTAAGCCATGTCAGTTTTTAATGGCCAGAAATTTTTTATCTTCTTAAGTAACTTTTTGACCTTCGGATCCACATAAAGCAATACATCATAAAAATATCAAGAATTTACCTCTCTCTAGGAATTGTTTGCAGGTGAAAGATAGGCTTTCCTATTCTGACTTCATGCCTTACTTTTATTTTCTTTTTCAACAGCAGTTTGTAATTACAACTTATCAAAGATAAGACTATGCAAGAACTTCTCACCAGCCAGAAAGCTGTGCCCTGTCCCTAGCTGAATTACTTTCAAGATGTCATTTCCTAGTCAGCACTGACATGTTCAGCAAAGATCTGGTTGCAAATAATAATTCCATTTTATTGTCCTTATTTCAAGAGCTTCATCATGGTGTATCGGTCAGGTTTTGAAATTCCATTTCAATATAAGTAACTTTTTATTAGTGTTATAAATTATACTAGGTGTGAAAACAATGATATACAACTTTTTTATTATTATTATTTGTCCTGAATAGCTGGATGATGAGCTGAAATTTCTGTTTTATTTATTTATTTATTTAAACAGTTTCCAGATTTCAGTGTAAGACATTTTGAATAATACCTACTTAGAGCATTATGACTCCTTTGAAAGCACAAATTGCAGGATCTACACATTTTTAAGCACTATGTTTTTTTTCTTATAAGTTTTTTTTTTTTCCTATCTGTTTTTGGCATTTTAACAGGCTAATCATATCTGTTATCAACATGGGAAAAAGTTGGTTTACTAGAATACAGCTAATCACAAATGGCTAAAAATTTATGCTAACCTAGAGCAGACAAAAACAAGGCGTGCTTTAATTTTAAAACAGAGAGTAAGTAATTTCAGTAGGAATAGGATCTGCTAAAGTGTTGTTTGGCTGTTTAAAACTACATGTTTTACCAGCAAATAGGCACTAGTTCAGCAAGCCAGTTCATTTCGAGACAGTTACAGAAACTACGTGTGGAAATTTTGTGGTTTTGTTATGCACAATGGTCCTGTCGGGCTTAAAGGCTTCTCACTCTCCAGCTTTTATCAAGTGAAACTTCTAGTCATGAATGAATATGGCATAAATGTTACATAAAAGATCAACAGCTTTGGAAATCGCCTTCTCCTAAGAATTACCTGAATTTACTGTTGACACTTTCAAAGGGGAAGATGTTTGTGTTGCCGATGTACAAAAAGCATTAGAGAAGTTCTCTCATGACAAGATGAGCTTTATTTATCTGTCTTCTCCAGCACACTTCTGGTCTCCTGCTGGGTTTCTCTCCTGGTTCATGAGGTGAACTCCATACCGGAGCTCTTCACTCTAGAGGGCATCAAGGACTGCAGATTAAAATAAATTAAGTCTGATCTTCTTGGATACCAGCTTAGTGCATGAAGAAAAACACAGCACATTTGTGGAGTCTGATCAGACCCAGACCTACAGGCCAGAGAGAAAGGAAATTAAGCTCTGGTGATTTCTGGCAGTCAAGATCCTCCTGCAAAAACATCAGGAGTCCAGCTCAAATCTAATCAGTATGGCTATGAGAGGAGGTTAGTAAAGTCAGTTCTGGCCCTGTTAATGGAATATTTTTCCTATTTTCAGGAAAA
The DNA here is from genome assembly GCA_011075105.1 of Heteronetta atricapilla. Lineage (NCBI taxonomy): Eukaryota > Metazoa > Chordata > Aves > Anseriformes > Anatidae > Heteronetta > Heteronetta atricapilla. Next base: position 137,846,285 of record CM021732.1, on the reverse strand, counting down.
GAAAAACAAACAAAAAAGGTTTGCACAGATGCATGCTGATGTTCATGAGTGCAGGTATTGCCCAACTGTGAGAAAGGATCCAGAGTCCAGGAAACAGAGGAGGAGCTCATCCGTGTGTACTTACAGAAAATCTCTCAGATGTAATCATGAGGTTGCCCGGAGTGCACTGATGAGACAGAGATTAAGCGGTTATTTCAGTGAAAAATCATTCTTTGCCCAATGTCACCTAACTTAGGCAAATGCCACCCATTCATGCAGAGAACATTCCCTGAAATTTTGGAATTACTCAGCTGTCGTTTTTAGAAGATGCTGCGCTGCAGGGGTGAGGCCTATCATCGACAATTGCTTCAGCACACAGATGATTTATTAGCAGTTTTACCCTGCGCCTGGGAGCCCTTACCATGCACTGCGGGTTTGTTGTACCACATCTGTGTGAAGAGAACAGTATGATTCACCTGGACCCTGAGAGATTGCAGGCTGATAGCTGGCATGGGCTTGGTTGTTGTTTACTGTTTGCATTCCTAATGGTTGAGGCAAGGTGAGGAGCCCAAATCTGCTGTCATTGAGCACAGATTTATTAGTGATATAACACCCATGTGTTCAGTGTGTGGCTGGGTTTGCATGTGGCAGAGTGGTATCACCTTTGTTTCATTCCCTGTGTGTGATTCATCATAAACACGTGGAGAAATGCCCACAGATTTAAATAGTTTCAAGAAGAATTTAAAAGCAACCACACCACTAAAGAAAGCTTCACAGCATGACACTGCAAAGCAGGGTTTTATGGAGAGCTCTGTGTAAGGACCACGGTTGGTTGGACATATGGCAGCATGGAAACACAGTGCTTGGGGTTCAGCTGGAGATTCAGACACCGAAACCTGCCTGTGCCCCTCTGCAGTCAATGGGGATCCTGTCAATAGCTTGGAGAGTTAACAGACCGCCCGTTCAGAAGGAGTTTGAGTCAGGTGGATAAACAAAACAGCAAGTGGTGTGTGATGTGCCCCTGCCTGGTCTCCCACCACCCATCCAGGATATGAACCTCCTGTAGGTCCTATGTCCTACCTACCTGTCCTCTTGGGGCATCTCAGCTGCTTTACAGCACATGAGGTGGCACTGGGCATGGTTATACAACTGCAACAAGCTCTGTACCTCCAGCTGTCTATAGTGAGAGCCTAGACATCCGTACACGTGTAGACAACACTAATTGTGCTCTCCAGACCTGAATCTCACCCTCTGCCTTGCTTGGTTAAGCTGCCTCCCGTCTGCTGCCTCTGCTCTATCCGTTCCTTCTCAGGAGATGTTCATGCTGATAAAGGTGCCTTGTCCATATTACCCAAAAACGCTGGATGCTTCACAACTTGTTTCTCTGAGATGTTATTGCTTGTAAAGACATAAATCAAGATATGACAATGTGTTAATAATTACATGGAAAAGAAGAACATGGTTAGTGTGTAAAGTAGCCGACCTACTTTGAAATATTGTTGTGAACTTCACATTTATCTTCTTGTAAGACTCCAATTTCACCGTTTTGTTTTACTAGGAAAGAGTTCAAGAGGAGTAACATCCCTACATAGGTATTTTAAGCACAAATGGATTTTGCATGGTTGTTCAGGCTCCACTGTTAAACTCCTTGGGGTCCTTGAATGAGAACTAATGAGAGGAACAAAGGCCTGAATGAGGTAACTGAATTATCTGCCAGTGAAGCACTGCAGCAGGAAAATTACAGGTTTGATTCACAATTTTGAGCGTAATCCTTGCCTGACTGAAATAAGTGACAAAACTGTCATTAACTGAAATGGGGACAATATTTGACTCATTCATTTTAGCTCTTCCACTTTTGAAGCTCTAAGGTTTGAAGTGCTTGTATACTTACATGACAAAAATATCTTTATTATTAAAACTGCTTTTCTCACCTCAACACAAAAGAATAATTTTCCACTTTTCTTAAGTAATATTTTTTATAAGGTCAGCTAAAGTATTTAATGAATCTAAAGCAGTTTTTAAGGTATTTTAAGCTTTTCTTTTTTAATTTAAAGTTATTTTTAGACTGTACTTAATTATCTACATGTATTTTGCATTTGAATTTTAAAAAAAAGGTTTATTAAAAATTGATACTTTGCAGTAGTAAGTACACTTTCTAATTACTATTAAAAAAATGACAAGATGCATATTCATAATTAATTCTGGTATCAGCTGAACTAGATGTTCCTAAAAGTTTAATTGCAAACTTTCCACAGTTTTTGGCCTCACTTGAAAACACTTGGAGCAATGGGCCTGACAGTGTCACTTGCACTAGTAGTGACTATACAGCAGTCGTACTCTTGGATGTGATGGCAAGGACTGTCTTCTCAGCACCTCCAAATGCCCCAGCAGGTGAGCTGTGCGGCTGTTTGAAGATGGTTTTAATGCTGCAGTCACAGACACACGATTCTGAAGGGCTGGCTTCTTCTTTCCTTCATCTGAAAAAATAAAAATAAAAAAATTATAAGAGCTTGTTTGGACCACCTCAGACCTTCTGAGAAGGTAAAGCTGATGGATATATTTTGCCAAGAGAGTCAACCTGTGCTTTATCTATCAGAGCTGAGAAAAGGAGCATGACGGTCTAAGCCTCAGCACTTCCCCATGCTGGGATGTCTAATTAAAGCTGGAGTGAAAATGGGACCTTCACTAATTCAAAGTGAAGATCTTTGTCACCTTCACCTGTAACAAACACTGCTCAGAGATAAATGCTTGCCAGCACTTTTCTGAATTCTTGTGAAAAGTTTCATCATAAGACTTGTTTTAAAGGCCGGGCAGTGGCATGGGGCACAGAATACGTTTCCACCATCATGAATGCATGGCACTTGCCACCATGGGTTTGAGGGAGCGTGATACAATCCATCTGCCAGGCCTCCCACTGAGCAATATCTAAGGCCAGCTGGATGGCCTTCGCTTCTGCAAATCAGCTCGATTCACTCTCTCCTGCAGCAGTTTCTGCAACTTGCTATGCAGGACTCCACACAGCAGCCTTCCACCTCCGATGCTTTCCCACAGTATGACAGGACCCATCAGTGAATGGAGCATATTGCTTCCCATTTTCTGGTAGCTTGTTGTACGGTGGGGCTCCTTCAGCACGTGTCACCTCCTCCTCTGGTGATACTCATAATCTTTGCCTTCTGGCCAGTCCATGATCACTTCCAAGACTCCTGGGTGACTGGGGTTTCCTGTTTGATCCCGCTGTGTGATCAGTGCCACCCTCTTACCCCACATAGCAGCAGCTGCATGATGTGCAAAGGAGGCCCTCCCTCTGAACGTACAGCCCAGCATCAGCAGTCTGGATGCCAGGAGCTGTGCTTCAGTACCAACCATTTCCAAAGCAGCTCGAACCCCTTAATACACTGCCAATATCTCTTATTTGGCTGTAATATAGCGGGCCTTCGACCCTCTCTTGAGATCCTTGGATCTCTCTTGGATCCTCCCGGAACCCCAAACCCAAGGGGTCGACTTCAGGTCTCCCCTGGCTTGTTTTGCCACAGGCTCCAGGTGGGCCCATTCTCCCCAGCTGCAGCATAGAGCACATTTTTTGCATCTTGTCCTGCTTGAACTGGCCCAAGGGCTACTTCATGAACTATCTCCCTTTTAATTTGTTCAAATCCTTGTCATTGCTCAGGGCCCCATTACACCTCTCCAGAAACAAAACATTTTGGAGAGTGAGGGGAAGAGTTTACCTTTTAGTGTTTGAAAATAATTTTTGTATTCCTGTTTCATTCCACTGAAGTCAACGTGTTGTGTTAAACTGTGATCCCAAGAGCACAATCTTATCGCTTTGTAATGAGCTTCTCTCTGTGTTTGCTGTGTATTTCCTGTTACGTTCATCCAAAGCGTGTACCGGCAGCTCAGGATGTTTGTTTTCAGGTTCTGTTCTGGTAAGTAGCACTGCAGATATGAGTGTGCGCTCACCTCTGCTCTTCCCTCCCCTGGGTTAGAGCTTATAAGCTCTGGGCATGTTATTGTTTTCTATTAAAAATAAGTAACTTTAAGTTATTTGCATTTTAGACACACTACTTAGATCTCTCATTTGAAGAAATTTTGATTGCTTTTTCTATAAGGAACCCATTCTGTCCTTCAAATACCTTTAAAAGCTTAAGTGATGTGGCACTGGAGCTGTCCCCGACAATTAGAAGTACTTAGTGTAGCCTGGCAAGCAATTCTACAATGCAGGTTTTTTATACTGATTTCCCAATGACAGAACGTGGCAAATGGATAACTTTTGATTTGCTATGCAATAGGAGGCTACTGGCATTTCTTTGTTATTTCATAGATCTTCTTCTTAACGAAGTATTATTTCTCAAGCAATTGCAAACACAACTTCTGTGGCATCTGTTTGGTAGTGGTTAACCTTAACCTTGAACTGAGATGTAAAATCATTCACACCTATATCAGTATTTCTGATTACAATTTTGCAAGGGGCAACTGGGGTTTTGGGGGACAGCTTGGCATTAGTGGCTGGTCAGAACTGTGTTTTTCCATCTTCCCTCTTCAAACATTTCCTGTATTATTGGTAACTGAAAAATCCATATATAATTTAATTTTTCCAGACCCTTAATCAGTGGAGCATAATGGCTAGATGGCTTGAGTAGTTTGTCAGAGTACATTTTGTGCAGTGGTCCTTTGGTACACCCGTGGCTGCTGCAGCATGGCTGGCCCCAAGTAACACAGAGCAGAGTGACAACAAGCAGGCTGCAAGTCTCTTGTAACAACACAGCCTATTAGTATGCTGTGAAATATAACCAAAACCAAACAGTCCTGTCCAAGGAGTAGTTTTACTAATGTCTACAAACTTTCACATGGGTGAATTTGGCAAGTTCGGTTGTTGCTTAGCTCTGGGTGATAAAGACAGGGATGCATCAGAATTTAGGGCAAACAAGCAGGGACTGCAAATACTGAATACTTCTAAGAAAAGCAGGCTGCTGAGAAGAGAGGCAGAATATTGCTTAGCAACATGAGAACATTCAAAACTGCAGCCTCTGCTAGAGTGAAGGAGTACAGAAGAATGAGAGCAAGAGTAAGATAGGAAAGTCCAGCTAGCTGAAGGATGAAAGCTAAGAGGCTCAGGAAAGAGCATGCAAGGACCTGCTGAAAGGTGACATGACAGAGCAGAAGACTGGGGAGGAACTGGCCATTGTTCTTGGCTGCTCTGGTGTGGAAAATGGGTTCCTAAGGAGCGAGGTTGTTCCTTGCACTCTAGATCGGTTCTCTTTCTTGTGGTTGTTTTCCCCATCAGGTTTACAGGTGAAGTTAAGTTGAAAACCCTTTTCTGACTAGTGCCTCTGCTTTCCCTGTTTTGTAAGCTCTGACTGAGAGAAAAGGACAGCAGCTCCTGGGGTGGCTTTGCATTGTAACCAGCGTCTTCACGAGCACTTCCAACACCCAGGCTTGCTTCCATCTCCCTTGTGCTAGGCTAGTGCTTGTGTGCAAGTGCAGTCAGGATGTTCTCGTCCAGCTCATCAGTGAGTATTTGATTACGTGTGCAGCAGCGTGTTGATCTCAGGAGAGTGTGGCGAAAGAAAGCATCAGGGTTATGCACAATGATAAAAATTTCCTTGGCATTATGAGACCAAGAGATGCAATCATTAAAAGATCGCTTTAGCTCAATCCTTAACCACTCGGCAAAGGCTGAGCGAGTTTCACCCTGACCGCTCTTCGGAAGCAGCTCGAGATTGCTCTCTAGAGGTGAAAAATCACGATTTCATTTCTTCAAGAATTCAGTAAGGAGCACACACTCACAGGACATAGAGGATGTTAGAAGTTCTTAATGAAACTACAGAATACAAAAGACAAAACCATTTTTTTTTTTTTTTTTTTAGAAGAACCATACTCGGGCCAATAAATAGCAAACAGACCTACAACAGTGTGCATGCTCACTTTTCTTTTTGTAACATGAAAATACAGTATTGCCAAACAGCATTTGCTATTCCAAACTGGCTCTAAATCATCTCCTTTTACTTAATTTAACTTTCCCTGTAGTTTTCCTCATACAAAACAGTTGTGCCCGCTCCGTTTCCCCACGACCTCTCTTCTCACTGATTTAAAGAAACTATACATACTAGCCCCAAAGTCACAGGGAAATACAAATGTTGCAATAGTCTTCTTACAGGCTTAAATGAACCTCAGGAAAATCAAGATAAATTCATAGAACAGAATCATTGAATCATCTAGGTGGAAAAAGCCCTTTAAGACCAGCAAGTCCAACCATCAACCTGAGCTGCTGAGTCCCACCACCAAACCACGTCTCCCAGTCCCATGTCCACACGTCTCTTAAATGCCTCCAGGGATGGGGACTCCACCACTTCCCCGGGCAGCCCGTTCCAATGCTCAACCACCGTCTCAGTGAAGAAATTTTTCCTCATCTCCAACCTAAATCTCCCCTGGCACAGTGAAGTTCAATGAAGTTTCACTAGCGGGAATCCAAATATTACACTTATGTTTTCCCTGACTGTCCAAAAGGAGAACTTCTTAGCTATATAACAAACCCCGACCTTTGCAAAATTGAGAACTCATGATTTACTGTATCAGCGCTTCTTCCAGCTTGTGACATAGTACAGAAGAGGCAGGAGTTCTTCTGCTTGTATGGACACAACACCAAAAAGATCCCATCCCACCAAGTAAAGGGTGTGCCATTTGCTTATGACTTACCTCACATACTGTGCCCTTAAAAATACGTAAGTCAGTGTAAGATAAACTATATAATGACTATCTGGAGGCTAATACTAAGCTGCTGGCAAATATTAATGTCTTTCACTCTAAGAATCAAACCTAAGGTAGGCGGAGGAAGAACACTGCCTTCGGTGACACAAGAGATCAGCAGAAGTAAAACATCTCTTCTGCAGTGTGAATTGTACCCAAACCAAAGCATCCAAATTCGTACGAAGTTACCTTCTCAACACTTACGTTCAGGAATCAGTCACTGTGGGTCAATGTTCTTTTGTATCTAATAATTAAGCAGGCCGGAGATGTATTTATCTTTCAGAAAGCTTTCAAAATCATTAATATCTTCATGAAAATTAGTCATGAAACTAACTCAGAGGTTTAAAAGTGGGGTGTTTCAAAATGCCACTATATTGCAAAAAATAACACAATCCAAAGACCTCACATCCGCTGGCCACTCTGGTTTGCTGTGTATAACAGCTGTAGTCCTTAAAACAAAAGCAGCCCCAGAAGCAAGTTCTTGGATACTGCAGGAGCACTCACACGTTTCTGGCCAAGAAAAAACTAAAGCAGCAATTAAAACATATTTAATAATAATAATTAAAAAAAAAAAAAAAAAAAAAAAAAACCACAGTAATTCAGTATGTCACCCTACCTGATATAAAATCTCTTTTTATGCCCATTTAATATTTGATTTTATAATGCAGAGAGGAATAAGACATTCTTCTCCCTACCTGTAAGCCATTGCCATTTTGTACAGAATTCCCTTTCCCTTCCTCCTCCTCTTTAACTCTTACGGTGGTGCTGCTGTACCCTAAACCTTGAATTACCTTCAGCCTCTCCCTTTGCCCCGCTGAACCTTCTGTTCTGCCCTCGAGCAGCCCACATGCCATGACAGCCCCGCAGCCACTGGAGAGGTTGGGGTGCCTTGCCCAACGTGCCCGCTCAGAGCAGGGTCAGCCAGCGCACGTCGTTCACCTCACCTCGTATCAGTCTGTGTCGCTGTCCGCTTCCCTGCTGGACATCCACACCACTTCTGCCCAGTTCTCTCCTCCTCCTCATCCCCAGTCCTAGTGATCCTGGAATTCACAGAAGGTATTGTTCTCTAATACAATTTCATTACTATGTTTTATTTGTGATTTTTTCAATGGTAACCATCAGCATCTCAAGACCCATGTTAAACTCACTACAATGTTAATACGTTGCTATTTTAGACACTCCTGCTGTGCACCAGCTGTTTCCCCTTCTCCAATTTCGACTATTTACAGCCGTGTAAATCATGAAAATCCACTTATGTCTGCTTTTCCTATTAGGACATAAATCATCTGTTGTTACTTACTATAGTAAAATTTCCATACTTCTTACATTCTGGAGGAGACTATGCTCCTCATTTCTTCCACAAATTCCTTTTTACATTAGTTCTAATCACTTGGCGTACTTCTCCGAGATGGAATGAAAACTTTCTGTTTCTATGCAGTTTAAACCCTGTTCCGTTTGCCAGAATTCTTTAAGAACTGCAGAAATATATTAAAACTGCACAAAAGAGGTTTTTATTTTGTTATAAGTTAAAACTAATACAGACTAACTCCCACTCCTGTACCCAAATTACCTTTCCTCACCACTTTGCTTTGTAGGAAAGCCCAACAGCATCAGATAACTGTTACTCCATGGTTTGTCATTATTAAAGTCTTCCCCTCCTTGCAACCAGGAATTCCGAACCAACCACCGCAGCCCCAGGTAACTCCAGTCTCGCTGCATCACCAAAAGGCAGCACGCGGCAGTTACTTCCCTGCAGCCTGCGGAGAGGACACTGGAGCAGATCTCCACATCGCAGCCCACAGAGGACCCCGCAACGGAGCAGGGGGACATATCCTGAAGGAATTGTGGCCCACGAAGGACCCACGCACACTAGAGCAGGTCTATCCCAGAAGATTGCATCCCATGAGACAACCCCACCATGAGACAACCCCATGCAGGAGCAGGGGATGAGGGTGAGGAAGGAGTAACAAAAAGTAGTTTTTTCCATTCCCTCATTTCCCATCCACCCTGCACTGCTCGGGTGGGCAGTACGAGAGCGAGGAATTGAGTAAAGACAAGCCTGAGAAAAAAGGAGAGGGGAGAAGGTGGATTTCTTTTTTGTTTTGTCTTTCTCACCATCCTAATTATTTTAATTGGCAATGTTTTTGTTGTTGTTGTTTTTTCTGAGAGGTTTGCCTGCAACAGTAATTAGTAAGCAAGCTGTCTTCATCTCAATCCACAAGCTTTTTCATCTTGCTTTCTCACCCCACCCTGGTGAAGAAGGCAGGTGAGAGAGCAGCAGGGTGGGCATCTGGCAGCCACCAAGGTCAATCCACCACAGTCTCCATTGTGAATTTCCCATTATTTCAACCTGTGTCCTCTGCCTCTTATTCTTATTTATCATTGAGAAGTGCTCAGTCCCACCAGAAGGCTTCCTCTTCTCCGCATCCTCTGCTCAGACAGCTGGGAACAGCAGTACCATCACTCCTTAGCATTCTCTTCTCCAGCAGGGACAGAATTCTCCCAGGTTCTCCTTGTCTGTAACACTGCCATGAGCTCCAGCCCCCTGCCCAGCTTGGGTAGCCTCTACTGGCTCCATTTTGCCAATGCTTTCCTTGTACTGCAGAGTCCAGCTGCGATCTCACACAGGGGGAAGGACGGCTACCCCTGGACCTGTAGATTACTCACTAAATACAGCCCAGGAGCTGGTTGGCCTTTGCTACGTTGCTACATTTGCACTTTACTTTCCACAAGGAGCCCCAGCTCCTTTTCCGCAGGGCTGCTGGCAGGTCAGCCAGCCCCCTGCCCGTACTGGGGCATACAGGGTTCTCCTCTCCAGGAGAGGGACTTGTTCTTCCCTTTGTTGAAGTTCACAAGGTGTCCACCAGCCCATTCCCCCCACGTGTCCAGGTGCATCTGAGCCTCAGACCTGTCCTTTCAGCACACTGACTGCTTTCCTCCTACCCAAGCACAGGGTGATTATTCCATCATCCAGCTTCCTCTTGCTTCCTGCCTCAAGGACTTCATTTGCGGAGACTCCCCTGCTGCTTCTGCAGGCACCATAGCTACCTTGAACAGGTCAAAGCGTACAGGAAAGCTGTTTCTGCGCTGCTTACTGGAACTGTAAGCCTCTACCTTGCACTTGTTTGTAGAAGTGTTTTGAAAACACAATCAAAAAGAACTAAAAGGAAGATCAGAGAGAACTGTTTAGCCTGAGTCCTTCTGTGATCACCAAAACAGCATTAAACGCTTTTTGGGGGGGAGGGAAATGGATCTTTGCCCTAAGTAGTTCATTATACAGTTACAGTGAGCTCAGACCTAAGACAAATACATACACAATAATTATAAGAGCCAATATTCAAACATCAGTCTATACAGGGGAGGAGCTGAAGAGGGGGAAAACCTTAAACTTGATCACTTACTTCAAAAACCAAGGCAGTAAATTGCTGTTAAATGCTATAAAAGAAGGGAAAGAGTGTGGGAGTACAAGCAGAACTGACCACTTGATGTTAGGCTTTTCCCTTTTAGCTGTAAAAATAAAAGCAAAATATGATTAAGAGATTTTTTTATAGACTTCAGAATCCCAGTTCATTAGCAGTAGCTAGATGCAACTTCTGCATTCAAAAGCTACCCTTTCCTTTTGGTAATCAGAGATTCACTGTTGACTTAGAGATAAATTCCTCAAAACTGCTTCTGATTCATGATTAGATGCTACAGCTGAAAGCTCTGCACTGCATAGCCTCACAGCACTTTATTTTAAGGACCAAAGTAGAAAAAAAATCCAGCAGTTACAGTCTCAGTCTTAATTCAAGTCAGTTTTAAAGGATACTGGAGGTGGTTCTTTTTTTTTTTTTTTTTACATATTTAGCAGCTGGAATACACAGCGTGTTTGCAATGGGTGCGATTGATAATTGCAACAGAAATAAACAACCCCTCTCTACATACATTCAATGGAAGTTGTCATTTTCTTTGTAAGGATAGGAAAGCATGACACACACACACAAACAAAAACAACAACACACTAAGAAGCAAAGGAGGAATGTAATAATCCAAAGTGGTCCCAGGCTGCAACCGAATGAAAAGAGCAAAGAATTATCAAAGAGATTCCGTATCAGCCTAGCTTGTTAGCATGCCACCTGACAGTCATCTTCCTAATGATTAGCTCAAGTCTTTACCTTAAGGTCATGAAGATATCAATGTAAAAAACATCCACATGTAGGTCTGGTGGCCGGAGTACTTCTGCACAAAGCAGGAGGAATACCTGCAACTCTTAAGATTATTTGTGTTGAAATCCATAGTGATCCTGTACCACTGCACACAGGATGCAGCACTGGTTCTAGAACTTAAAATATCTTAAAATATTGCTTCAGTTCAGACAGACACCTGTAGTTAGATGTTGCACAAGAAAGGGAGACATTTGCACAGGTATGTTTATTTTTTTTCCTGTGTTTACAGTGCTTCGATTGTAATTGTACAACATTCAAAAAGCACAACTTCTTACCAATCTTACATACTTTACATCACAGTTCAACAATGTTAACACAAGTGTATTTACTAAATCAAACAGAATGGCCATAAACATTTACACTATTCTTCTGTAAACAATTTTTTAATAAACAATGGGAAATGGAATTAATACAGATCACCATATGAAAGAGGAATGACCTTTTCCTTAAATAAATCACTCTGTTTATAAATACTTCAGTTCTCTCAATATACATTTACAGACATAATTGTTAAAAGCAGATTGCCTACACTTTCCTTTAAAAAGAAAATGTCTGGAGATGGACCACTGTGGGTAAAATTCACCTAACATATGAAGCAAGCATGTGATTAGTAGAGTGTTAAAGGTATTACTGTACTTCACCCTCACTTCAGTTTGTTTACACCAATACAGAGGATTGTCATGTTAGGGAACTTTTACTTGAATTCCAGTAAATTGCAATCAATCTTGTAGTACACGTATGGGTAGTACTCCTGCTGGCTGAGGTTTAAGCCTGGAATATCCATAGTTGCCTGCAAGTAAAGTTTGAAGCCAGTTATACTCTTACAACTCAAATTTTTATCCAGAAGTAGATTAAAGCATTCATATGTTTGAGAAACAGATAGGACAGGCAAGACTTCAAGCTTAAACAGTCACTTGAATGTGGAAATTTAAGCAACAGACAAGAAGTTAGAACTTGGCCAAATATTACCCTATTTTTCAAAATGAAACAAGTGTTTTTACAGAAACTAAGTAGCTTTGAATCCATAATTCACATCTGTTGCTATAGTAAATACTGCCACCACATGGAAAGCAGAGGACTGAAGTTACGTTTTACTACTGTTAAACTCATCCGGTTATAGGGTGCTAAGTGATCCAAAAAGTTACATGAAACTTCGCATCCCATTTTCACCATGTCTCACATCCCCTCTCTGCCAATAAGTCCTTAAAATACTTTGGAAAAACCATTACAATAAATATAACATTAAGAAAGATTATTTAAAATCTTTTTAAATATAGCTAAACTCCTTGTGTGGCCTACCTTTACTTATTTAACTATGAAAACCACTGCTTTTCAATACAAAATGAAATATGAAAACGAGACACCTCTACAGGTGGAAAGGATGATTCCACCTTCACAATTCAGACTCTGTTGGCAGAGAAGAACAATGATATAAACTTCAAAACAGACAGATATGCAACTAGAAAAAAAGATCATTTCAGTATTTTTAAGGCCACTGCTATCTCAGACAGTGGACAATTATGTATTCCTTCTGAGCTCAAAAAATAGTAAATGTGTTCAAGTTCCTTAAGCCTAGTTTCAGATCAAAGTTGCCTTTTTTGAATTCTTTGAGAATGTGAACATGTATCCAGCCTATAAGGCATCTTTCCTTTGTTAGTAGGGAAGAATGCAGTAAGAAGTGACTTGGGACTTGTACACTAGACAGCTCTCCAACTGCATTAGCTGCAACTTTAAATACTATCTTCCTTTGCAAAACTGTAAGGTAGAGGTGTTATTTTTATCAGGAGACAGTTTTCTATACTGTGAGAGAATTGTGAAAAATATGGAGAGATGTAGCTTTTTAGTAACGCCAGTAAATTTTTGTTTAAAGGGAATAAACCTAATAATGCATGGGAGCAGCAGTTACAAAAATACTTACATCAATGATGGCTGCTGCACTGCTGTCAAGGTGTTTGTATAAGTCATACAAAACCTCCCTCAGTTTCTTCATTGTTTTCTTATTAGGCTGAAGCAGCATTGCCTGGAAGTTAACCGGCAAACCATACCTGAAAAAGTTAATCAGACAACTATGAAAATGCTAAAATAAACCTTTTATCGTTTCAAAGCACAGTTTTACTTTACTTTGAGAAAGAATCCTATTGCTGATGAGGAAAAGTCTACTCATTTTCATAAAATCATTCTGCTTCTACAGTTCATAATAAGATGTAAAGTGGAACTTCTGTCTTCAAGTTTAAAATAACAATACAGATGTCTAAACGCCTTTAAAATCCCTGAATGCTTAGCACAACTCAAAAAGTTATGCCTGAAGTCTGGACTAAATTTTGAACATTCCCATTAATCTACTTGCAGGGCTTTGCTTATGCCACTAGGTGGAGAATCTAGTCTCTATTCCACCCTCCTCTGCAGATACATGGAAACATCTGCCAATATTCGAAGTCCAACTGTCTTTATTCAATTTTGCCTTCAAAATATGCCCGTAGTGGCTATGAAAAACAGACTATACTGCAAGTTAGTAAGCATTTTTTCCCTCCTCCAGTTTTCTTTATAGCAACTCTTATCAAAACTAACTAAAAAAATCTTCCAGTTTTCTGACCGAGTCCTTTCCACACTGAAAAAAACAGGTAATTGCTTTTACAGAACTGCAACAATTGCTTATGTCAACTTATTACCTATGCTTCTGGATAGGTATGAAGAAAACAAAATTAGACACATTTTGCAGTTAGAATATTGAATAAGAACTGTTGCTTATTAGCACATTTCAAGAAGTCAGATCATATCACTGAAAGCATGAGACTTTTTATTCTGAACTATTCACATTTCTCACTTAAACAGATGATACGCTAAGCTCTTTTTACAAGCAGCTCAGTTAAAGCAAGCTAAAAATCAGCAGAAATGCCTTGCTGCAATCTAGAGTACCTACAACTCCTATCAAGCAGTGGGAGAACAACACACAATTATCTACTTCAAATGTTCCACAACTGGAAGCAAGAGCTATGTCATCAACTATTCTTGCATCCCACCTTTCGCCTTTGATTACTCCTTCCTGGGAGGCTGGCGCTCACAAACCTCAGCCTACTAAAGCTGAGCTGGATGTGCTTTTTCCTTCCTAAACTTTTCAAGAATTTACTATTCAGGTCTGCCTCATTACCTTAGAACAGATTCAACAAAAACTCGTAGTGCTTTCACATGAATCCATGCAATGAAAGCTTCACTGAAATTAACTTTCAGCCACCGAACCAGAGGCCCCTGTGAAACAGAAAAACAATCTTACAAAGAAGAATCAGACTATTACAAGTGTTTAAACAAATACTCATTATTTATATCTTTATATTAAGATAACTTAAAGGCAGAGTTCACACTATTGACATAATGGGTCGAGAGTAGTTTTCTACAAAATAAAGATTCATTAAACAAGAATTCTGTTGTCTCTTCAGTACACCAATCCCACCTGTCATGGGCTAATTGTATTAGGAACCATTTCAAAAGTATCTGATTATTTCATTCAAATGTTTGTCCATTTTCAAACTTCACATGCTATCACCTGCAATCCCAGCGCTTGGTTCAACACAGTTAAGAGCAACTCAGCTATCCCTGAGCAGACTAGCTGGGCTGCAGGCTGACTATGTGTCATGTCATCCCTGCAATATGTTCTCAGAATCACAAGCTCATGAAATCATTATGCAGCATTAACAAGTCTTAGCCATCTTAGGTTTCTATAATGACTAGTTTATACAACTTACAAACTGTTTCTTCTTGTCAGTTGACAGCCTATTCATTTCTTCTTTATCAGCTTTCATCTCTTCTTCATTATACTGGAAGTCACGGACCATAAATCTGCATTTGGAAGTGAATAAAAATCAGAAGTGGCTATCTACAAATGCTTCAAAGCACAACAGAGGGAACACATACAGAATAAGCCTTACTTATATTCTCTTGCTTTATGCTTGAAGTCATCCACTGCCTTCCTGAATAAGGTGACATTGCAAAGGTAACTATCTTGATCCTCAAAAAGTACACTACACAGAAAAAAGTCAGAGTTATTAGGGTTCAAGTCACTACAGATCTGAAATACAATAGGTTAAGTTGTCCCTGCCTAAGTAGCAATAAAGTACATAAATGTAGATACTCACATGGGATTAGTTCACAAATTAAACACTCTCTACAGAAAGTAGCTGAAGCTTTAGCAACCACTCTTAATTACTCAGTAAAGAGTGGTACTTTGCATTTCACATTCAGACACTTCACCACTCAGAAGCGCTTCATACGTGCCTATGTATTTGGTCAAGTTAAAATTATTTTACTGGAAAGGGAACTAAAGTCGATTTAGTACAGAAAAATTTAGACTACAGAATTACTAGAAATGCATGTTCTAAAGGAAAAGAAAATGGATTTAAAATACAGAAGTACACAAATTAAGACAACAGAAGTTGATTAGAAAGTGTTACTTATACTTTAAAGAAGACGCCAAGATTTACTATTTAATTCTTCAATATAATGCTTATTCTGATAGTTCACCTTGAAGAAAAAGACTTGAGATTTAGACTGTTCCTCAATGCCATATTTTTTTCTCCAATACAAGTGTTACACAACAGTTTAACAAGTCACCTCTTCTTTACCCATCCCTATGTGATAGTTTCCGCAGTAATGAAATCAGAATCATTAGCAGATCTAGGCTGAAGCTGATCCAACCAAAACGTGACATAAGACAGAGCAAGTTCAGATTTTGTGAGAGGCATAGAGTTAGTAGTGTCAGATCTATCCTATCAAAACCCGACTGTCAATTTAAATTAATACCACATCAATGCTTTATGCTACATGTTGACTTTATTTTTGACGTGGTAACAAACTTGCTAAAGTGGCTTAACCCTGTTAATCAGATCCTGGCATTCGTCTTCCCCATCATAAACATCAGCACCAGTTTGGTACCAAGGGCCTTTGTTAGCACGCAACAACATGATCAAGCTTGATTGCCTCAGATAAAACTATAAAGCTAGACATTTTGACAAGCTTTAGACTAATCTTTAGAATTTAAAGTCAATACAGATAAAGATCAAAAAAACGTAACACAAGCAAATGTGAGATCTAACATCTGACAACTTACTTGCTGGAACGCGGTACAACCATCTCTGCTAGTGTTTCATATTGCTTAACCCAGTCATTATAATTTAACCTAAAAGAGGACACAGGCTCTGATTACTTTTAGCACTGTAGACAAAGATCTTAGATTAGTACGTCAAGTTTCTTTAAAAAGTTAAAAACATTAAATTATCACATCTTCCAACCCAGATGTTGGTTGTCAGAAATAAAGGAGTCATCAGGGACAATTCTCCTCACACCATTTTTTAGGATTATTACTAAATAAACTACATTAGCCTAAGTGAGAAATATTTTATCTTCAGTCTTCATAGAAGTTTAAAGGCATACAATTACTGAAGTCAAGGAATGATTAAATGAATTCAATACAGTTCTCAGAGGACCAAATAGACTTCACTGTCAAGGTTTATCAGAAATTCCTCACGCAGCTCTGCTCTTCTGAGTTACTAAAGGGAATATTTTTTCCACAACTACAAACAGGTTCCCCAAAGTCCTGCACTTGCCTAAAAGACCACTGAGAATTTGGGAAGCCCTGCCTTTCTGTAGCTGGTGGAGAAGAGATCCTACCCCTAAAACATCAAAAATAACAGCTGAAGTATGCTAACCACCAGTTTTCTGCTAAAACTACTGCACCTGTTCTGCCTTCACCAGAGTTTTGCATGTGACAGATAGCATGCAATAAACAGCCCACACGCTATCTTCACAAGTTAGAAACTCCTTGTGCCCATCTCCAGGGAGACAGGCTAGCACTACAAAGCAGAACGAGCTGTCCAAAGCTTTGCCATTTTCTTTTATGCTACAAGAGTTTTGAAGACATATGTATCGCAACTTTCCTTGGCCAGGGGAAGAGGGTGGGGTTTTTATTGTTTTATTTCAGATCTGTTGTCATTTCAGTGAGGAACAGGCTGTTCCTCAGGTTCATTTTAAAGTTTCATGTTAAAGGTTTAACATGACATAAGCACTATTGCATTGATAGAGACAGACAAATACAAAAGCAGTGTTCTCACAGCCTGAAAAAATGGGGAGCAAAGAAGTAAAGGGTTTACTTGGTTAACAAAATGGTGAAAGCCAACACAGACCTAACCTGGGTAATTCTATCACTAAGCCTTCTAATGGAAAACAACTCATGTTTTCACTGAGTACTTATTATTTTCATAAGGATACTTTCTGCAGCACTAATGGCCATGGCTAGCACTAAATGAGAGACATAATTCTATATTCCCAGTTTCTCAAGAGAAATTCACGAGCACTCAGCATTGCTTATGGTGAGCTCCTACAAACAATGGAACATAGGCACACAGACTCAATTGCAGTAGGTGTCCAAATGTTTTTGTTAGTAGATCCAGGAAAACTCAAAGCAATTTTAGGCACCCTTTCTCACAGTATTATAGGATTGTGGGGTCTACTGCTTGATTTAAATTTATTATTTTATCCCGCTCTTCAGACAAGCAATAAACTTACTTTGGTACAATCACTAATAATGTGACCAAGTATTCTGAATCAAGTACAAAGTCCTCTTTCTTTACAATATCAGCAAGGCTTCTGGTTAGCAAGCTTCCTCTGTAGAGAAGCAAAGACAATCAGAGCAAACATGTTTAATAATTGAGCTGGTATAGACAACAGTTTCTATTGCTTCAAAATGTAACATATTTAAGCATTCAGTATGGCAGAGCAAACAAAATGTCCTTACAAGAATATTATATATACACAAAAGTTTCTATCAGTAGCCCACTACTTTTTAATCAGTAGCTCAGTGCTGTGTCATTTCTAAAATTCAAAACATCACGGACATAAGAAGCCGAGTTCTCTTTTTAAAAGTGATATAAGAACACATGAACCATTTCATTCTCTGTGAAGGCCAGTATATGGAACCTCAGTTACAACCAAGCTACTGCAGACCTACATACAGAACCCCAATGAACATTTACAGCAGCAGCACATTGCCTTATTCACAGAAAAATAAGAACCTACACCAATTTAATGGGGCTTTGCTGACAGATTACCGTGGCTTAACAACTTATGGCTCCCTCACAAAACAACTATCATTAGTCTGACCCTCAGACCTGAATGAACCACCAAGCTTTTACCATTAACGATGACAGGGCTGAGTCAAATTAACCAACCATTTTTGGACAGAACTACTGTATCTCGAATACTCATCACGTGTATGTACATGACAAGGCAGCATGCGGTGCTTTTTTAATTCATTGTCACTTGCACGTATGTAGCAGCTGTCTCTCTGCTGGTTGCTTTTGAGGGAAGAAACCCAATTAATATAGACATGCTTAGAGCACAAATTGGAGTGAAGGGAAAAACTTCCTTGTTTAGCCAGACATGTAAGCAGCAGTGCTACACACCACTTTAACAGCAAGCTTCTCTCAAGGGCTTCAGCAATTTATGCAATTTGTACATGCTTTTGTGTATTTCACTATCACTTGCCAATCACAAGTGATTGATTACCAGAAAGTCAGCTGGTAATAAGCATCCTTCTATCACACATGCTACTCAAGATTGATAAATGCCTCAAAAACACATTAAGCTTAGAGCCAGCACCTCTTCACACATTACTAAATTCTCATGGTTAGAAAATTTTCCTGCATTGCATTGACAAAAAAAGTGTGACTTACGCATTCTTTCTTTCCAAGTTCTGAAGGTTCCCTTTTAGATTATTGTATGCCGAGGCTCTTGCTTTAAGATCATTGTCAATTTGGTTTACTCCCTTGAAGATCAAAAAAGTATATAAAGAACTGAGTTTTTAAATTATTTCTTAATTTCAAAGCTTAGATCTTTTAACTGCTAACAAGAACTCAATGAAATACACAAGCCAAAATGCTTATTTCTCTAGGGCTTAACAAGCTTCACTCAAGACTCAGAAAATTTCAGGTTAGAATTCCTATAACAGAAAATGAACCTATAATAAAATTACACATCCTCTTCTGGATTAGTGGTGTCAACTGGACATGCTACTGCACCCAGCTGACCAACTCCACTAGCTAGAGGTTACCACCCTCCAGCTCAGCTGACAGAAAAGATTATTTAAGTTTACCTTCACACTGTGATACAAGTCTACTGGTTAACACTGGGTAACCTGTCCTTCAGCTGGTTTTCACACTTCTCTCAGTTTGTGACAAAAATGATGGTATAGTCTTATGAGCAGCAAATCAAGAATTAAGTAAGGCAAGCCAATAATGCTCTGCATCATCTACAACTTGAGACTCTGCTGCACTGTATTTGCTTATTGCATGTTTTTTTCTTGCACGTCTCCTTGAGATGAACAGCCTTGCTCACTCTGAAAGATAAGAGTATCAGCTAAATCTATCACCTATCTGATTCCAAATGGCTGTTACTATTTACAATTCTAAGCATTACCACCTTTTTTTTCCTGGCATTATTTCCGATTTTGTACACTTTTAGAGAAAAATACAATAAATCCTACCACCATTTCCCTTCATCAAGTCATCTGCTGCTGCTTTATATTGGCAATGGTTTACAGTTATAAAGGAAAATCTGTTTTACAGGTATTTTCTACAATCATTAGCAGTTTATATACTCAGAATGTCTGGAGTTGCACACGGCCAGCTTCAGAGAGACACAAACAGTGTTTCAGACAAATTTATTTACTTCAGACAACAAATGCAAGTGTTAGTAGCATTCTCCATTTAATGACGCTGGTAGCCTTTGATCATCTTTGAAACTCTTATATTAAAGTTGTAACTATTTCACTGTTTCGACTGCCTTATATTTGGCTTGCCATTCCTCCTCATGTAAGCCACCCTTCTCAAACATATCCTCCAGGATTAGTTGGAATAATTACAAAAATAGGTAATTCCCAGTTAGGCTGTTTGGCAGCAAGTTGAAAAACACAAACCAAAATAAGTAATAAATACTTCTCAATCATTCACTCATGCTGCTATCATCCTATACAATGGAATATTTTAAAAATATCAATGTACTTAGTGAACAGTTGGGTAGCTGTAAGAACTTGGTGCAGCACTGCTCTGGCATTATACCACTGCCTACTCTCTCCTCCACCACAGTAAGTAGGTACAAGTACACGAGAATTGCCAGGGGCATGTATCGGAGCATGTCGTTAAGAAACTCTCCTCTTAATTGTGTCCAGGCTGTTGACAAAACATTCTGCTGCCATACACCACTTCAGGATACTACAAACAGCACTTCAGCTTGGGTACCTAGATTTTATTTTTACAAAATAAACCTTTCTTAACAGCTACGCCACTTTGTTATGTAGCGACCTTGTTTATGGTAACACACAACGAGTCCACTTGTCTGCACCAGGAAGAAGTTGTTAAAAGCACGAGTATCCTGGCAGGAAAAAAAGCTTTGAGTATTACACAATGTGCATAAAGTAACTCAAGCAAAAATGTTTTATAAAACAAATGACCTTACCTTTGCAATAATTTCTGAAATATTCTTCAAGGATTGCTTGATTGGATATTTGGCCATATCCCACTGGAACCTTGTGATATAGGTGACCAAGTCAACTAAAATTTTGAAGAGGGACTTTGTTAAGATAGACAATAAGATGACTGATGTATTTGGTTTAGAAATATTGTAACAGAAGAGTACTGTAACAGACTGTTGCAGACCTTCACACATATGTAACATAAGAAATCTGAAAATAAACTACAAAAATTTTAAGTTTTCTGTGACCTCTGCCTTCAGGTATTGGAATCTCTCCATCTCTGTAGACCCTAAAATGGTATTTACTAGTAACTATGATGGCTGGAGAAGCACAGATAAAATCAACCATTACTTTGCTTTGCATGAAAAATGGCTGGGAGAAGGCAGGGTTATGACTTATGTGGCTCACCTGAAGCAGCAGTTTTGTAAAACTATAGGAGAGACCATCCTGAGTCCCTCTCTTAGAGTAATTGCATTAATTAAGACTGCTGAACTTGTTTTCCTGTTAATTCATTCATACTAACCTCTCTGCAGCATAGCTTATGAAAAATCGTATGTATTCAGACGACAGACCAGTACAAAGAATGTTTTCAATGGCCAGTAACAGCCATTTTTGTTCCACCAAAAGCTTCTGGCAACAGCCTTAGAGGATCAAAAGACTTCTACAAGTGAATATTTAACATGCAGATCTGTAATTTCTTGCTATTTTGGATCCTATCATTCCTTTCAGGGTAAATGACCCATGGGAAAACATTTCCATACCTAAACTAGGCTTTCAGAACATCAAACAGAAGCAGCATTAAATATGTGTCTGGATCAACGTCTTCCCTCCTACCGCTCTTAGGATCTACGTATTACGGTTAACACTTTACCTCCATTAGCCAGAAGATTTTCCTGAACTTTATCTTTACTGTCTTCCAGAACATCAGCCATATACTGGGCCACCTTCTTCACAACGCTGAAAAATGAAAGATAAAGCTAATAAAAAAAAGAAAATTGCTATTTTGAGAAACACTATTCCTAAAACTCATCTGAAATTGTCTGGAAATTAAGAGATTGGATCAGGTACAAAGCATTGAATGCTTTACACGTAAGGTTTTCTCAAGCACTGCTACTCATTAGTTCTCAACAGGATGAAACTACTTCCCTTGCCTCCAGGGAATAAAGGTTGACACTTCCAAGTGTAATCCCACTATACTCCAAGTTTTTTCCCCTTTTTTTCTTTTTTTCAAGTCTGTGATCATTTCAAAATCCTAACCCCATTCTCAAAATATGAGGTAGAAGTCATCAATAATAAAAATTAAATGCAAGGCAACTGCGACAACAACAACAACAACAAAATGCTACAGGGAAATCCCAGCCCAAAGCCCTCATGAGATCTGAGGCACAAGACCTGCCTTTTCCACTAGAAAAGCTACTGTTTAATATTACTCACATGTGCCATGCCAAACATTTTCCTGTTCTCTTTAAAAACGACTACTTAATACTTCTCTCCTTGAAACACAAGGTAACTCCACAAGTTCTGGCTACGTAAAGTTTAGTTATTTTAGCTCAAAAATCACTTTCAACGAACCATTAATTTCTTCAAAATAAACAGCCTTTGCATTTAAATTTTAACGCTGTGTAATCATCTCAGGGGGGTTAAGAAATGTGTTACCTTCCTGAAGCCTGTAAACAGTACTCTAACTCACTAAAATGCATTTTACTTCATTTCACCATCACTTCCTGCAGCTGCCATGCTCAATTCTGACCAGCTCTTCAGGATCTGGCACCACACAGCACTACTACAGGGAGAACCAGCCTTCAAAGCTTAACGCCCCACTATTCCACGAGAAGCATCCCCCCAAGCACAGTTACTAGGAAAAACAACAGCTTAGCCTACTGAAATCACCTTGATGACTACATACAAAGGATCACTATGAAACCAAAAAAGGTTGAAAACAGCCCATGAATAATTACAGATTTGCAAACCATCACATCACCGTTCAAATATTTTACTTGCTAATAAAAATAAACTGTTACCCCTCCACAAATGCATCCAGTTTAGCCAGCTCATCTGACAGACCAACCAAAACATCCAGTGTCCCAACCTAGGAAGAAAAATCACAATGCATTAGCAACTGTACACAATCCTAGAAAAAGAAAACACCCCTAAACTGTTTAACTAAATACACAGAAGCCAGACTATTCCCCATGGTATATAAATGTAAGGTATACTCAGCCTCTGTCCCCTTTAGGAATAATTTTAGTTCACAGAAAATAAAAAGAGTAGAAAAAAACAATCGTTAATAACCCTAGTGAGCCACATGAGTTTTCAGCAATAACTTCTCTAAATATTGTAGGTACCCTATAGGTCAAAGGTCATCCTAACTCACATCCACAGAGCTCCAGGGAAGAGTCTGACATTGATTGCCTTAGTAGACGTAAGAAGAGGGACTACATCTCCTGAAATAACTCAGGACGGTCTGAAGATGAATGTTTAGTTATGGCAGATGGAAGATGCTCTAACAAGACAGCGTGTGCTCTGGGTCTGTTCCCTAGTGGAAGCAGAATGAGGCAGCATGCCACCTGAACTTGAACCATTCTGTAGACAGATAGGGGTGGCATTTTTTTCCCTTCGTTTTTATCATCTTTCACTTACAAAGCATTAAACTGAGCTCACAATTCTTCCTGGTCAAGACACATACTGGCGTCGGACCTTTCCTTGATGAATACGCTGTCTCCTACCTTTTCCATAGCCTGATGCTTGTAGTTAACCAAGAGAAACCACTTTCAGACTTTGTTTCTCTTCCCTTCTCATAGTAACAATTCAAATGGTTTCCTTCCTATTTTCTATAACACACACTGGCTGGTCACACTGAAATGCTCTCAGCTGAAGGCAATTGCTACTTCTGGACACACAAAAAGCAGTAGCTGTTTGGTCATCTCCCCTATTTTAAATCAAGCCATTTCATTGCATCTCAGCCAGAAAAGCAGCAGCAGACACATCAAAAGTGTAAAAAACAAAACAAAAACATGTCATCTGAATACTCAGATCACAAATCTCCATTTGCACCTTAATTTCCAAAGCTAATTTTCTTCTCCAGCTAACTGCTAGCAGTATGAGACCCCAACTGCTTTCTGTGGAGAAAGCCTGCTTTATTAGCAGAAAGAACGCAATTTGATAAACCTTTAAAATTTTACAGTGTGAGAAATTTTTATCTTATAATTCCAGAGAAAAGATAATTGGTTGTCTAAATGAATGTTTAGATCCTCACATGCTCATCAAAACACATCAGCTGCTTTCTCTAAGAAGTCTGCAAGTATTCATCACCTACAGTTTTAGTCTAAAGAAACAAACACACTTCTTAGGACATGACAGGGGGCTTACGTACCTTCAGGTCTGGAATATTGAACTTTGAATTAGTAGAAAGATTGTTGTTTTTTGTGGTCGCTGCATGTAGTTTCTCCCATGTCTGTTGACAAGTTTTTTCCCCAGGAGCAGATATCAGCCAAAACTCAGTCATTTTTGTCTCTTACCGTGATGCTTTCTGCTTCTGAAGACAGGGGCAAGATGCTAGTAGGAGAAGGGAAGTGGGATGGAAGAAAGAATATCTGCCATTAGTTTAGGAATTAAAGCTTTGCCTGAAGAAAAATCATCCCGTTCCATGTAACTGAAGTGCAGTCCTAGCCACTGGAAGAGATTCTACCAAGAGTATCACGTGGCTCCAAATTCACTTTTTCCTATCTTCCAAATCACATTTGCACAGTTGCAGAGTATTTTTAAACTGCCCATCCTGCAAGTTAAAGGCTGAGTTTGCAACATTAACATCTGCAACTCCACAAAAGATTATAAGCAATCTAACTGAAAATAAATGCAGTAACACAAGACCCAAATCACGTTTTCAATGCTCTGTATAACCTCTGAGATCTGTGTAACAGACAGCTTTCTCTGTACATGCAAGAGAAACAAATTTCAGCTCTGACACTAGAGCTTTTCCAATCGTTTTTCAGATTAGAACAGCATTTCAAAGTCATTTAATACATCATTTAAATATATTTTGGGCAAACTTTGCTTAAGTGAATAAACTAAGAGCACACTCCCAGCAGCTAAGCACTTCAACATGAAGGGGGCTCTATTCTAGTCTTGGCACCTCTGTTGTCATTGCAGACTTGCAATAAAATTCCATTAATGCTAGCATTACTCAAGAGAGAACCAGTACTAAACACAATTTATGTTACAGGGCTTGTTTAGGGAAATGCTAACTGTGTTATGGGCCTTCACTGGAGGTCTACTGTCAACATTTTGGAGTGAAACAAAATTTAATTTCCTCTTACTCTGAGGACTTAGGTGCATTATCTTCCTTAACACATGGCGAACTCAGTGAATCTGTAGCACGTTACGTTTCCTACACCTCGTTGAACCCTGGCCCTATAAAAGATCCGGCCAAGTTTACTGTAAATTTCACCCACGTGAAGGAGACATCCCCGCAGCTCACACACACACTCAAGCGGCTAAGCTTTAGATTGGCTTTTGCTTGGACACGATTACGCTAAGACTAGAAGAGGCTTTGGAATGGATGTTGACTAAATAAAAGGCAGAAGATCAGGTGGCAGCAGCGAGCATCCCCGCACGAGGCAGAAGAGCCGCAGCACAGAAGCCCAAGGCTGCTGTTCAGTAAAACAGATGGAACTTTGCATTCTCATGTTTTCCACTAAAACACAAATAGACCTTCCAGAAAATGGATAAAGTTTCCAGAGATTATACCAGATAAGCAAACAGTCACATGCTCACCATGACAGTCTCATTCTCTGTATTACAGATTGGAAAAAAAAAAATCTAAACATCTCTCCACATGGCGAAAAAAAATCTTTAATGGATCCACTGCAAAGAATAATTGGAAAACTTTAGTTACTTAAAGCAATCTTTTAAAGTCAGTTTTCAAGGACTCACTGTGCAGACTAAATATTGACAAGTCTACCATAAACAAAGCTGGTTGCAAACACCTGAGAGACTAACAGCAAAAATTTAATCATGCTAAAAAAAAAAAAAAAAGTGAACTAGAGTACTTCATGATTCCTTAATACCAGAGGGAAAAAAAAAAAACGAGTTGTTCAACTCAATAACCAAGATCTTTTTCTACTGCTGAAAGCGAACAAGCAAAGGTAGAACAGCTGTCACTGCCAGGAATCACAAAGCTACAGAACACCTTTTCCCTGTTTCCCCCACCATTTTTCTCTGCCTGGCTGGTTTCCAAGAAGCTCTCTCCCACTTCAGCAACCAGGGGAAGTAAGATCATGCCCATCCCAGACACCCACTCGGTGCAGGATTATTTAAAATGGTCAGTGGGGAGGAATACCGACACTGCCAGACACACGAAAGACCAACCACCAGGCACGCCTCCAGCCACACGCTGGCTGGTTTCAGCATCACGGCTTTTTTTTTTTTTTTTACGGTCCCAGAATGATTTTCAAATACATACACAGGGAAAAACGCTTCACAGAAAAGTTTTAAACATTTGTTTGGATGCTTGCTCTATGTAAGGAAGATGGAGTTTGCACTCAGAACTAGAGGAAACAAGGAAGAAGAAATGGAAAAAGGAGAAGTGCAAGAGAACAGTATGAAAAACAGAAACAGACACTAGCCAGCCAATACATACTGGCCCACTGCAAAATGAAAGCCATGACACTTAAATAGCACTAGAGGAAAAAAAGCAGGAAATAACAAGGGTTCACATCATTTAAGAATGCTGACAGTTAATATAATAAAAACTATTATTTTATTCCCTTGAACTGGAAATAATATGTAGTCTTCCCTGAGATCCACTGCTGCAGTAAACCTTTTCTCTCTTTAGGTCAAGAAGTATTTGTAAGCTGGCAAGCCTTGGCATCTCAGCAGCCCGCAAAACCTTGCAGCCGTCTCATTTTGGCCTTAACAACAGAACTACACAGATAACAAGCAATTACCTGGATACTGCCCGTGAATTAGCTGCACCTTGCCCCGAGAAGACTCCTCAGTGCTGTGGTTTTGATGGTATTTTAAACTGCACTTGTACAACAACCTGATCACCCCCAGATTCCAGCCCAATCCATACTGGGATCTCACTGTACTAAGCACTGTCTCTATAGGGACATCGTCCCAACTTAAATACCTGCAGTCTGAAGCATTCTGTGTTGGAAACTAAGTTATGTGGGAAAACAAACAACAAAAGCACAGAAGTAACAACCCTCTTGTTAGCTTTTTAAAACAAGCTGGCATAAACAAATTTTGTTTAGCCTCTGATTACCTCAGATCCCAAGAAAACCCCAAAGGGGCATTCAAAGTTTCAAATCCTCTTCTAACAGCCCTGTGATTAACTTTCTTTCCTTTCTCTACTTAGCTAGTCATTGCAACTGAAAACTTCAACTGAAACAGAGTATCTAAAGCTGAGGCTGGGAGGATAACCCAAACAAAGAGCTGCCCAGCAGCGGTCACCTCACCTTCCTCACTCTCAGCACACACTAACTGCATTATTCCAGTCAATTTTTCCCCAGCTGTCCCTGCTTTTATGTTTTTGGATAACAAACTCAGGGAAATACGAAAAGAAGTTAGAAAATATACAACCTTGAAGAAGCAATAGGAGTGGGCAGATGAGCTTTTGTTTACACCCTGGACCTCTGTGACTGGCACTGTTTTGTAACATACTGCTGAGTAGAATTTGTCATAGGATGGTTCTGCCTAATTACTGCTGGCTATTCTTGCTATTCCAATTATTTGACATACACTCATAAGAGAGCAAAAACATTCATAAATGAACATCCAAATTCATAAATGGCATTGTCTACAACACATAAATACATCAACTTAAAATTATGCAATGCCATAGCACACAGTTCATGAGCTAACTTTGATTCCATACTACGCCACAGCGATACGGAACGAGCAGGCACCGCGCTGCTAATTCTGCTGGACCTGGGAAAGCTGTCAAGAAATAAAACAATTTCTGAGATGTAATTATGAGCATATTCTGACCAACTTAAGCATGAAGTGTTGCTATACAATGAGAAATAAAAATAGAAATAAAAGAAAAAGGGGAAAACCCATTAAGCCAGGAAAGTAAGAAGCAAAGCTTATAGCAAAGTCTCTCTGCAGACCATGCTGAACCAAAGTTTGGAAGTTCCAGGAAGAGGTTCTGGAATTCTAGCTTTATATACAGCATCGATTCTTAGAAAACCTCACATCGATTCTTACAAAACCTCAAGGTCATTAAATTATTATTTTCATACCAATCAACCGAAGCAATAGCATCTCAGATAAATAAATAAATACCATCTTATGAGACCAGTGATGCCTTGACCCCTCTCCACCTTGCTTAGTACGCTCAAAGAATGCGACTCCCCACTTCTACGGGCTTAACACCACCGATACCTCAGAACACCCTTTCTGTCATTGCAGGCTGAAGAACTGAGCGGCGTTCCACTGAATTCCTCTTATTGCTTTCCCACAGGCATGTCTGCAACACGACTCTGAAGCACAATAAGGGCTTCCACGAGCCCTTATACAGCAGTTTATGTAACACAAACACTGCCAGGGTGTTCTGCTAGGCAAATAGATGCAACTCATCTACACAGTGTTCCTGGAAGACTGCATCCCTTGAAGCTTTTCCGCTGAAGTACCTATGTTTGAACCCCAGCTACTCCAACACCTGAAATAGGCTTGGGAGATTACTTTGAACAGATTTTACGTTGCTAGTCATAATTGACAGGGCTTAATTTTTGTATCATTAACAAAAGATGGCAGCAGGAGAAAAAGGGACCTCAGAAGTAGAACCTTGCGGGCAGCACACCCTGACGTGCCCCACAAAACCTCCAAGCAGTCCTTTCAGCTTGGACGCACACACAGAGCGACGCCAAGACGGGATTTGCACTGCGGCTTCCCAGAGCAGCAGGCAGACACCACGGCCTGCCCTTCCCCAGGCAGCTCCCAGCGCCCCGGGCCGCCCCGGCTGCCCCCAGAGGCCACCTTCTCCTCAGCCCTGCCCCAACAAAACCCCTCTTGCCGCCGGCCGCTCGGCCTCCACCCCCCGCCAAGCTCCCCTCCCGGTAAGGCAGCCGGGCCCGAGGCCTCCCCCTCAGCCCTTCACGGCGCCACAGGCCGAGGACGAGCCCCGGGGGGGACCCAAAACCTCGACACCCCCCTCCCGGACACTCTTCCCCCCCCCCCGCCGCCCTCCTCACCGGCGACCGCGGCCCTGTCACGGCGCCATCCCGTCCAACCGCCCCGCGTCACGTGACCGCCGCCCTCAGCTGACGCCGCTGCAGCGCCGGTCACGAGGAGAAGGTGAGAGGGGCGGGGCGGGGCGGGGCGGGGGGCGGGGCGGGGCTGGTCTCAGAGACGGAGGGTTGCGGGTTCGAGACCCAGCTCCGCCCCGCGAGGCTTTGGGGTTGGCGGGGTAAAGGAGGGAAATCGATGGGAAGGGGAGAGGTTGGCGTTTCCTGGCGGAAAATACAATTGGCGAACTCATCGGCGCTGTTGGGGAAGAAAATTTTGAAGTTTGATGTTATTTTTTTACGCACAGCCTTGTGCTTGGCTCTTGGTGCTAGGTGACCTGAGACAGGGGGTCACATCCTGTGAGGTGAGGTGGGGAGCGACCGCCAACCACGTACAGGTCAGAGTGGCCTTGGCTGCAGATAGGTTTTATATAGGGTCATAGAATGGCTTGGGTTGGAACAGACCTTAAAGCCCACCCCGTTCCAGCCCCCTACCATGGGCAGGGACACCTCCTAGCAGCCCAGGCTGCCCAAAGCCCCATCCAGCCTGGCCTTGAGCACCTCCAGGGATGGAGCATCCACAGCTTCTCTGTGCAGCCTGTGCCAGGGCCTCACCACCCTCTGAGTGGGGAATTTCTTCCAAATATCTAACCTAAATCTATGCTCTTCTAGTTTAAAGCCACTCCCCCTTGCCCTATCCCTACACCCCTGACACAGAGTCCCTCCCCAGCTTTCCTGTAGCCCCCTTGAGGCACTGGCAGGCCGCTGTAAGGTCTGCCCGGGGCCTTCTCTTCTCCAGGCTGAACAACCCCAGCTCCCTCAGCCTGTCTGCATAGGAGAGGGGCTCCAGCCCTCTGAGCATCCTCATGGCCCTTCTCTGGACTCATTCTAATAACTTCCATGTCTATAGTTATCATTATGCCTTTATGACAGAGAAGGCTACTCAGGTTTGAAACCCTATGGGTTCATTCCTGCTGTGTTTGTCTGACTTAGTCAGGTAAACTCTTGGAAAGCAGTCTTGGAAAACGTGACGGTGGTTCACTGATCAATACTACCAGTATATGTGTACGTAAATGCTTTATTGCTATTGACCTGCAGTGAAGGAGCTGGGAAAGAAGACAATATGCAGGCAGGTGGAGAGTGGGAAAAGATGGATTTAGAAAGATACTGTTGCAGTTTTATTTTGGCACTAAAACTCCTGTTTCTTACTTTGCACTGTGAAAAATACCAGGGTGAAAATTGCTGTATTACTAGAGAAGTCAATTCCTTTTATTGTTTGAAACTGCTTATCATCTTAATTCACAGGATTATCTGGAGGAAGCAGGAACCATGCCCAAAAAGCCAACTACCGTGGTGGTTCATTGGTTTTGATGAACTAAACAATTCTTTCCTATTTTTCTTTTTTCTTTTTTCTTTTTTTTTTCAAGTGGGCACAATTTAGCACAAGCCTATAGCCACAGGTGGATCGTGGGGAATTCCCTTCCACTGGCAGTACCGAGAAGGCACAGATGTGATGGCGGATACCAAAAAGGTGACTTCACACAATCTCATCCCAGCAGAGTATGTGGTTTCATGCCTCTGGGAGCAACTCCAGGCCTCTAGTCTAGTGGTCTTCTCCCCCGTAAGTATTTATAGATCTAGCTGTTCCAGACTTTGCCTAGTCAAGCTCAAAGCATGAATGTTGTTAGACAACAACTGATGTGGCTAGTCAGTCTTCCTGTAGCCATTCATGTTGTTCTTCAGCCACCAGAGGCTTCTAAAAATATTCCCACCACTGAACTGCCCACAGCCATTCATAATATCCTCGACATGCTCCTACTGGTACAATTTTGTTAGAGAAATATTTTTCATACCAGTATTAAAAAAGCGTACTCTTAAAATAATTTAGTAAGGAAGAAGTTTACCCACATTAAAAGTGTGCAACCTAATTTTTAAATACCTGAATTCCAAATTCCATCAAGAAACATTTCTTAATGGCTCAATTATTAACATTCAGTCACTTTTCGGTGGAAATTGTTGTAAAACTTAGCAACAGGCACATTTTCTCATTATTATTATGAGCTCTTTCCTGTAAGTGTAGCAATATATGCCATATACCAACACTAACTAGTAAATGCAAGTCATTAGCTATGTTATTTTTGGAACAAGATAAGATTTTTGAGTGATCCATAGCTCCAAGCTATCAGATGGAAACTTGGCATTATCCTCTATAAATAAACATAGTAGTTAGTAAATGATACTATAAAGTACTTAACAGAGGAATAGAAAGCATTTCTGACCAGCGCAATGACAACAGGCTTGTTAAACTGCAGGAGGGGATTCTGAGGACAAGTACCTAGAAACTGCCACTGCCTAATACGGCTGTTTCTATTAAAATATCTGTGATTTCATTAATTAAGATCAAAGAGGTACAAAGCAGGCCTAAAGGCAACCTGTAACACTTCACTAGAAAACAAACAACAGTAACAATGGAAAAAAGAATTAACAGAAATTAAACAATCAGGATATTAGCACCCTCAGATTAAACACACAATAAGAATGAACTTCAACATGGTCTTTAAGCAACCTGTCAGTGAGACCGCTGCCTAAGCAAGGCATGCAGTAATTATAAATGCTGTCATGGAGAATGCTGCAAAGGAATATTCAGCACCAGAGCCGCTACAATATGAGTAGTTGTATGGTAGATTAAACAGATATGTTCGCTAATATTTTATAAACATACTTATCCATATCATTGCTCCATCTGGCCTGACAAGGATAGATTTATGAAGACTCACAAGTCTGAAAGAAATAGCACAATAATTATCCCCTTAAATCGCTGCATACGAATCCAATTCTATAACACAAATTTATGTCAAAGAAGACCAACTCTCCATGTAAGCCTACATTCAGCCTTGAATCGAGTAACTCATTTTTGTTCATCAAAACACGCACAGGGTAAACACAGATTGACTTGAGTGTGCACAGGGCTGCACCGAGCTAGTTGCAGATGAAATTGCTGGGCCTTTAAAATCCAGAAAGCTTAACCTAGGAGTTAGGCAAGAGGCAGCAGGGTGGCAGTGCTGCCCTTTAGGCCTGATCTTTTACCAGCTGCAGACAGTGATTGCTCTTTAGATGTGGAGATCGAAAATATGAACACATGAGATGGGCTATGGAAGTACCTGCTGCCATTTGAAAAAAATGGTGATGAAAGTAACATTACCCTGGGCTCAAATAGCCCCACAGGACTCATATGACCCGGAGCACGTGTGTCACACCAGGCAGCAATGGGGAGTCCCCGGATGCCAGAGCGCTCATTGGAAATCCACGCCTGCTATGCGGGAGCCTTGGCCAAAAAACCCATTGCAGGCTGATGTCAGAGGCCACTTGAGGACTCTGTCCCATAAAGCCCTGTCATTTGCATTGTGAGTTCAGGTTTCCATTCCATGTTCCCTCACAGCTTTGAATGTTTCCAAAACGAACATGGTGAAAAGATTTTGGCTTTTCTTTCTAGTGCAATGACTCTTGACATCATTGTACGTTTCTTTGGGAGATGCAGATTTTATTTCAGTTGTGATGATTCACCCATTTTCTATCTATTTATTTGTTTTGATTTGTATCCAAGTTTTCTGCAGTGATCTCTGCAGATACGTGTTCTTTGGTGTGTTGATGACAGATACGACATAGGCTGGCAGAGATGAAATATATTTCCTTCACTTTCTGGTGTTCTCTGAGGCTGGTTCCTCAGATACTATACAAATAAAAACTGAAATCCAGACCTTCTGAAGACAATGGAAGTATTATCATCAGTTTAATAAGATCACAATTTTAGTCAGTTTTATTGATGTGTCAGTAGGATTTTTAATTCTGATGATAAAGTTACTAAAATAAGGATTCTATACAATTTGCAAGGGCAAAGGCCTAAAACTTTAAAGCTCTTCTTTTCTAAAGTCTGAAAACATCTATAGATCAAAAGATAGAAAGGAGTAATACTGCTATACATACAGCACAGTATCAAGTTGCACTGGATTCAAATATCTGAAAAATAACAAATAAATGGTGTGAGCTAATGATGTCCTGTGTGGTTTTCCACCAGAAAACTACAGTGTAAGAACTCAGCCTGCAGCCTCTATCAGTTTGGCTGATAAGAGAGTGAGAGAACAGCTATTGTTTTCCCAAAGATATTCAAAGAGTTTTAGATGAAAAGGGTGACTCTTGATTTTTGTTTGTTTGTTTTCTTCGTTTTAGTCAGACTGGAGAGTGGAGAGAAAATGAACTTGTATTACTTCGTTATTTACTTTTACTTTTCATGGAGGTGGTGACACAAGTTCTGAAGACATTTTAGTAAAAGGTACATATCAAAGCAGATTGCATTTTAATCTTCTTGATGTTGCCTGGGAGACACAAGCTTTAAGATTGAAATGTAAATCTTTGAAAAAAGATATTTTCAAACTGGAGCAGAAATTGTATATTTTCTTGAGCCAAGCTTTGTGAAAGAGAACATGTCGCTTCCCTTGCTGTTCTCCCACTTCAAAACGGGCTCTCTGTCTTTCAGCTTCAGATCATGGACTTAAGGAAGTTAATCAATTTGAATTTTACAAAAATTAAAATGTCCTCTATTACCCCAGCTGCAATTGAAAGCCCCATATATGTATGTACACATATAGATATTTAATTATTCCATACAGCATGGACGATGTCTTCAGGACAAGGGCAGAAAGACTTAAGCCAGCATGCCTAAAAGCTTTGCAGCAGGGCGTATGCAGATGGATGGCTGGATGCTCTGCAACATGGGTGAGCAGCCAGGGGTGACCTCTGTGGGCACCCCCGATGCCAGATGTCACTTCACTGCAGTTAAATGCCTGAGGCCTACGGTGAATCTTCACTAGGTGAAGTTGGGTTAGGTAACTTCAGTATCACAGAAGATTCGTTATTTCAATGAATTATATGTCTGTGTATTCAGAAAAATGGAAGTGCTGTATAATCACAGCAGCAATAGCAATCATGGGCTGGTAGCTTAGGTTGTGAGACTGTGGAGATACAAGTGACAGTGAAGTATAACTATTACAATTTGCTGTCCAGGACTGTAAGCACTCATTTAACCAGGCGGGACATCCCTTGTGCCTTTGTAGATGGTACCTTTAAATACAGAAGTTGCTGGCCAAAGTAGAGATAATGCATGTTACTACCTGAGTGATACTGGCAGGAAAAACAGAAGATCTGTCTCACCTCTACATAAACTGACCTGAGGAATTTTTCTCCATTTTTTTATTTTTTAAAAAAAAGACTATTTGACTAACTTACTATATTGTCTTAAATTTTCATTTTCCTGTCATTCATATCCTTTGGTTATAATCCCAGCCAAATATTTTCCCCATCACAGCATTTTATTATAAAAGGTCTAGGGCATAGTTTGATAAGAAACTATTTGGCATCAGTGCCAGCTTACAAAGTCATTGTCTCCCGTCCGTGTCCTTGAGTGCTGATCCCTGCCCTGCGTTACCTCCCCTTCTGGCCAGTTCTGCACCGGCACAAGCATTCTGTGGTCACACAGTGGATTGATGTGGCTGAAAAACAAGCTTTTTTTCTCCCCAGGCTAATTTTCAGTTGAATCTGTTCTTTAACCTGATTTACTCAGTGGCTGTGCAAATGTGTTGCTGGGAAGAACCGAGCTGCTGTGGGAATGAGACCCAGAAGGAACAGGAGCACCGAGCTGCTAAGCTGATTCATTCCACTGACTGCTTAATCATGTCCTCACGTAAATAAAATTATCTATGTGTTTGTGGCTTATATGGTTTTATATGGTTTTATGCTAAGCCTAACAAAATAAAAAGTGCCAAATACAAAATTCATACATCATTTGGTGGTTTTATCTTAAAACTTCTGATAGAGGGCAATGTTAGCACAACTCATTGAGTGATGCCCAGTTCTGTCCTCGTTTCTCACAGTCTATAAATGATGGCATGTCTGGCTCTTCACAGGCGTGCCGCAAAGCTCATGTTTCACTCTGGGTTCCTGGGATCTGAAGTCTCATTTTGCCTAGCATACCTCTGAGGCGACTACATTGACTATGTGACACTTACACATCGCTGCATATTTATTTTTAATTTGCCTAAAGGGCAGTGATTTACCTGCTGGTACATTTAGATATTGAAGTGTATTTCCCAAGTGACAGTGGAAATCTTTTGCCTGTTCTCACCGTGGTTTTTTTTTAGCCAATGGACAGATGGACTAAAGAAGTGCTAAAATCCAGGCAGCACATTGGAAATGCTCAATATGAGCATCGTCAGTTAAAACCAGCCAAGCTGCTGCCCAAAGCACAACTAAATCTTCATTAGATTCAATGACCTGTGGTTTCCTTTGCTCATCTTTGTATTATTCAGGATTTCTTGGTCCTGTTCGGTAAAGAAGCAACATGTGGGAAAAGATTCAGGAAAGGCTGCTCTCAGTGCAAAGTAATGGTGCAAATAGTATCTTCAGTTAAAAAATAATGAAAACTGCTGTTTGCCTGTGTTTCTTTAGCTTGGAATTGATGTTCCCAGCCATAAAAGCAGTAAGCATCAAAACTTTGAAGAGTTTTGTAGCACAGTCTTACAGTCTCCAAAGATTTAGTTAGCTCCTCCATCTCACCTTTGCTTTCTCGCATGACATTTGTTTTCCTGGCTTGGTTATTGTGAGGAAATAGAGTTCAGGGGGTTTGTTCA
The DNA here is from genome assembly GCA_011075105.1 of Heteronetta atricapilla. NCBI lineage: Eukaryota > Metazoa > Chordata > Aves > Anseriformes > Anatidae > Heteronetta > Heteronetta atricapilla. The sequence goes on along the minus strand of CM021732.1, from coordinate 137,810,929 downwards.
CCAAAACAAAGCCACAAGGCTCTATTTTTCTAATGAAATGGACTTAGACATCAAAACAAAGCCTTGTCTTAAAAACGGTGACTGAGTCTATGAGAAGACTGTTGTTGTTTCTGGGTTTAAAGAAATCTAAAATTAAATCCTGCCACACTAAATCAGCTGCAAATCTTCTACTGAATGTATGGGATTACAGCCTTGGGATGCAATTTAAGCATTAAAAAACTGCAGTCTGTGTATGTGCACCAGGTGAGCTTTAACAGCAAGATGCAAATAAACAAATATTCATGCTATCAAACCTGCTGACAGTCGCAAGCCATGTCATGTTTCTTACTGCAGAATTACACTATATTGACTTTTTCCTGTGAAAAGAAGACCTGAGACACAACCAAGCTAATGTTGTGCATTATCCAAAGTGAGGTAAAAAGGATTATTTTTAAGGTGAGTTGCCTCGTGTTCACAGCAAGGTTCAGGAGTCCTGACAGGACTTTTGCTCCCAGAAAAACATTACTTGTTGGAAAGATAACCCTTCCTTTAACAGAGTGAAATTACCTCACTGAAGGCACCTGAGTTCATTGGAGCACTTACTCCTCACTTAAGAGGTTTAGTGTTCACCCAGCAGTGGCACTTTGGATATTTTATCCTTGAATCTATTCCAAAAGGATATTCCAAGGTTCAGACAAAGAGTACTTTTTTTATTTTCTCTCACACTTGGAATGCAGAAACACAATAAACATCTTCCAGTCAACTCCATCACCATCTTTTGCACCATTTTATTCTGTTTATTTTGTAGCTGAAAGTATTCGAAGTCCCTCTTTTTACAGGGCTGTTCTGGGCTTGGCTTCAATGATGTACTAGATTCTTCCATGTCAAATTCCTTCGAATCACATTTATTCTGCTTGGGTAAATCAGTAACTGGATTGACTGTGTTTCAGTTAAACTGTGAAAATCAGACACGAGTTTGTTCTAAAACCCCTGGTTTGGGAAAATTTAATGTGAAACATGACCTTCTTAAGATAAGGCATGCATTGAGAACAATACAGATTGGTAGAACTGTTGACACTTGTTACATTAATTTGAGACAGCTGTAAGGCAGGTAGGTACTTTTTCTTGCCTACAGCAGGACTTGGATGCCAAATAATCAAATTTGGTAAATGCAGTTGTGAGTTACATGCTAGGAAATGCCTAACATGTTGCAGGTGAGAAATGAGATGTAAAATTTGAATAAAAATGGATAATAATGGCATTCTTTAATGCCGCTTTCACTCAAAGCAATACGTATCACTGGTATATCTTTGTTTTATAGATGCGGCGAATGAAGCACTGGGAGGAGAAGTGGCTTGCTCCAGTGTACCAGGCAAAGCAGCAATAGAGCAAAGCTTGAATCCAGGGCTCGAACACAGTGAGGGTGGCCACATGGTCAGAGCGACTACCTTTTCCAGGTTATTTTGGAAACCAACTGCCTAAATGTTGTCTTACTAACTGTGTTTCAGGTAGAAACATGCTCAGGAAGGGCATAGATGGGAGAGATGGCCTTCCCTTTGGCCGTGATGGAAGGGAGGATAATACGGCTGGACAATAACTTTGTGGAAAACATTGGTTCTTCCTATTGGCCAAGAAAAAATAAAAAATAAAATAGATAAAAAGGTGACTGGCAGGCAGACAGTGCTCCTGACAGTGCAGAGCACACATTGCTCACCAAAGTGCTTGGCGGATCTCTTCCTTTCCTCTCTGCAGCTAAACAAGGTCCCTACGTCAGCTGCAGCAACAGCTTTCTAAAACAAACAAGTTTCTAAAACAAAACACTGACAGGAAAGAAATTTTTTCCTTTCTTTTGCATTGATTTGCATGTTTTATTTCTTCTTTGAGCAAGTTAATTGTTCTTGACCACTTTCTTCCCATCTGCTTTTCTTCTTCGTAGTGTTTTTTTTTTCCAGGGTACCGGGAGCAAAGTTTTAGCCTGTGTTTAATCTCCTGCATGTTCAGCTTACCTAGTCTTCTACTTGCATCACTGGGACGGAGGAGTTACATGGATCTGGAGTTATATTTATGCCGCAGAGCTATGCTATGGTCTGTGCACGCAGGCAGGGTGCACGGGGAAAGCCTGGGTGTGTTTATGGTGCTCGGCTGCTTCGGATGCAGCACTTGTGCTGTGGATGCACACAAGTCCAGCACGGAGCACGACCCCTGCTGAAATCCAAGTGAGAAAAGGCAGCCTTGCTGTGATCCTCTCCAGTGAAACTGAGACCTCTATAACTGCTACTGTAACACGGCAAGGGAGCTTGGGGACTTTGTGCCTTTCATCTGAGGGCTTTACACACAATTAAGCTTTACCATAACCTGTTTAATAGAAACAGTCCTTTTTATAGACATGTTAGAGAGCTGTAACACAAGGCCTTGTCTAAACTACTTTAGTGGCAAAAATCCCACTGTTAAAACCTCACATTTAAAATCTGATCTACTTAAAATGAGGCAGTTTTTCTATTACAGGCATGCCTCAGGGCATGGAGAGACTAACGTTGTGATTCCTGATGTGTGGAGCATCCGCGGCTCCCGTTAATTTCATTTGGGAATCTGAATGCTTAACATTCATGAAAATCTGGCCTTCAGCAATGGGGCCAGCCGTGGCTGGTCATGCACATGGCTGTAAGCACAGACACTGCCCCGGGGTCCTGCTCTGCTCTGCACTGCCCTGCCCAGGAGATGCCCAGGGAGCCAGGGCTGGCACCCGGCAGGGAGAGCAGGGTGTGTTACGGGGCTTCATGGCTCTGAACCATGGTGTTGATGCTAATGTGCAACTGCAGCATTGTCAGGTCCAAAATGTTCAAAAAAAGTAATTAAAAAATAATATTTCAGTTGCATTTTAGAGATGCTTGTTCCTTTCTGATGACACACCTTTGAGGTTTTCTCCGCAGCCCTTGATTCCTCCTTTACTAAACAAGCAGATCTCTCTTTGAAGCGCATCAGCAGTAAAATACACATCGTATCACAAGCTCTCACAGTAACTACCAAGTGTTGCAACACTGCAGCTAGCTTACTACGTTTGCACCGAGACCTTTTGCCTCTGCAGCTCACACAACCCATTGGTCTTAATGTCACGCTTCTGAGCTCCCGAGCTGCTGAATGAATCCAGCCTTGGTGATCTGGTGAGAGCTGCTGTTTGTGGGGAAAGTGGGGTAACAGAGTGAGCACTTGGCGAGTCCTTTGCTGCGTTAGTGATGTGCACAAACTGCTGGATAATTCTGCTTATGGGATTATTTTTTAAATTTGTCTTCTTCATCCTCAGGATAGGTATTTTTAACAGAAAAATCATATATGTCTAAATCCAAGTCTTAGAAGTGTTCCTTTGTGGAAAGGGAGTGTGCAGGGCTAATTCTGATGGAGAGTTACCATCTCTCTCTGACCATAACATGCCTGTGATCTACAAGATGTAACTGTTTTTAAGGGTAGTGAACAAGCAGCCCCAGTGAGCCTCCTCCCCCTGTACGGTGACAGGGCAGATCATTCATCGGGATGACATTTGGGGGATTTTTCTCTTTCAAGTTCTTCATAAACCTATACAAGAAGTACAATACGCAAGTGAGTGAGAAACTGCTGAAAAGGAGTGAGCTGTCACTAGTGCTATAACTATTGCATAGTCACATCATTTTTAAGGTGACACACATTTATGTGTCGCATCAGCTGTTTTGCGGGATTAGCTGCATGGCTCACAGAGCCCTATATCCTTTCCCTGACAGTAGTCAGCAGAGGAAGGGCCAAGAAATGTCCTAATCCCGATTAGCTAAGGATTGGTGTAAACCCTGGCTGCTTGCAGAATTTCAAACTGTTGCAACTCTGCGTGCTCCTGTGAATATTCATGCCCTTGCCACTCTTACCAAGATTTTTCTGTAAGTTACGGCAGTCGTGAGTCCCACAACCAAACTACCCATCATGAGAAACAGCTGTACTTTCCATTATGTCTAAACATGTCACATTTTAATCTCTTCAACTGTCTGTTTGTCCTTGCATCATTGGAGAGGATGGAAATCCATAATTTACCTTTTCTATATTGTCATTGTTCAATGTGTTTCTGTTACTTGTGTTCGTGTGTTTAAGGAGCCTTTTCTATCTTCAGGCTTGCTCACACTGGAAAGAAACAGAATCACAGAATCACATTCATAAGTGCTGGTCTGAGGTATGCAAGAATGGCTGGGAACAACACAAAAGCAGGGACAGGCTCCAAGCACTCTGTAAACTTGCTTGCAATTTTACAGGTTACGGCCAATATGGAAGATTAATTTTAAGTGATCAGGGAAGGAGAGGGGAAGATGTAGGCCAGCTGGGCCAGCTGTGTCAAAGAGCTGCGAGAGAGCAGAAAGGAGAAGGTGGGACAGGAGGAAGTTTGTTATCTCTACAGCCAATGTGCTTTTCTTTTCTTTTCTTTTCTTTTCTTTTCTTTTCTTTTCTTTTCTTTTCTTTTCTTTTCTTTTTTCTTTTCTTTTCTTTCCTTTCCTTTCCTTTCCTTTCCTTTCCTTTCCTTTCCTTTCCT
>CM021732.1:137788746-137806397 GCA_011075105.1 Heteronetta atricapilla | reverse complement strand
TTCCTTTCCTTTCCTTTCCTTTCCTTTCCTTTCCTTTCCTTTCCTTTTCCTTCTTTGCTTTGCTTTGCTTTTTTTCTCCTATTTTCTATTCTGTTCTATTCTATTCTGTTCTGTTCTATTCTATTCTATTCTATTCTATTCTATTCTATTCTATTCTATTCTATTCTATTCTATTCTAGCTTCATTTCCAGATTAGCCGGACATTTTTAGCCGAGAGCGATGTGGGAACCATTTATTCTGCGAGGACTTTCCCCTTAAAGGCAAGCTTGCAGCACTAAAGGTCTCACAGGCTGTGCGGAGGGCTGGCAGCAGTTTCTGAGCATCAGCCAAAAATATGTTCTTGCAGCAGCGTTTCCACACTGATGGCACTACAACAGAGGCAGCCCCGCTACAGGCGGAGGCAGTGAAGCCACGTTTTGGCAGAGCCCGGAATTCCGTCCGCATAGATGCAAGGGTAGCTGTCCTTTTTGCCGTTTTATTCTTCTTTGCCCAAGGCGGTGATGAGGATTATGTTCATATGGCGAGTAAAAACAGTCCTAATAAAAATATCCCAGGTCTTTATCCTCTCACTTTTATCTCGCCCCAGAATTATCCGCATCGCTTTGAAGTGCCTCGCTGAAGCCAGGAGGAGACCGCTGTGGTGCTGGGTGCTGGGAAGGCGACTCTTTGGTAGCTGCTAGTTCTGCGGAGGGGAGGAGAAGAGAAACCCCTGATGTTGCTGCTGCCTCGGCTCTGCTGGTGGGGGGAGCGAACGAATGCTGTGGATTTTGCACCCTTTGCAGCTGGGGCCGAGAAGGGGTTTCAGATGACTTGTGCAAAGGGCCTGTAGGGTAGCACATGCCAGGAAGGACATTCTCTTCTACCTAGCTAATTCTGAAAATATAATCTGCAGCCGCTGGCTGATCCGAGGGAGCCTCACGCGTGTACAGTGCTCGGCTGTCGGTTGACCTAGTTGTGAGTGCAGGGAGTCGTACACAATAACCGGCCTGTCAAGTGACGGCAGATCTCTCTACCCAAACAAGCAAACAAGAAATTAGAGAAAAGCTCCGGTCACGCCGATAAGCTTGTAGGGGCACACAGGGCTTGTTTGTTTGGTGTGGGGCTTGTTTTGTCCTCTCCTTGAACCCAGCAAGATGGGTGGGAAGCTGCAGCGAGCTGCGGCGCAGAGCTCACAAGACGCGGTGTCTGAGCATCCGTCCTGCCCTGCATCCTCCCGGGCTCAGGGAAGTCCCCTCTGTATTGCTCGTGTCTTCCTGCGAGAGAGGAAAGGAAAGGCTGGCGCCTCTCTGTTGAATCACCCCAGTCACAGGCACCAAAATGTGCCAGCAGGATGAGCCGCAGCGCTGGCGGTCCCGTGCCTGCCTGCTGGTGATTTCCTTATCACCAGACATCAAAGGCTCTTTGGGGAGCACTAACAGGACCTGATTTCAGGGGGAAAACGTGTGGCATTTCTGATCAGTGGCTCTCTAAGGAGCACACAGCCCCTAAAGGATCAGCTGTAAACTTACAGGTGCTGGTCTAAATCCTTTTCACTTCCAAAAACACGCAAACACAAGAATTGTCCTGTGCTAGCAAATACAACTTCTGCTGCTCCTGTGTGTTTGGGGGCAATGCCACGTAAGTATTTGGGATGGCATTGTAAAAAAGCTTCAGGAATATTCAGGAAATTATTTTCAGCAACACAACCTTCCTTTCAGCCCCAGGCATGGTCCAGCAGCCTGGGGTAACTCAGGGTGGTGCTGGGGGTGCCACTGCCCCTCGGGGGGGGGGTCACTGCTGTTGGACAGCCTTGCTTGGAGCCCCTGACACAGATGCGCAGCAGCTTGCTCCATGCTGTGCTTTAAAAGATTCTTTGTGACCGTGTTAATTAACGAGGATGGGGTTTACAGCATGAAGAAGGTGGTTGTTTGCTCAGCAGCATACAACCAACTGGCTCAGCTACCCGACGAGCCAGGCACTTTACTGGGTTGTTTGCTGCCCTAGCCTGTTTCTCATCAGTACTGCAGAGTGTTTTTATCAGGGTATTTTCTTACCTGAAAAATATCTTCAGGTGGAGGGAAGTGGCCCCATCATTTCATCTTATTAAAAAGAAGACCCATAAGTATCCCTTCTCAGTTGGGCTGTATCTGTGAGGAGAACACCGTATTTCCAGCGGGATCGGTAGAAGGCTGTGATGCGTGGATAACATTCGGGTCAGGGGTGCTTTAGATGTATAGCTGCAGCAAGCCTGAGGCAAGCAAAGCTGATCTGCATGCAATATATTCTCTTAATGAACAGACAGATGAAGGAAGGCAGACCTTGCTGTGTTACAGCTATGTTTTTTAGGATCCTAAAGATCACAGGCTCGTTTTGTAACATTTCCATGAGAAATAAACACTCCAGGAACCTTTCTTCCTACAACAGTGCCAGCATGGATGGAACTGTGTGGAGAACCTCATCACCAGCAGGACGAAGGACCAGCACAGAGCTGCTTTTTGTCTGTAATATATCACCCTGAGTACACAAGCACAGGACATGGTGCTGGAGCCACACCTTCTGGACCAGGCCCAGCTCCTGCAGGTGTCACCACGGTGGTGCCTCCACCTCTGAGGCCACAGCTCCTCTCCAGCAGCTCCACCATGCTGGTCGCTGCTCGGCCCCACAGACCTCCTTCCCCCACGGGACTAATCGGGATCCCCTCATGCCCCTGCAGCACGGCTGCACAAGCACACCAAGGTCTGTGCTCCCCACGACAGTGCTGCCCACAGAAGGTCTCTGCACGGATTTCTGAGCGTACCCTTGGAGGTCTGTAGTTTTCTGCTTTTCCCAATTCACGATAGGAGACTGCAAGAATCTAACACTGTTTTCTGAGAGCATTAGTGCAACAGTTTGGCGAGAACTTTAAACACAGAGGGTGCAAGAAATGGGAATGGAAGGTGACTTGGGCCTTTTTTTTGTTTTTGGCTTTTAATCATATGCAAAATACCAGATAATGTTGCTCACTTACTATGCAATAGAAGTTTCATCTGTTAGAGACAGATGAACAAAGAAGCTAATATCATGCAAGCTCAATCTGTGCTCCAATGCCTGTCTGGGTGTTAAAAATCCACCTCTCTGCTCCTGCTGGGTGGCTCTGCCTTGGATTTGGGCGGCCGAGGCTCACTGTGAGCACCGCATGCAGCACCGAGGGCACGGCGGGGGCCGAGCGGTGGGCTGAGGGCTGGCGCTGCTGCGTGGGGTCCTGCTCCCCCCGTGAGGAAAACCACAAGGCAGAGGGGAGCAGGAATCAAAGCAGAGCCATTGCAAGATTTTCTACAATGTTTTTAAAGGGCTGTTTGTTATAATCGGTTGTGGATGTGGAAATGCTTTGGTTTTTGGTTTTTTCATCCTCCTGGAGGTGTGTATTAAAAAAAACAATTGTGGCTTGCTGTGTTTTTTCCTTCATGGATTTTAGGCATAGAGCAGGGCTTTTTACACTGCGATCCTCTTTGGTACCAGGTCTAAATAGAGGATACTTATTGTGCACCTATGGGGATTAAGAAGACATGGTTTCTTTTATGGAAGGAGGCAACTGCAACGTTTAGGTTTCTTCCTAACAGTTCAGTAGCTGCATTGCAAATAGTGTCACTACTTATACCGCCCGTATTTACATAGTCTAAATATCACCAAAGAACGTAGGCTGCAAGAATCTGCGTCACAGAAATTCCTTTATCTTGCTCTTTGCAATGCACAAGAAAAGTCCAGTCACGTAAAGCGTTCTTTGTTGCAAATTGTGTGTCAAGCACAATGAACACTCAAGGTACAAACCTGGAAATGATTCCAAGAAGGATTTCCGTCCTGGAGTTCTTTAAATTAATTCTTTGTTCATCATCTGTAATGATTAAATCCTCAGTATTGGTCTGGCATATATGCAAAATTGTGATTGCCCTGGTGTGAACCAAAGCAATGTTTAGTACAATGTAGAGGACGGAAATGATACTCATTATCACAGTGGTACTGATTGTGGCTACCACTGCAATAGCTTTTATTAAATTAATCACTTCAGAAGACACATAATATGTGATTGGACTTATCAAGATGAGTTATTTCTTCTCATCAAAATGAATTATTTGTAACCTGCTGGCCTGCAAGAGATGAAGCTGAAAAATAAGACAATTGTAACTGCAATTAGCACCACACAACCGAAGGATATCTTGAACTTCTGCTCCTATTATATCTGGAGTTGTTATAACAAGTTTAACTGTTATGTGGCCTCTGGGGCCAAATCCTATTTGAATAATGGCCATAGTAAAATTAATGTACTTGGAGCATTTATAAAATTCCTCTGCTGAATTTGCACAGCTAGGATCATCTATGCTGAACTACAATTATTTATTTATTTTTAGAAAATATTTCACTCTCTCTAGAAGCACAAGTATTCCTATCTTCAGACATCTCTGGTTGCTCTTTTTCCCCCAGCGGGCTGTAACTTTCACCTAACTGCATGAACTGTCCCATGTTGTTTCAGATAGCTTGCTTTTTTTTTTTTTTTTTCAGATAAATCATTGCAAAAGAGGAATTTCGATTTTTCGAATGTCATCAGTTCCTGCTGTAATTTCAGGGCCCCTCTCATCGTTCCCAGCCTCTCAGTGCACACAACGCAATGTCGTTCTTTGAAACTAAAGTTGGTGTTCCTCTGTCCAAAGAGACCATCTTGGAATGACTGGGAATGGATGCTCTGCTCCGTATTTTATCTCCTGAAATACGCCATGTTCATTTTGCAGTTATCATAGTGGATACTAACGTTGTTTGTTTTGTTGTTTATACTTTTGTAATATTATTTTTATTGGTGTTCTGGAAGTCGAATTATAAGTGCATTCTTGGCAAGGAGTGTGTGCAGCTCCTGGCTCCTCCTCTTAACACTCTCCATCTCTTTGGTTGATGCTGTGACTGCGATCATGGTGACACCTTCAGAGCATCACTCAAACACATTAATGCAGCTTTAATTACCGATGCAGCCACCCTGTCAATAAACAAGCTATGCTGTACCATCAGATAATTCTTTGTGGGTATTTATGCTTATTTATTCACCCACAGCATAAAGCCACTTGACCTATGGTAAAGTTTGTTGCTTAATCTCTGTGTATCGTTCTCCATACATTCCCCTCAAAATTTATTCCCCACAGGCTTCTCCAGTCTCATTATGAAAATGTGGATTTCAGGTCTGGCGTTTGGGTTGGGTTTTTTTCTTTTCCCTGCAGCTTCTTTGGAATATCAGGATTCTCATCTGCCTGAAAACCCAAAGCAGTTAAATGCAATTTCAGGCAGTTTTTCTGCTTGAGGGCATGATTTCAGTTTGCTCATTATGACAGCCTTGCAGTACAAGTTGTTATGTGGCACGGGTAGGTGTATCGTTTTGTATTTTCATTGGAATCTCACTCATTTATTCTCTGTTCTGGGAGCACTGAAAGCTTAACATGTCATTAGTATTCTTTGTGGTCTTTTGAAAAATATCAGCTGCATCATTATAACACAAGGAGAACGGGTCTCTCCCAAATGTGTCTCAAGTTCCCCTCCTATTAGGGCATGAAAACTATGAGAAAACTTCATTTCTGGCCCGCGTCAAAGCAGTGGCACGTAGAACCGAACATTAGCGGCTACTAATTACACTCTCCAGAGCTTCAGAGCAGCGGAAGACAGCATCAGGGACGGGAGGAGGACGAGCAGGGAGTGACCTGGTTTCCCAAAGCTGCGCAGACAGCGACGGGAGCCGCGGCTGATGAGGAATGCTAACGGTGTCACGCAGCTGGCATCTCGCGCTCGGTGCCGCCGGCGGGCCAGGCCTGCCCCTGCTGCTTCCAGGCCGAGTGGTTCCGCTGGCGTGTTCTGCAAGTGGGTAATTTTAGTCTCCCGTACGGCAGGCTGTGGCAAACTGAAACATTAAATGTGCCCCGTGGCTTTGGCCTGCCGCTGTCCCATGAAGTCCTTCTGGTGCGTGGTAGGAAAAATGTGGGGAAAAAAAGACGGAGACAAGACTGCCGCAGGTGAGGCTTTAACACAGGTCTCCAGAAGAAGACAGAAGCTTCCCTGAGTAATGCAGACCCTTTGGTGTGCTAAAATCAAAGAGCTGAACTCACCAGGGCTGAAGGGAATGCGGAGCGAGTACGACGGAAGGCCTGCGCTGCAGCAACAGACTGCTGCTGTTGGTCTCGGTGGCCTTCCCTCCAACTGGGAAACAAGCTGCCTGCTGCTTTCTGGTATTTCTGTTGGAAAATCTGAAGTCTAGAAGTCACGCTTCTCCTGTCAAAAATCCTTACAAACGTTGCTATGGCAAAGGCAGGGGTGAGGAACACGCTGCCGAGGTTCACGGTGGTGAAGGGGAGCTCGCTGTGCCAGGCAGCCCTGCCCAGCCACGGCAGCCTCTCGGGGCCCCATTGCTCAGCACCGAGCACCTCGAGGAAATGCTGGCCCAGGCAGAAGGCTGGCAGGAGGCAGGATGGCTTTTGGATGATGGGAGCGTTTTTCTGATCGGAATTTAGAAACCAGGCGGCTTGAAAAGACAATAATCAGACAGCGCTTCAGAATAAAGGGCACCAACACAACGGTGTCTTAGCTGTGGTGCTGCAAGTGGGATCGTGCGTGCCAAATCTTCTGTTGTGTTTGCTGTTTTCATTCAAGGTGAACAGATTTATGAGTGTATTGTGTGTGTGGCAGAACAAGAAGGATGATTTCAATGTCTAGTTCATTAATTTTTCTCCGCAGAAAAATGATAGGTTACCCTTACATGCCCGTTTCTACTTAGTACTTGGCAGAAGGGACGATCCACAGTTGCTAATCTTTACGTTATGAAATGAAAGAAGTTTCTCCAAATAGTAAGCAGGATTTGCCATGCCTGCATTTATTTTGAAACCTGAAAAAAAAAATATCAAGCTGGAACAGGCCTCCTTCATCAACAGGAGCAAATGTGAATAGGAGGGAAAAACATGATGAATTTTTAATAGCTGTATTTTTTAAGTAGATGTGGTAATTTTGTGATTTTCAGTGTATCTTTTTTTCCTTTTTTAACATTCGAGCCTGTCAGTGTAGTGTGGCACATTAGAAAACTCAATAGTCTTTCCACTGTTAACTCTACAGGAAGACTTTCCACAGCGCTGTAATCTGTTATTTTACGTGTGCCCTGCTTTTGCCACCAGGGAATTTCAATAGGTATTTACATAGCAAAGTCTGGCATTCACCAGTTATACTTAATACCTTGCAAAAATGGTAAAAGTCGGGCAAGTCATTTTTCCTGAAGTCCAGGCACTTACATTTTCAGCCAAAATATGATTTCTGGGATCAGGTGCTCTGCTGCCATCTGTTCTCAGTTTTTATTTTGTAAGGCACTGCGTGTGTATTCCTCAGCTGGATTAGGTCCACATCAACAAGACAAATACTGAAGGCAAGGTTTAAAGTGGAAATTCAGAGAGCAAAGTAGTTGGATAAGCTCCACGGTAAGCAACGCTGCATTTCAAGGGCTAACAATTCCTACAATCAAATATTTGTATTCTCAGGGACTACGCTCTTCATTAATTTGCAGTTACCTTGATGAAGTCATAATAAATTTCAGGGAAGAAGGAAAATAAAAGTAAAGATTGTTCAGGGTAAATATTAGAAGACCATTTTATTTTTACAAATTCCCAGGAAATACACTGAAGGATTCCTGTCACAGCCATGAGGGTCGTTGTATGGATTCACTTTCTTGTTATTGTGCAACAGCTTTGGGGGGTGTTGTTGTTGGGGTTTGTTTTTCATGTTGTTGGTTTTTTTTTATTTTTTTGGGTTTTTTTTTGGCTGGAGGGGATGATGATAGAGACAAGGTTAATTTTCAGTAAATTACCTGTGTATTCAAACAACTCCATGGCCGTTCAGTGCAACAGCTGGCTCAGTGCAGGTGAGAGCAAGCCTTCTGAGAGGCCTTATTAACAGTTTTAAGGGGCATTATGTTAGCAGTGCCATAACAGCATTTAAATCCAGACATTCTACTTAAGAATATACATTCAGTTAAGGGAATCTAAATTAAAGTCATCAGTAACAGGCAGTGTAATTAACATTTCTGATTTATGCAATGATCAGAAATGCATATGAAATTCTTCCAGTTTAAGATTTGTGAAAATGATGATTTGGGCATTGACAATTATTTACTAGATGAAACTCATCGATTTTTTTTTTTTTCCCAGACTCTAATAACTCAATTTGAAACTTATCAGTTTGCTATGGTTTACAATATATTAGATGATAAACGCAAGAGTGTAACCATTAGCTTTTTATAATAAATGCTCTGTTGTAAGAAATAATTTAGCATATCATCAAAACAAATAGTAGAACTAATTGCATTCAATTTATCTTTGGCCATGTCCAATCTGGTGTGGTATTTAAAAGCAAACTTTGTCCAGGAATTAAATGGAAGTCATTGAAACTGATTACACTTAAGATTGTGTTTACATGTGGTAAAATCTCAGAAACACAATAAATTGATTATTATTTTAATCAATCTTCTAAACCCCGCTTCTCATACAGTAAAGGGTAAACATTTCCTTGGCTCCTCAGGGCAAAGCTGAAAGCCCAATGCCCCGCTCTGTATCTAGAAAGGGATCGGGACGTCCAGAATGAAGGAAAGACATGGTGTTGCGTGGTAGGAGGAAATCGGAGCCACGCTTCACTTCACGTGTTTCTCTTCTGCGAGGATGACCCACCCGCAGACCCCCTCCATCACCAGCAGCGGGTTGGGGCTGCTCCGGCCATCCGCACCCAGCCCAGCCACGGGACCATAGCCTCCACCCAGGTGTCGTGCTGAGGCCCTGCCTCGCCCCGGGAAGGGGCAAAGAAAATTCTAAAATATATAGGAAAGTGATATATAACATGAGAGGAAAGGAGGGTGTAAAGAAGAAATTGGGAATAAGGGGAGGATAGTGATGTTTCTGGTAATAAAATGGGTTTTTAGGCTGCCTGCCGAGCTCCATCAAGAGGACTCTTTATCAGGGAGTGTAGTGATAGAACAAGGGGGAATAGCTGTAAACTAAAAGAGCATAGATTTTGATTAAATATAAGGAAAAAACTTCTTACTCTGAGGGTGGTGAGGCCCTGGCACAGGCTGCCCAGAGAAGCTGTGGATGCCCCATCCCTGGAGGTGCTCAAGGCCAGGCTGGATGGGGCTTTGGGCAGCCTGGTCTGGTGGGAGGTGTCCCTGCCCATGGCAGGGGGCTGGAACTGAGTGGGCTTTAAGCTCCCTTCCCACTCAAACCATTCTGTGATTCTATAATTCTAAGTGTGTGGAATTCTGAAAATGTCCCAGTGATCCAGGGAATGTGCTCCTGCCACATCAATGTGTTCATGTCACCATCAATGCCTGCAGGAATCTTATGTGAGGCTGCATCCTTCACTCTTCTACTTATTTCATAATGTACCATAAGAAACAATCAGGTGCCTTGAAATCTTTTAATTGCAGGAAAATGTATTCTAGAAAGCATTCCTTGTTATTCCTTTTCTTGCTGTTTCAAGCATGAACAGAATTATCTGCCTCTTTTGTACATTATCTTCAACAAAACAAACCAATCCTGTTCTCAGAGCACTAGGCACAGTTAACAGCTGCACACCAGGTTTAGCGCAGATTTTCATGATGGTGATTAAGTGGGGAACATCACAGCAATGTGCTCACTGGTCTGAGCCATGGTTTGCTGTCCCTTGTCCCTGGAGGTCTCTGTGGGGAGGTGAGCAGCAGAGCTGTGATCCCTTTGCAGGGACGTCCTGGTGACTGATGGCCAGGCTCAGGTCAGCAGCTGTCGGCGGCTCACACCTCCTGCTCCATGGTGGCTTTGCCAAGCCTGACACTGATGCCCCTACATGATCCTTGGGGCCGTACCTTGGGTTTTGGGAAAAGTTAGAAACAACTGAGATCTTCAGGCTTGGCAACGCATCTTCTGGTTTGAGTGTGCACACTGGCCCATGCACCCTCACTGCTGGGTACCAAAAAAGAGGATCAAGCACCAGCCAGAAGACATTGCCCCAGTCTTGTCTGATGATTCCTTCACGTCTAGCTTGCATTTGCATTTCACAATGGTCACATTTACAGGGTACCGACTATTCTGGCCAGCTGTGATGAAAGGCAGTGTAATAAAAATAATCCAGCCCTGTTGCCTTGCTTTGCTAACTTTCCTCATGGTTCTGCGTGTTGAGTGGAAGTAGCAAAGCAAGGAGCTGCACTAACACAATATCCCGAGCAGACAACATCCAAAGCTGCTGCTTCACCTTCAGCAATGTCGTGTCTGACCCAGGATGCTGCCTCACATTCTCGAGCAAACTGGCTGAAGGCCTGAGCAAGATCAGTTGGCTCAGGGGATCTTAATGGCAAGAAATTTTAAAAGAGATTTTCTTCACAGTTTTTGAGGACTGCAGAAAGGCTGAGCCTGGAAAAAAAAAAAAATCACAAGCTACTAATCTTAGAGATAAGGACCAGTCTCAAGTAGCAGGTACATGACCACAGTTTGCTAGAGATGAAAATACAGCTTGGTTGCATCCACTTAGGGACTCAAAAGCTTGCTGACTATCTCTTTAGGGGCCCCAAGTAGCAGCAGCACCACTACTGCAGTGCTCCAAAAGCTCTAAAAGCACAAGTTCAGAGCCTTGTAACCCCTCTCCTTGCAATGTATGGGACAGATCCTGCAGATCCTTCAGCATCCTCTTCATCGTGTTGTAGGAGTAATTGTTCCATGTTGGTCCCTACTGACAGACATGGCATATATAGGTTTTCTCTTTTTTTATGGGGAAAAAATATCTTTTTGAACGAGTCTGCCTTTACTTCTAACACATACAATACAAAAAATTCAGATTCTGGAGGCAGCAAATAGTGCCAGTCTGCTCATCTCATTCCTACTAACATTAGCAGATCTATTCATGCAAGTAAAGTAAACAGGGTTTATCTTAAATGGGTCATTTTTTTTTTTCCAAATGCATTGTCACTTGCTTTGAAAACACTGAAGGAGTTTGCTAGGTTTTTGTCTGTCTGAGTCCTGCCCCTTTCACCCTAGTAGGAAAAGCCTCTGCCCGGCATCGTGGCTCTCTTATCCCAAGAATGTGCGAGACAATGCTGTTAATCAAACAGAAAATGCAGGCGCACGTTCAGAGACATCTCAGGCTGCACTGACGTGCAATCTTGAGAGACTGCGTTCCTCCTTGCTGCTCACGGGTCCCGCGGGGGAGATGACTGCCACCTCCCAGAGCAGGAAGGGTGGTGGAAGACACAGATGAGCGTGAAGTGCTCCTTCAGGGGTTAGGTGGAAAACTTCCTCCTTGAAGACTGGGAACTGATGGAGCTCATGCTCGATGAAATGCCCTAGCAGCCAGGGAAGCTCAGCCAAGCTGCTGTGGCTGCTGTGGGATTCTCTATCTAGAAAACAAGAGCAGAATACATTTGCGTTCAGCAAGCTGAGAGGTGACTGACAAGAGTTACTAGCAAGCAAAGAAGCCTGACAACACCCTTAATCATTGCATGGAGCTAGAACCAAATCTGGGGAAGAGTACTTACACAAATCCTACAAGGCTGAGCAAAAACATCTGGAAAGAAAAGATTCCTTGCAAATGCAACAAAGAGCAACACGTATGTATGATGAGAATATTTAACAGAAGAGACTCTCCATTATAAAAACACCAGTAACAGCATGTGCTATAGTTTTTTAACCTCCATCAGAAGGCTTGGATGGTAAGCAGACCACTTCATCCCACATTAGTGCTTGGACTGCTGCATTTTTAAGTTGATACAGTCTTATCACTGTTGACTAGTTCACTCTTCTGGGAACAGATACCTCCTGTTTATCCACAGAGGGAAAACTCATTCCTCTTCTCTGATCAAAAGATGTTTGTAATGAGAAAAGATAAATTCCACTGAGGCCAAACCCTCGGCCACTGGCTGATCCTGCAGGTTTTCATGATGATCTATGACACACGGATACAAGGAACTAGAATGTGAGTGATTAATGTACAACTAAACACCTACCACAGAACGAGCCCAAGTCATGTCTAACCTGGGCTGGGCTTAGGCACATTTCCTAATAGTAAAAAGTCCATATCCTGTTGCAGACACTTAAAGCTTTTGGATCTTCCTGCCCTTTACTAGCTAATACAGTGTAAAAATGCAGGTCACTGGACACTAAAGTAATGCTCATATTTTAATATTATCTTCAATGGTCCTTATTCAAGAGCTCAGATTTTTAGTTCACGGTCTTTTTTTCAGTTTCTGGCCATCCAGTCTAGATTTTAGTAGAGGCGAATTACATTCTAGCATTGGACCATGAGGAGAGCATAGCTATAAAAGCAAAACTGGGCTTATGGTATATTCCTGGATACCAATAAAACAAGGCTGAATTTTCTGTTGCTATTTCCTTCTACCTTTGATATTGTAAAACAACTGCAATTTAATTTTACTCGCTTATGGTACCTTTATATAGCACTTTGAGCCACTGTTTCCATGAATTTTCCATGTGTGACATCACCCCATGAGCATCTGGAGAAGCTAAGTCAGTCAAAGTGATGAGCTGGGATATAATACTTCTTTAACCTTTCCTTTGTGTAAGTCACTTAGCTTGAGGATGAGATCTATTCTCTAACTACTCACTGCATAAATTATGCTTTATCTGACTCGTCTTCTGAAACCAAGCTAATCCAAGCCCGGACTTTATTTCTGCCCCAGTTATTTTGGTCCAACAAATGACTCAGTAAATATAGGCGAGAGGTGACTGCTGTCTGTGAGTTAAGGCAGAGTTGTCTTTCCTTGCACCACCTCTGGACTTTTACTAATTGGGAATCATTTCTCCAGCTGGTTACCAGTGTTTCTTTCCACTGGACAGGAACAGTGATCGCTCTAAAGCATGCAGCAAGGAAAAAGACGCAAAGATTGGGGAACCAAATAGATATTACTTCAGAAGGTCCTATTTATACAGGCCATTTCACTTAAAAGAGGAACTACTGGAACTCTGGTATATCTACTGCATGGTGGGAATAAGAGTTCCAGATCTCTCACCGCCCTCATGTTCCTTTCCTCATGTGTCTGCCCTGTGCACGGAAGTTCCTGCCCTAAGCAGCTCAGACAAAAATTAAATTTTGACCGACTCTTTCCTCCTGCCTTAACGTCCTGCTGGACAGCTACAGATTGCTAACTATTCCTGGCACCGAATGCCTCCGCAAGGATGAGAAGCCAAGAGAGGAACCGTATTGCCAAGTTCAAGTGTTCAGAAATTGCAGTAACCTTTTCCTTACAACAAAAGTGGATCATTATTTGTGTTTGTCTTCTCTTGTTCTGAGTTTTTCGTAAACATGTTTCCAACTCTTCTCTACGATCACTGGGGCTGGGTATTTTTTATTCTCGATGGAAGACGAAATACATAATTCCTGCACCTGAGGCTTTAAGAAAAAACACCAACTACTGCAAGAGTTGGCAGCAGTGGGGGAAAAGGAAGAGGAGATGAAGGAGGAAATAATCTCATTCTCTCACCTGCAGGAGCGGAATCTGATCCCCTGCTGATGTCTGGTGATAGAGGGTGCATCAGAGAGGAGAGGAAATGGGAGAACCAGAGGAGAGAAGAGGTAGCCCATAGGAAGACATAAAGAGAAGGAAATACTTTGGATTAGTGGGGAAGGTCATCAGGCTGTATAGCCTTCAGACATCTGTCCAAATCAATTTGAAACTCCAGACCATGGGATTACCTCACCAGAGGGTATTTTTTGCTTTCCAAAATGTGAGGTGGGGAAGGGTGTCCTTCCTGCTCCTGTTTATCTGAGTCAGAAGGATGAAACCTAATTTTATCTACATCCAACTGTGAACAGTGCGGGAAAGAAAACATGTAGAGGTACGAAAGGAAATGTGGTAGAAGTGCCTCACGACTGGAGGTAAGGGCTCTACCTGCATCTTGTGCTCTGTTGCCCTTTTATCATTGCAGAGCAAAACATTAACTGTTTTTCCTCTAGTAATCTATGAAATACATTGTGCAATTGGAGCCGTACAAGATTATGAGTCAAAGTATTAAAACTGAGTGTAAAGAAATGTCAATGAAGGAAAGGAAATTTTATTTTAGCTTTTTTACATTTTGCCTGTCCAGACAAAACAGTGCTAATTTTGTGCAGTACTATACTAAACCTGTGTGTATGTTTGAGCTGTGACATCAGCTTTCTATTTCTGCATTAATATCACCAGTGAAAGTGGAAGCACTGTTTAAAGTGTTCATCCACCATTTTCTTCTCATTTTGTAGGTAGTTCAGTCTTGAACAGTATGCCACTTTTTTTTTTTTTCTGTAGACTTGAGAGGATGAAGTTTATGTTTCTGTTTTCAAGTGTTGCTTCCTCCATGAGCAGGAAATCCTCCCTCTCTCCGTCCATTTTTAAAATAGCTGACAGTGTGCCCCCAGTTAATTGCATATCAAACTGAAGTTCTTTTTCCTGTCCTACGTGACTGTCCTCCCCTCTTCAATAGTCTGTCTGTTTTCATATTCATGGTAAGAATATCAAAAACATCCCCTACCTAGCAAAACAAGAACTCCTCTGGGAAGACAAATGCAGACGAAATGGCAGTAACTGATGTGGCGGTTACATCGCTCATGTACTGCTGGGATGTCTTAGGCTGCTACCATCAGGAGAAGTCTAAGAACATAGAAAAGAATAAATAGTTCTTCATAGAATGTGTATTGACTTATTATTTGCCATTTTCCTTCCTCACCACTTTTTGGCTGCACCTAAATTCCTCCAAACTTCCAGCCAAGTCCTTTTCCTCATTTAAATCCCTCCCAAAAATATGCTTTAAAAAATCTTTATTCAGATACACAATATAACTTTCTCAAGCTATATTTTCCTCAGTGTATATCACTATAACCTTTGTCCTTCCCTCTAATCCTCTCTCCATTTTTGTCTGTTAATGATTCACATTTATTGTGCCTTGTCCAAGATCTGCCCAAATCTCTCTTCCTATCTCTTGATGGCTTTCTTTTTTTTTTTTTTTTTTCCTTTTATGCGTGTGTGTATTGTTGGTTTTCTCTGATTCCTCCTTCTGCACTTACATTCTGGAATAGTAACTCAAAAGAGCAGGCAAGTGACCAATGAAGTGTGTAATACAGAACATACTTGAGAAAACAGCAGTGTAAACCGTTCCATTTTTATTCCTGAATGCAGGGTCTGTTGCAAATGTATGTGAGAGGTCTTCTGATTTCAGAATCAATGTGCCTGGTTGTACTGACTTCATCCATATCCCACTAGCGCTCTTATCAAGAAAGATGAGACACTGTACCAAGACTGAATATATTTTTCAGTTCACTTCCTCCTCCTTTAAAATGATTTTCAAAAGAGAAGGTGACAACAGATGAAAAGAGTAAACAAACTTCATCACTGCATGCTATAGAACTTCTGTCTCATTTTATTTCTGACGAGATGACAGATGTGTTTCCATTCACCACTTTTCTAAATTCACTGTTATAAGACTGAACAAACCTAGCTATGCTTTGGAAGGAAAAAAATCCTAATTGCACTAAGATTTTTATTTTTAAAAAAGAAAATGAGCATGTCCTTAGATGAACAATTACCTTTCAGTACAGTTACTTTCCATCCTCATCCTTTGGTGGGTCTCAGTGAACTGGACGATTACTATTTTTTCCTCATTTTTTTTTAGTGAAAGAACTGTGACTACTGCATTGAGTTTACAGAACCGGACAGTCCTGTGTGCTCTGGTAAAACTGACACGGCAGGCTGGGACTGTGGAGATCAGGGTTCACCCTCAGCTCCACCATGGAACTCCTTTGTGACCTTCAGCTACGCTGCCTATCTTGGAGCGGCTGTTCCCCACTCGCACCGTGAGCTGCACTTCCTTGCCAGCGTGTTATGAAAAGTAATAAAGGCTTTGGGATGTGCAGAAGATGTTTGAGTGCTTAAGTGGAACTCTGTCAGACATATGGGGCTGATGAATCCTGTGGTGAACGTACTTACGGCAGTCTTTGAAATGAAATGACTTGAAATGGAAGACTGAGGCGTGCCAGCTCCCTTCCAACCCAAACCATTGTGTGGTTCTGTCACTCGTCTCCTCCAGCGCGTGCTATTAACAGCTTATAAATGCTCGGCGCATTGGTAGGAGTTGGGCTGTCGTTAACTGGGTGAACAAGGCTGCTCACCGGGCACGAAGACCTCTTTTCTTCTGCCATCTGCTCAGGGCTGTGGTGACACCGGGCTGCGACCGCCGTTAGGAAGCGGGCTCAAGCTGTCACACCAGGTCTTATATGGGTAACCGCTTGTCCCGGGCTCTGAGGGACGCCTCTCATTCGATCCCTAAGTGCTCCCCGACCCGCTTTCTGCACGGAACTACAAAAAAGGTCTGCAGAAAAGCGCCTCCGCGAGCACTACCTTAAAAAGGCCAGGCGTTTGGGAACTACCAAGCCTTCTGCGCCACAAACGTTTTGTCCTCGCTGCACCCCCCGCCGGGGCTGCCTTCTCCCGGCAGCTCCCACAGAGCCCCCTACGCCCCCCAGACAGCCTGCTGCCCTCCCCAGGCCCACAGAAACCGCTCGCGGAGAGCCAAAAAGGCGGCCGAGAGCCCCCAGCCCGGCACCCCGGGGGGAAGCCAGGCCGCGGCGCCGCCGCCTCCATTTTGGGCAGCGCGGCGCTGGCAGCGCCTCCGCGGCTCCCGACGCCCGGCGCGGGGCTGCCCGGCACCGAGCCGAGCCGGGACCCGGCTCCGAGCCGAGCCCCGAGCGGGAGGGGACCGAAAGGCTCCGGTGGCTGGCGGCGGCGGCGGCTCCCGCCCCGCGGAGCGCTGACGCGTGGCGCCGGTCCCTCCCCGCCGCTATAAGAGCGCTGCCGGCGGCGCCCCCTTCTCCTCTCGTCGCCGCTCGCCTCGCCGCCCGGTGGCCGTGCTCCTGCCTCCGCCCCCCCGCTGCCGCAGCCCTCCCCGGCCCGCTCCGGCTCCGTCTCTCTGTGCCTGTGCCCTCCCGTCCCGGCGCTGCGCTGCGCTTTCCCCCGCCGGTGTCCCCCGCAGCCTATGGCCCTGGAAGGCGCCGCTGCTGCCGCCTGTATTTCTGCTGTAGGTTCCCACATCCCTCTTTAAAAATTCCGCCTAAAAAGAGAAGACGATTTACCAAATCTTTCGGGCCGTTATCTCACGTGAGTACCGGGGACGGGGGCCCCAGCACCTCCCGCACGGGGCACACCCGGGGTGTCTCCCCCCTACCCCCCCACTGCCGGGCCGGGGTCGGTGCCGGGGCTCCCGGCTCGGGGAAGGGGCGGCGGGCGGGGAGGGGGGGCCGGCGGCGGGTCCCTGCGCCCCGCGGGGGTGGAAGGAGCCGTCCCCGCTCTCCCTGCCGCAGGGGACAGAGCAGCCCCGACCCCCGGGAGAGCGGCGGCGCTCGGCGGGGCGGAGGTGTGGGGCTGCCCCTTCCCCGGGGCGAGCCCAGCTGCCACCGCCAGCGGCAGATGGAGAGCAGCGGGGCTGAGTCAGAGCCGGGGCTCCCCCGGCGCGCAGCGGGGTCGCCGCCGCCCGGCGTGGGGCCGCCAGCCCGGGGATGGATCGGGACGGGACGGGACGGGGGGAGGCGGCAGGGCGGCGGGACCACCCCCCCAGAGCCCCGGCGGGCGGCGGGGGTCAGCGGGCGCCGCGCTAACATGGCGGCCGGCAGCGCCCGCGGGAGGCGGG